>SJYQ01002400.1:471259-539349 GCA_006410935.1 Redunca redunca | reverse complement strand
TTTTTTTTTTTTTTTTTTTTTACCCTCCAGAATTTAAAATGTCATTAGTCAGGCTTCTGCACTGAACTGTGAAAGAAAGAAATGAATCAAATCATTCCCTCTGTTTCATTCATTTTCTTTCATTTTTTTTCTCACTCCACAAATGTTCTTTGGGCTTCTGCTATAAACCAGGCACTCTATTAAATGTTGGGAGAGAGTGTCATGGTATTTTCTAGAAACTAAAGAAAGTAAGCTTGTCACATAGATTATAGGGCTGTAATGATAAGAGATGAAAGCAGTGAGCCCAAAGGTTTATAAATTATATTAGGGCATTTAGAATAACTTAAAGGCAATGAGAAGCCACCAAAATATTTTAAGTGGAGAAGTGACCCAGTCAGATATCAATTTTATGAATTTCCACCTTGGTTATCACACACAGAACAGATTAGAGAAGGTAAGATTTTTTCTTTGCAAAGACTGTCCTATTCTTACACTTTTTTCTTGCTCTTCTCTTGCATTTGCTCTGAGACCATTTTACAAAGTTCTTCCTAAGTGGCTCTGTAATAAAGAATCCACCTGGCAGTGCAGAAGATGCAGGTTTGATCCCTGGATAGGGAAGATCCCCTGGAAGAGGAAATGGCAACCTACTCTAGAAAACCCCACGGACAGAGGAGCCTGGTGAGCTACAATCCATAAGGTCGTAAAGAGTTGGACTTGACTGAGCGACTGAGCACCCGCACATAGCATTTCACAAAATTGAGAAACTAGCAAAAAGAATAAAAGCTAGCTTAACAAGAAGGTCGTATGTGATTTTGTAATAGACTTTCTATAATAGGCATTCTATAATTGCTCATGTTGTCAATGCAGGAGACACAGTTTCTCCCCCTGGGTTGGGAAGATCCCTTGAGGAAGGAAATGGCAACTTGCTCCACTATTCTTGCCTGGATGATCCCATGGACAGAGGAGCCTGGTAGGCTACAGTCCATGGACATGAAGGTGAAGGTGAAGGTGAAGTCGCTCAGTCATGTCTGACTCTTTGCGACCCCGTGGACTGTAACCTACTAGGCTTCTCCGTCCATGGGATTCTCCAAGCAAGAGTACTGGAGTGGATTGCCATTTCCTTCTCCAGGGGATCTTCCCGACCCAGGGATCGAACCCAGGTCTCCCACATTGGAAGCAGACGCTTTAACCTCTGAGCCACCAGGGAAGCATGACATCGACTAAACAACAACAATAATAAATTTCCACTCCTTTTGTGATAATATATAACTAGGCTGGATTTATAGCTCTGGACTAGAAATTATTTTTTTTCTTCTGTAACCATGAATTTCATATTGAATGCAGCAACATTAAAAGTTTCCCAGAGAGGTATTATTTAAAGGCTAAACTCTAGGGGAAATCTTTGAGGAGTTTTGGTGCTCCTCATTATTTTTAATAGTGTATAATTTAGTAGTAACTGTTCACCTCCCAGTGTATAATAAAAAAGGTATATAGGCAAAATATTGTGGTGACATGAGTGCTTATTAATGAGTAAACAAATAAGTTACAGACAGAAAATTGTTGACAACTGCTTAAATTTATAAGTGGTTCTTATTGTTGAGTTAAATGTTGTATTCCTTCAGCAGAATATCTATTTTGCTAACATGTTTGAGCTTTGTGGCCACAATAATTGTGAGTGGAAACATATTTATTTATGCCCTATTCTATACAATGGACTGGTTCAAAATTGGGAAAGGAGTGCGTCAAGGCTGTATATTGTCATTCTGCTTATGTAACTTATATGCAGAGTACATCATGAGAAATGCTGGGCTGGATGAACACAAGCTGGAATCAAAATTGCCAGGAGAAATATCGATAACCTCAGACATGCAGATGACATCACCCTTGTGGCAGAAATAGAAGAGAAACTAAAGAGCTTTTTGATGAAGGCGAAAGAGGAGAATGAAAAAGCTGGTTTGAAACTCAACACTCAAAAAACTAAGATCACAGCATCTGGTCTCATCACTTCATGGCAAATAGATGGGGAAACAGTGGAAACAGTGGCTGACTTTATTTTTCTGAGCTCTGAAATCACTGCAGATGGTGACTGCAGCCATGAAATTAAAAGACGCTTACTCCTTGGAAGGGAAGTTATGACCAACCTAGATGACATATTGAAAAGCAGAGACATTACTTTGTCAACAAAGGTCCGTCTAGTCAAGGCTAGGGTTTTTCCAGTGGTCATGTAAGGATGTGAGAGTTGGACTGTGAAGAAAGCTGAGCACCGAAGAATTGACACTTTTGAACTGTGGTGTTGGAGAAGACTCTTGAGAGTCCCTTGGACTGCAAGGAAATCCAACCAATCCATCCTAAAGGAGATCAGTCCTGGGTGTTCATTGGAAGGACTGATGTTGAAGCTGAAACTCCAATACACTGGCCACCTGATGTGAAGAGCTGACTCATTAGAAAAGACCCTGATGCTGGGAAAGATTGAGGGCAGGAGGAGAAGGGGATGACAGAGGATGAGATGGTTGGATGGCATCACCGACTCAATGGAGATGGGTTTGAGTGAACTCCAGGAGTTGGTGATGGACAGGGAGGCCTGGCATGCTGCGGTTCATGGGGTTGCAAAGAATCGGACACAGCTGAGTGACTGAACTGAACGGAACTGAACTGACACCTTTATGAGGTTGGTACTATTATCATTCTCCCAATTTATCTGAATAAACAGAGGGAGAGGGATTAAGCTCCTTGCTGTAGGTTGTAGGTTTTGAGACTGGTGCAGAACACCAAGGGAGTAAGAGTGAGAGTAGATTGGTCCAGGGACTGATCCCTGAGGGGCTCCAACACCTAGAGGCTGGGTAGAAGCAGAGGATTCTGCAAAGGAGATGGAGAATCAGCAACACTGAGATGAAAGGAAAGCCAAAACAACTTAGAGTAGTGAATGCCAAGTGAAGAAAGATGTCACGGAGGAGACAGTCATCAGTTATGTCAAATAAGAGGTCAGATGAGATGAGGGTTGAGTATTTCCCATTTTGCATCTGGCACCTGGAAATCACTGATAACCTGACCAGAACAGTGTAAATGGAGTCGAATGGCAGTGAAAGCCTCACTGGAGAGGGTTCTCAGAGAAGAGGAGACACAGCGTAGTCAGGGGACCCTTAGGAATTTTGTTGCAAGAGGGAAACGTCAACAGCTAGCGGGAAAAATCAATAAAAACTGTTTTATAGTGGGAGAAATAATAGGCCGTTTGAATGTTGAAACTGTAGAAAGAAAAACATGATGAACTGGAAGGGAGAGGAGAGAATACCTGGAGTGATCCTCTGAGCTGGTGAGAAGGTGGGATCCAGGGCACAGATGGAAGGGCTGCCTTTGAACAGCCCACCTGTAGTAATGACAGGACGGCCGAGCGGAAGTGTGGAAGGTGGGCGAGGTGCTAGTGGGAGTGTGTGGAAATGATCGTACAATTATTTCATCTGCTCAATGAAGGAGACTCATAAGCTAAGTGTGAGGACAGGTAAGAGGAGGTATTTGAATCTTCAGGTGGTTTGAGAGAGTATAAGAATAATAAACTACCGTGCTTAAAACAGATAGCTTGTAGGAACTTGGTGTATAGCACAGGTTGCTCATCTTGGTGCTCTGTGTTGACCTAGATGGGTGGGATGGTGGGGAGATGGGTAGGAGGGAGATTCCAAGAGGGAGGGGATATGTGTGTGTGTGTGTGTGTGTGTGTGCGCATGTGAAGTAGTTTCAAGTCATGTCTGACTCTTCGTGACCCTACCGACTGCAGCCTGGCAGGCTCCTCTGTCCATGGAATTCTCCAAGCAAGAATAGTACAGTGGGTTGCCATGTCCTTTTCCAGGGGATCTTCCCAACCCAGGGACTGAACCTGAATTTCCTGTGTCTCCTGTATTGGCAGACAGATTCTTTACCACTAGGGCCACTTGGAAACCCCAGATATATGTATAGTTGATTCAGTTTGTTATAAGGCAGAAACTAATACAACATTGTAAAGCAATTATATTCCAATTAAAAAAAAGAATAAAGTAGGAGAAATAAAGTGTGATTTCTGGGGAAAAATAAGGGCTCACTTGGGGTTCATGTTCATGAATTTAAAGAAAGACCAGTGAGAATAGCTACGTGGTATCTACAGCTGTGTTCATCTGCATTGGTCCAAGCGTGGACTAGATAGAATTAATTTAGCTGGCATGTGAGTCTGGCCAACTGAAAACAACATATTAAGGGAGGGTGTTGTAGGGAGGTGTAAGGTAGAGACTGCAATAATTGTCCATGGAAAATAAGCTGGTGAGGAGGGAAGGGATGATTGAGGAAAGTAAGGAACATGGAAAGGTTCTATCAAGGAGCTGGAGTCTCAGAGTGAGTGAAAGATAGTTCAGGTACCAAAGGGATTCGACTGGAAAGACAGGAGGTGATGATCAAAGAGTGGGATGGTAGAATGGAGATAATGGGCGGATTATGATTATTGATGAGGTCTAGGAGATAACGAGTAGACTGAGTGACTAAAGAGCAAGATCAGGGGAGCAAGAGGAGGGGAGGTCAAGGAACTCAGCAGAATGTGGGAGCTTCATCTGGAAGGATATTACCAGTAACGCAGAAGTAGAGTTGAAGAGAGCAACAATGATCCAGGAAATGAGGGAAACGCCACCTGGGGGTTAGTGGTGAACCCTAGCAATGAAGATAAGAGGTTGAATAGTCTGGTGACATGAGATGCAAGGGGGCTTCCCAGGTGGTGCTAGTGGTAAGGAACCGCCTGCCAGTGCAGGAGACAAAAGAGACCCGGGTTTGATCCCTGGGTAGAGGGCATGGAAACCTTCTTCAGTATTCTTGCCTGGAGAATCCCATGGACAAAGGAGTCTGGCAGGCTACAGTCTGTGGGGTCGCACACGACTGAAGTGACTTAGCATGCATGCACACGAGATGCAAGTGCGGGTGTTTTAGGGAGGAGTTAGAATGATCCGAAAGTGGAAAATAAGAATGCAGTCCTTCAGAAGCCTATAGGGGAAGCGGAATCCTCAGGGGAGAGAGGGAAAGACATTGTTTCCATTGGGACTTTCCACTGGGAAAGACATTGTTTACATGGGGAACTTGAGGCTTAAAAGAGACAATGCTTGTACAGTATTCAGCACAGAAATGCCAGGAATATTTTTTCTTTTTCTTTTTGTTACCAAACCCTGAGAACTGTGCCGGTGCTGGACTTTCCCATTTTGGAAGAGAGTTCAGTTCAGTTAGACTCCATTTCCTCAGGAGCAAATGGTAGCTTCAGGCTTCAGAGCCCTGGATGAGCTGCTGACTGAAGTGGCACGACTAGCAAACAGAATCAAGAGCCTGCGTGGTGTGATCTGTTGGGACCAGTGTTGGTTTCACTGGTGCCAGTTGCTCAAACTGTTACCCTTAAACTCCTATCAAGGAGTTGCCTCTGAGTGATTTTATTCTGTTTTTCCTCTAATGTGTGTGCTAAGTCCCTTCAGTCGAATCCGACTCTTTGCGACCCTATGGACTGTAGTCTACCAGGCTCCTCTGTCTATGGGGATTCTCCAGGCAAGAATATTGGAGTGGGTTGCCATGCCCTCCTCCAGGGGATCTTCCAGACCCAGGGATCAAACCCAAGTCTCTTATGTCTCGTGCACGGGCAGGCGGGTTCTTTACCACTAGCGCCACATGGTGTTAAAAAGTTTTCCCTTTTCTGCAGAGGTTTATTTTTCTGATCATCTAAAATGGTCTTTTGTATACCTAAAGCTTAATTTCATGCTCAGATAATCTGAAACCAAAAAGAAACTGTCAGACCATGGAGGAAGGAAAGAAGACAGGAACTCATATTAAGTGCTGACATATGCCAAGCATTATGGTAAGGATTTTCCTCATTTGAATTCTTTGATTCATTTGTTCATTCTTTCATTAACTCACCAAAAGTGTGTGTGTGTGTGTGTGTGTGTGTGTTTGTGTGTACGTGTATCGAATCCTTGCTAAATACTAAGGATTCAGCAATAAAATAGACAGAGATTCTCCTCCTTGGAGGAGCTTAAGGTTAAATGAGAGAAACAGCTAAGCAAACAGAAATTATAATATAATGGGACATATGTTAATAATTAATAATTTAAAAATATTTAGTAAGCATTAGGTACTCTGTAACCCACTCCAGTGTTCTTGCCTGGAGAATCCCAGAGACAGGGGAGCCTGGTGGGCTGCCGTCTATGGGGTCGCACAGAGTCAGACACAACTGAAGCGACTTAGCAGCAGCAGCAGCAGGTACTCTGTAAAGATCCTTTACATTGGTTCATTTAATCTTGTCAGCAGTCTTCTGAGACATTATGTTAATGATCTCATAATAAAGCTGTGTTACAAACCATTTCAAACCTCAGTGGCTCATGACCATAAATATTTACTTCTCTTGCTTTTTTTTTTTTTCTGCTTTAGGCTATTGGTCAGCTGGACTTGGCTCCAGGCTTCTGACTGGATTCAGGTCTGCTCATGTGTCTCTGTGTTCTCCCTTTTATAGCAGTTCCTCCAGGACATATTAAAGCCCTCACTCATGGCAAATCCATTAGTAATCCACTGGTCAAGGTCTGATGCATGGTCAAGCCCAACACCAATGGGTGGGAGATGTCCTCTGCCTCCTCAAGTGAGAGTTCCTGCAGTCACAAGGTGAGAGTGAAGAGTTGAGAACAGTGATTCAGTCAAACGTAGGTGCTGACTATTGTGTCATCTCCAGCTTACCAGTGAGGACATTTAAAGTAAAGAAGGTAAGCAACTTGCCCAGGGTGAGAGAGCTAGGAACCTTAATCCCTGGATCCCATGCCCTTGACCACTACACTATTTTGCACAGGCTACTTGGGAAGGACATAGGGGAGGTGGCTTACCAGCCTATAGGGGTATAAAGGGTTTAAGCAGGATCTGTAGGAAAGGAAGAGCCTGGAGCTGATCCTGAGTAAGATTTGGCCAGACTGGGAGTTTCTATCTGGTTTAGCAGCAAGGGGGGAATAGGTAGTTGTAAGCAGAAGGCAGGTGGGTGGGTTAAATTGTACATGGGAGGTGCGGAAAGAGAAACAGGCTCTGGAAGCTTGACTAAGGTGAGTAGGAAAAAAAAATAAAACAACAAGATGGGAATAAGATAGAATATTAGCATTGGGGATTTTTTCTTCAGAGACCTGAAAGTTAGTAGAGAGGTCATGTTTCATTAAGGTTTGATCTCTAGAATATCCATCACATCCTTGCCCTTCTGTACAAGATGGTCCTGCTGGATGGTGGGAGGTGAGGAGAGAGAAGAGTTGAATGTGACAAAAAAAGAGGGAGACGGAATAATTTCAATGATTGTGTGTGCTTTTGCATATAATATGTAGTCTCCCTCAGTGTCTGTCTTGTAGACTACAGAACTGAATCAATACATTTACTTAATTGGTATTAAACACAATAAATATGAGGTAACATACATATCACAAGCAGGTTTGAAAAGACTCTCTTGATGTCCCCATTGCTTGAAATGGAATCCTATACAATATTCCAAGCTCATGGTAGGTAAGTAAAACTTATTCCATTCTTTCACATACAAAAGGGTCTGCTGAAGCCTCAGTCATGGAACTATGCGGGTTCAGTTCAGTTCAGTTCCGTTGCTCAGGCATATTCGACTCTTTGTGACCCCATGGACTGCATCATGCCAAGCCTCACTGTCCATCACCAACTCCTGGAGTTTACTCAAACTCATGTCCATTGCACCGGTGATGCCATCCAACCATCTCATCTCCTGTTGTCCCCTTCTCCTCTTGCCTTCAATCTTGCCCAGCATCAGGGTCTTTTCAAATGAGTCAGTTTTTCATATCAAGTGGCAAAGTATTGAAGTTTCACCTTCAGCATCAATCCTTCCAATGAATATTCTGGACTGGTTTCCTTTAGGATTGACTGGCTGAATCTCCTTGTAGTCCAAGGGACTCTCAAGAGTCTTCTCCAACACCACCTCAAAATCATCAATTCTTTGGTGCTCAGCTTTCTTTATAGTCCAAGTCTCACATCCAAACATGACTACTGGAAAAATCACAGCTTTGACTAAATGGACCTTTGTTGGCAAAGTAATGTCTGCTTTTTAATAAACTGTCTAGCTTGGTCATAACTTTTCTTCTAAGGAGCAAGCGTCTTTTGATTTAATGGCTGCAGTCACCATCTTCAATGATTTTGGAGCCCCCGCAAATAAAGTCTGCCACTGTTCCCACAGTTTGTGCATCTATTTGCCATGAAATGATGAGACCAGATGCCATGATCTTAGTTTTCTGAATATTGAGTTTTAAGTCAACTTTTTCACTTTCCTCTTTCATTTTCATCAAGAGGCTTTTTAGTTCCTCTTCACTTTCTGCCATAAGGGTGGTGTCATCTACATATCTGAGGTTATTGATATTTCTCCTGGAAAACTTGATTCCAGCTTGTGCTTCTTCCAGCCCAGCATTTCTCATGATGTACTCTGCATATAAGTTAAATAAGCAGGGTGACAACATACAGCCTCAACGTACTCCTTTCCTGATTTGGGAAGGTACAACAACAACAAAGTCTGTTGTTCCATGTGGGTTAGGAAAGTATAACTTTTAGAGGTAGTTGGTATAAACATGCATGTGAAGCTTTTTGCATGCCAGAATTCATATTAAGGATTTTTGTATTGGAGTATAATTGCTTTACAATGTTGTGTATCATCCAAGGTTTTGAACTTTCACTTTGTTATCGTTTAAAACAATGCAGGTGACTACAGCTCAAAATAAACCAATGAAGAAATTCAATTTACCTTTCAGTATTTGAGATAAATAGTTCAGTTGGTTAGGTCAGGTTTGCTTTCCAATATCAAGCTTTAATTGGTTTCTTTGACATTTAGGATTCAAATGAATTGAAAATATGTGAGCGACTTGAAAGTGGTTGAAACATTCAATTCTGGACCAGGGATGATGTGGCTGGCTAGGAGATGCATTATGTGATTGTGAAAAGAATTTCAATTCATTAATATTTATTAGTGAATAACAAGGAATCTCAAAGTTAAAGGGTCATGAAATAAGAAGAGCTCATCCTGTTCCTGATATGCGTCTGTCACAGATGGGAGCTGTGTTCTGCTTTATCTTCTTCCAGGTCACCGTAGGAGGGGGAATCCAGGCATGGTGAATCGGGAACTGACTTTTAAGGTTTCTGCCTGGAAAAGACACCAGTTACTCCAGCACATATTACACTGAGCAGAGCACGTCACATACCCACATCTCACTAGAAGTGTCAGGGAAGTGGAATCAATCCCAGAAGGAAAGAAGCCAAACATACTCAGTGAACAGCACTAATGATGAGCAAATGGAAGGTATCCTAGTTGTCATTAGCACTATTCTCTGATTCTGACTGTGGTCTGGACTGCAGGTGGCCATGGCCTCTGCTCACCCCTCCTGATTCTCTTTCCATCTTTCTGCACTTGGCTCAGCTCCTGAGGCTGACTTCTATGCAATGCATCTCCTGGGCTCCCTTGCCCTCTGGTTTCTCATTGGATTTGACTCACTGCAACTCTTTGGCTGTAGTTTGAAGAGTTAGGGAAGAAAGATGCCAGGATATCTATTCTATGGATCCTTCCTTGCTGGGCTGCATTTGTTAGAGGCTGAATTCTTCTCTTCAAGGTCAAAGACTCTAATCAGACAGGCTTCTTCTATAGCTACAACTGTTTCTAGGGTCTGTAGTCCTCAGATGGAGATGGCTTCTCTCTGGTGGTACACCCAAGGTCCTTCACCACCCTTAGCTGATTTCTTTTAATCTGTCCACATCTTCATAAAAAGAGAATCTTCACTAAATATATGTCATTTACCCTTTATAGTATGCTATCTGTTTCTTGCTGGGGGTATGATCAGTAAAAGTATAACGACTCTTGGATCTATAGTTTTGGTGGGCAGCAGGCTGGGCTAAGAGCTGCTCAGATTCCCACGGAGGGTGTTTCCTCCAATGCCCCAAGGAGAATGAAGGAACAGGAAGATCTGCTTAGGTCACAGAGCAGAGCCATGGACTGGGAAGCTCCTCTCTGGGAGCAAGATAGAAGCAAGGAGTGATCCCTATTCTCAGGGACAGAGGAGCCTCTCAATGGCTGGTCAGTAGCACACCAGAATTTTTATCATCAGTGAATGCCATGTGTTCCCTATTGAACAAGTTTGTTTATTGTTGATTATCTGTCCTCATTTCACCATCGTGTATTGACTGTGTTAGGGAAGGTAAGCTGTCTTTTTAATTTATTAGTAGCTGGTCGAGAGGACGCATGTCCACATCTGTTGGACAGGGTACTGTGCATCACAATGGACACTGAGCCTGATGTCATGGCCAAATGTGACTTAGGGATTTTACATCTCAGGGACAGAGTGCATGTGTTTACATGAGGGGAGGAGAGTGAACCTGCTACTTGGTGACCAGTAGGGTGATAGTCATTGGTGCTGGCTTTCCTTCTGAGCTTATGATGGTATGACACTTTCCTGCTCATTTGGCATTAAATGTGGTTGTATCACTTACTTGGTAGAGCAAGTGATAAAGGGTCTACCTGCCAATGCAGCAGACACAAGAGATGAGGGCTCAATCCGTGGGTTGGGAAGATCCTCGGAGAAGGAAATGGCAGCCCATTTCAGTATTTCTTGCCAGGAAAATTCCATGAACAGAGGAGCCTGGTGGGCTATAGCCCACGGGGTCACAGAGTCAGACACGACTGAGCACACACACGCCACGCCATCACTTACTTTGGTCAATAGCTTGTTCTACTTCTGGGTGGAAGCTTTAAGAGAACCAGTGTGTGAGTTGACATGTTTAGGTGACATTCCACATATGGGTCAATCCCACAGGTCTTTGGCCCCAGAGTGAGGAATACAGCAGAGAAGCGTCCACCATGACCCACGTTGAACTTGCACAGCTGGAGTAGGAAATAAATCTTTGTGGTTTTATTTCACTGAGATTTGAAGGAATTTTTTTTTTTTTTTTAAATCACAGCTCAATCTAGCCTCTGCAGACTGATGTTGTAGGGAAGATAATTCTAGACAGAGTACAGTCTATGCATGGAGGCCAGAAATTGCATGTCACTGGTATGCCAGGATGAATAATTTGGTGTCTTAGGAGAGTAATGTTCTTGAGAAAAGAAAGGAATGGTGAGAACACTTTAATGACACTTACAGAAGTGCAGATTTTATCCTGCTGATAGAGGGGAGGAGGTAGTGGATTATTCGAGAGATTTGATCAGTGTGTGGAGGAGGCTATAGATTGGAGCAAAAGAGACTTACTAGTTGGTTGCTTTAAGAGTCTAATAGTATCCAGGTTAGGGCAGTGGTCATGGAAGTCGGAGAGCAAGGAAAGAGGGGCAACTTGGAGGTCAGTCGGTGCTACTTGGTGATCATTTGGAGGTGTGTGGTGGGGACAGTGAGAAATCGATGATCTGAGATAATTTGGGGGAGCTTGGGGATGTTAGTTTTGCTTTAGGATCCATGTTTGCCTTAGTAGTTTTCAGCAAATCGCCTGATTAGAAATCAAGGACGATTGTTTCATCTTATCCTGAGAATGATTCTTTAACTGCTAAAGTCAAGGGTGTCACGTCTCCCCTTTCTCATTCTCTCCTTCAGTGGGAGGAGCGGTGGCAGGGGTGGAGTATGGTGATCAGTACACGTTTACATTTGCCTTCCTTCTCGGAAATGTTGTAAAGTCTGATGCCTGATCCAGGGAGGAGAATCACATTTATCAGTCCTCTACTGTTTCACACATTATTGAGACTAGAAGAGATGCAAGGAGGGTGAGCCTTCAAATCAATGGGATTATGTGAATTTCTTTAAAGAACATTTCAAAGTCATATGCACAATTTAAGTGTAGTCCTAAGAAAATCAAGACTCCATAAAAAAAAATCTGTTTAAGTGTAACCAGGCAAATAAACTGCATATTTCACAAAATGGCACCATCTCTACAAAGAGCGCCTAGTTCATCTATTAAAGGGACAGGAGCATCTTCAGGTATTTCAGTGTGTTAGTCGCTCAGTCATGTCCAACTCTTAGTGACTTTATAGACTGTAGCCTTCCAGGCTCTTCTGTCCATGGGGATTCTCCAGGCAAGATGGAGTGGGTTGCCATGCCCTCCTCCAAGGGATCTTCCTGACCCAGGGATCGAACCTGGGTCTCTTTCATTACAGGCATATTGTTTACTGTCTGAGCCACCAGGGAACCCTACGGAAACCATATGTTGTATGAGAGACACAAGACCATTGGTTCCCTGACCTCACTTCTCTCTTAACCCTACTCCAGCCTTTAGGTGCTTTCTTTCTCATTTTATTATTTTGCAAGAGTAGTTGTTCAGTTTTTCTTCTTCTTGGATTCCTTTGTGTTCCACTCCCACTTTTTTGAATGGGATCGAATGTTTCATTTCATGGCCACCCCACTCCCCAATGGAACATGCCCTGACCGAAATAGATGCTCTCAGTGTGGCTGCCACCAAGAATCTCCACTACCTAGGTCCATTTCATTGTTTGTCTTGGGCTTATCAAGTGGGTGTGCAGACAGGTGGCATTAGTGTCACCTGGGACCGTGAGAGAGTGCACATCCTCAGGCTTCTACACGGATTCCAGGAATCAGAAGCTCACCTGTATTTTTTTTTTTTTAACAAACCCTCCAGATAGGACTCTGAAGCATAAATGAAGCTCAAATAAGGACCACTGGTCTAGGGAAGTACACAGAAATAACCTGTCTGCTCCACCGTGGTGAGATTTGGGGATGGTCTGCTGATGAGCCACTTACTAGCAAGATTGTGAGAAGTGGGTGTTGGGACCTGGAGCAAAATCACCTATCCCTCTCAGGGCCTTAGTTTCTTCATCTGAGACTCAGCAGCAGGCTGGTTGGCAGCTGCAATTTAGGCGCCATAAAGCGGCACCAGGAGTTTGTTGGTCATTTCTAATATTTCAGAAAGCGTCAGAGAACTGATGGGATTATGCTTCCCCTCAATATGTTCTGAGGAATGAGCACTCTGGGCTAAAACAAGCTATGAGACTGTGAGCTTCTCAGTGATTTCTTTTCATATTCCCAGGGCTTAAGCATAGGCTCTGGCCCAGTGGAAGCCCTTCAAGTAATGTTTTCCAAACTGAAATAAAAATCACTGTGAGAACTCATGGATACAGAACAAATGAGTGGTTGCTGGAGAGGAGGAAGCTGGGGGTGTGTGAAATAGGTAAAGAGGATTAAGAGGTACAAACTTCCAGTTATAAAATAAACCACAAGGATGTAACAAATAGCACAAAGAAAACAATCAATAACACTGTAATAACTTTGTATGGGGACAGATGGTTACTAGACTTTCTGTGGTGATCATTTTATAATGCATGCAAATGTCAAGTCTTTATGTAGGACACCTGAAATTAACATACTATTGTAGATCAAACTGGATTTTAATGAAAAAGAATAGTAAATAAATATGGAAAAAGTATCACTGTGAAAATACAGCTTATTTTCTGCTCATCAGAAGCTCTGATTGATTTCCCAAAGGAAGATCATGGAATTCATGTTTTTAAGGACATGTTTCAATGGTTGCAGTATTAGATTCCCACAAATAAAGGATATTCAAGATAGGGGCCAGGTGGCCTCCACCTTAAGCTTGGCTTGTTAGCTCGCCTATGGATGATAGCCCAGTTTGCTTATTCATAAGTCTGTGTGGTTTCAATTATTTATGATTTTCTGCTAAGACTGGACGTGGTTCCTTTGGTCCTGCAGGATCCATCTGGGTCACTGACAGGCCCCCTGCTGTGTCCATGTGTGCAGCGTGTTTATTGGCACTGCAAAACTCAGCAGTATGGCAGGGAAATTGCATTTTAACAGGCTGCACAAGGTGTCCAGTGGCTGTGTGGGAGAACGTGAGGCTGTGCCAGGAACCTTCCAAGCGCTTTGAGAGGGGTTCTCTTCCGTAGACTTACTGGTCTGAAACTGTGGTGTCTCCTTCAATCCTGACTGGTTTCAAGGGAAACAGATTGAAGACTTCTCCTGCTGTGTTGGGCTGTCAGAGGGAGAGAGATAAATGACGCTTCCTGCTGCTCTAGAAGGGAAGTGAATCAGCAGGGGCCCTGGTTTCCTTCAAACTCTAATTTTTGTCTGTTTCTGAGGCTGTCTAATCCAACAGCCACGCTAGTAAAATCTGAACTCCAGGGTCAGACACACAGAAGGGCAAGAGAACAGACCAAACCTGTATTAGTTCACAGAACTCCAATTCTTTATTAATCACAGCTTGCTCACAATGACATACAGGAAAATAGCACTAATGAAGAGTAAATATGCAGGCAGCAACCTTCAGGAGTTGGGAGTTGGGGGGAGAAACGACTTCAAAACTGCGATAGGTACTCACGGTGGGTATTTGGTGATTCTCTTAGTTGGCACAAACGCCCTGCCTAGCCCCCTCGACTGCATCAACCCTCACAGATGGAGTGATTTTTAAAAATTTTTTAATAGGCAGGATTGCCTCACACTGGGGAAGAAAGACCAGCTTAAGTGAAAATCCGCAGTGTTTTTGATTGTGTTTGCGTGTGTGTTTGAATGCAATGACCAGCTCACAGTTTCCAAGTGGAAAAATATTCAGTAGCATCATGTACTTGTACTATAGGTAAGAGCTTAAAAGGAACATCATCAATCATGGCATCCACAAATAAGCCACCTGACACATTAATTCATTCCATCAAAAGAACTTAAACTAGAGAATTAAGCCCACTTCATGAAAAGCGATTTCACGGCTGCTTGAACCATTTGGGTTGGGATCTGTGTTCAGCACTTTAAAAGGTTCAGCTTTTTGCTTCTACCCAGAATGATCTCAGATCTGTCTTTTTCATCCATCCCTTTCTAAAGCCAAAGCACATTTGTAGCACACAATCCAGTAGAAGCAGGAGTAATTGCTACGAGTAGTGGTGTTACTTAGCCTGGTTCTGTAGTTTCTAGGCAGTTAGTAGATTATGAGCGAACAAATGTGGTGGTTTGTGTGGAGTTATAATACCAGTGATCTAAGTATGGCCTCAGTCAAGTCCAAAGATTACCAAGCTGTCTAGGTCATTAGGCAATGGTGGGTTTCTAGCACCAAAGACTGTCTACTGACCTCATTTTTCTGTTGGAATGTCAAGGGCAGGGAATGGAGTCAGACGTGGGGAGCTTCCAAAAGAACAGACCTAGCAAATTCATTTGAGTGGAAAGACACCACATCGAAAGCCTGTTACAGGGCATGTACGATTATGAAATAACTTGCATAATGCAATACTTGTATTTTTTAACAAAAATGTAAGTATTTACAAAATAAGATCCAAGGTATTTTTTAAACATCAAGCAAAACATTCTGCAAAGAGACCGCATTGATTTTTTTTTTTATTTTTGATTCTGTTTTTTGTTTTTTATAATGAGTTCTTTTTTAAACCATGTCATACATTTCCCATACTGATATCGCATGATCCATTATAATATAGGCAGGGGGATTTACTAATGGTGGGGCGTGCCATACCCTCCGTCGCTTCAGCCAGACAGTTCGACCTGCAGCTCCTTGTTCCTGCGCACCTCCGCCGCATGCCTCTCCTGAAAAACACCAGATTGAGAGTAGACATCACGCGCCTCGCCCGGCCCACAGAGAAGCAGGAGAGCCCGCCCACTAATTTACATACTACACGCCCGACAGAAAGTAGCTCCTCTTCCCCCACCCCCACCTCCTTCCCATTTAGTGTCTACCTTTAGGAGACAACGTTCTCATGTCACAAGAAAGTAAAACATGGCAACCAATAAGCGTCATGTCACAGAAGACCATGGAAGACTAATAGTGTCTATAAAAAAAAACTATCCCTGTATTTGATTAAAATAGTGACCAAAAGACCACATAATTACGAAAATTTTCTTTTTCATTTTTTTTTTTCTTTTTTGATTGAGAGAATTTTGACTCTCAGGACTACTGTCTAAATCTAGAGAACAGTAATAAAATACCATACAGTCTCGTCTGTCTTAATTTGCCACTGTATTTGATTAAAATGACGACAAAACGATCATATGGTTAAGAGAATTTTGACAATTAGGACTACTGTATAAATCATCAGAATAGCAATAAAATAGCACACTGTTTTCTCTATGATTTTTGATGGTCCTTTTCCTTTTCTCTAACACTTTAAGGGATTTATAATTGCCAATGGACACTTTGGGAGGATGAGATGTAGGAAGAAGACCCTATGTATGCTTCCTAAATTCTTAACTCCTTAATCAAAGTCTTTCAAAACTTGAGCCGTCCAAATGACCTCTCCAACCTTACCCTCTACCCTTTTCCTACACCTACTGATTTCTTGGTTTATAGAATTGTCATGAGATTTTCAATTGTTGAGATTCCTAGTCTTTCATCTCCAACCGCCAGGAGAAGACTCTTTAAATCCCTGTAGTGGTTGTCTCTTTCTTCATGAAGATTTTCATGAGACTGGAAACTGTCTCACTTTCCACTTGTAAATGTGCATAAGTCTCTTTCACGGGGCAGCCATTTTATTCTAACCTGTACTTTGGGCATTGCTGCTCCCGTTTCATCTACTCTCTTTGACAGGTGCTTATTTAGAAGTTCCCTGAGGGCCAGGGCTGTATTTTTTCACTTTTGTTCCATCTGCAGGGCCCAGAAGAGTGTTTTGCATATAGTATATGATCAATGAATGTTTGTTTACATGAGAAACTGAGGTACTAAACTTGACTTGGGAACTAATGTTTCCGAGGAGGGAGTTGATAGGCAACGTGGAATGCTATTTTTAGTACATTGTTCTTCTGAGCACGTGGTTTTGCCTGTTATTGTTTATTTTCTAAGTTATGTCTGACTCTTTTGGGACCCTGTGGACTGTAGCCCACCAGGCTCCTCTGTCCATGAGATTTTCCAGGCAAGAATACTGGAATGCATTGCCATTTCCTTCACCAGGGAATCTTCTTGAAACAGGGATTGAACCCACATCTCCTGCATTGGTAGGGGGATTCTTTACCACTGAGCCACTGGGGAAGCCCCTTGTCCATTATAGGGGCTAAGTAAGTGTTGGTAAGTATAACTGATATTCTAAATAGAAAAATAAATGTTGATAATAATAATTAGTATTTTTCAATTTTAATTTAGCCCCTTGCCTATTATAGGAGCTAAATGTTTATTAAATTAAAATTGAAAATGATAATAATTATTATTATTTATTTTCTACTTAGAATATTATTTATATTGCTATTTCTCCCCTGTAGCTCCAGAAATTTCTTGTAGCTCCACAAATTCCTTTAGTTTAGAGGCAATGACCTTGACTAGCCATAAAATAAATCTTATCATTAAGCTCTATTGATCTCAAGAAGTCTTTGCTTATAGGTTCTTTATAACACTAAGCATTTACTAGTCCACTTAACATGTACCAGTTCTGCATAAGTACAGATTTTACCTGTATTAATTCCCTTGATCATCACAACAATATTGTGATGGAGACTCTATTATGGTTCCCATTTTACAGATGAAGAAATAGAGGCACAAAAAGACTAAGTCATTTGCCCAAGATCACATAACCAACAAGTAGCATAGCTGAGACTTAAACTCAGAGAGCCTGGCTCTGCAGCCAACCCCACCCCTCAACCACTGCTATGGGGTCTTAGTGTGAGCAAGCAGAGAAAATTTTATAGTTGTGTGGAAAAAAATGTGTCTTTACAAATGTAGGTTCTTGGAGAAATAGGCATATATATATAGCCATACACTTCCTTCAAAAATACAGAATTATACAAAGCAGCAAGTTGATTCTAGAGAAAGAGTTTAAAAGCAATTTTATGTAATTGGTTTGAATGAGCTTTTCGTCTGCATTCAAAAGCCATGAAGAGAAGGCGAAAAAAAGCATGTATAGAGAAATCATGTCCTGTTTGGAAATGTCAGGGGGGAATTAGCATGGATGCAGCTGACTCTTCCTTCTTTTTGTTCTGCTCTGATGAGGAAAAAGATGCTGTGAAATCTTTTTCTCATGCAGGAAGAAACTAATTAGTAAGAGCTCAGTTCTGACAAAAATTGAGAAAAAGCCCAGACCATCACTATGCTAGGAAAAAAACCAGCCTCAAGTCTAAAGATTCATATAAACCCAAATTTACAGTATAACAGGAAAGATTATAATTAATATTATTAGGCTACTTTGGAGCATACTTCTTACTCAACTTAAAAAATTAGTTGTAAAGAAATAGATTTTGCCATAGGAGAGAACAAATATAATCTGTGAACTGAAGAGAAAAAAAACAGGAAATTTAAATTCTGTGCTCCTAGGAAAAATATTGTTTATTTTCATGTATTTTAGTAAATCTGTTATTTGAAAATTTTTTATTCAAATCATCAAATATATACTTAAAATTGCAATGCAATTCCATATAAAAATGTGGGAGGATCAAACGGAGATATGGAGTAGGCTTGTCATTTTCAGCATAGTCTGTTTTTTCATTTTGCCTTGTAATTGTCTACAAGACCTTCGAGAACTAACATCCCCAAGGAGACTGGAATGCAAAAGTAGGAAGTCAAGAGATACCTGGAGTAACAGGCAAGTTTGGTCTTGGAGTACAAAATGAAATAGGGCAAAGGCCAACAGTTTTGCCAAGAGAATGCACTGGTCATAGCAAACACCCTCTTCCAATAGCACAAGAGATAACTTTACACATGAACATCACCAGATGTTCAATACTGAAATCAGACTGATTATATTCTTTGTAGCCAAAGATGGAGAAGCTCTATACTGTCTGCAAAAACAAGACCAGGAGCTGACTGTGGCTCAGATCATGAACTCCTTATTGCCAAATTCAATCCAGTCTGCTTACTGTGCAGAGTTGGCACAAGTTACAGTTTTAACTTAGCATAAGTGTTTGGAGTCAGAGAGACTTGTTCAGACTCCGATGTCCCTAGCTTTGTGATCTTGACCAAATGGCTTGATTTCTCTAAGTACTGGGCTTCTTAGATGTGAAATGGGGATGATTACCGTACTTCCTTCTGGAATTAAATTCCATAGTATGTGCCAAATACCTGTCTTACAATGAGAAATCAATGACGGTTAGTTGTAATCCTTTTTTTCCTTTTATGATTCATTTATCAGACATATTCCATAGGAAATAGTTACACAAATGTCACTCATGAGTCAGAATGACAAAAAACGCCCCCAAAACCCAAATATCAGATGAGAAGGATGAAAGGTTACAATAAATGGAAATTGATAATGGTTGAAATCTCAACCTAAACAGTTATATGTTATCAAAATTATCTCTGAGATAAAGAATCACAGAATCTTACTCTCTTAAACTTCTTTTTAAATTAAGTCATATTAGTATCACCATTATCACTAAAATAGTAACTATAATGCTTTCACTTGACCTTTCATCCATTGTTAGAGGTGAAAGTATCAATTACATTGAAACAATGTGTCATTTCTATACTTTGTGGTTGAATAAGGTATAGTAGTTGTCAAGGAAGTCTCTTTTCTTTTCTTTTTTTTTCTTTCACTCCTGAACACCTAAAACTCCTTCAGTATTTGTTACAAAGTTTCAGGCTGCGAGGTCTTGGCATTGGCTAGTGAATGACAGTAAAATTTTGAAACCATGAGGATGTCTTACAAATTGGATTAAGAGAAGAATTCAACAAGATTCAGTAGAAATCCTCTTAAATGACCTGTTAGGTTAGTTAGTAGTCCCATTCCCTCCATGATCCTTATCCTATCTCCTAAATCTAGCTATCATCTACGTTGTGTTGTTTAGTTGCTAAGTCATGTCCAACTCTTTTGCAGCCTCATGGACTGTAGCTTGCCAGGCTCCTCTGTCCATGGGATTTCCCAGGCAAGAATACTGGAGTGGGTTGCTATTTCCTTTCCAGGGGATCTTCCAGACCCATGGATTGAACCCACATCCCCTGCATTGCTGGCAGATTCTTTACTGCTGAGCCATCAGGGAAGTCTTAATGAATATATGTATTGTTAAAATGATTAGATCTGCCTTAACTGATTTTTCATGATTAACTATTCACTCCAGTTCCTGGTTGGGTTTGATAACAAAGCTACTACTACTCATGGTGCCTAATGTGTCAAATGGTGAGCTTTCTGAGGGATATAGTCTAGGGCATGAGGGGAAGAAAGAAGTGTTGGGTGAAGGAGAAAGAGTCTCTTATCCTTTCTGCATGGTGTTCCCCCTCCCCCTCTTTTTTAGAAATAGAAATTCAAAGAATAAGAACATTTTCAATATCACCTCAGTGTTTGTCATAATCCCCAGGTTACATTATTGTGTCATGGGCATGACTGTTTATATCAATTTGAGTGACAAAAACATATCAGCCTACTGTAAGTCTTTGTGGCACAGGTATCTTTTTGTCCACGCCCTTGTCACTACATTCTTTTCTGTATAAGTGGGAGCGTTAAGATGTAGTGCTAAGGAAACAGAAATGGAAATTTTAGAAAGAGAATAACATTCAAAACTGTACTGAGCACGAAGCTAATATGTGTCATAATATGTGTTTGGTAAATGTAGCATCATTATAACTACATTTATTATCATTAATAATTATTAAGCTAATGATTAATAGTCATGAAGGTAAGTTCTCATATAGGAGATAGTAGAAATTGTGGGAGGCAGGAGGAATCCTTGGAAAAGAACAGAGAAGAAGGACCATGAGCTAAATTATGTATGTATGCATTGATGTGTATGTATGTATTCAAAAATATTTGTGGAGTTCTTCCTCTGTGTCAAGCAACATTCTAGGTGCTGTGTGTTCAGTGGTGAACCATATAGACACAATATTTCCCTACATATTACTTATATGTTGGTGCTTTTATATTTTTATAGTTGCTCATTTATTCAATAAACAAATAGTAATATATATAAAAAAGAGTGTAACATTATTCTTTGGAGGAAGAAAGAACACTTTCATGAAACAAAGATGAAAATATTTCAAGATAACTTATGACAACAAAATAAAACATTTAAGAAGCTTTTAACTCAGAGTTTGCTGCTGCCGCTAAGTCACTTCAGTTGTGTCCGACTCTGTGTGACCCCATAGATGGCAACCCACCAGGCTCCTCCATCCATGGGATTTTCTAGGTGAGAGTAGTGGAGTGGGTTGCCATTTCCTTCTCCAATGCATGAAAGGAAAAGTGAAAGTGAAGTCGCTCAGTCGTGTCTGACTCTTTGAGACCCCATGGACTGCAGCCTATCTATCAGGCTCCTCCATCCATGGGATTTTCCAGGTGAGAGTACTGGAGTGGGGTGCCATTGCCTTCTCCAACTCAGAGTTTAACTCTGGCTAATACAAGTGTCTACTTTGTTGTTTCTTGTTCAGATGCCAAGTCATGTCTGACTCTTTGCAGCTTGCCAGGCTTCCCTGTCTTTCACTATCTCCCAGAGTTTGCTCATGTCCATTGAGTTGCTCATGTCCAACCAGTGTCCCCTGGTAAGCTTTGAAAATAATGCTGATCTCTGGGTTCTGCCCCAGATGGTTACATCGGAAGCTCTCATTTAAAAGAGCTCGTCAGGAGGTTCTAAAGTACAAACTGGAATTGCTTTTGTTTTAGGCTTTCAGCTAAAGGCTTTGAGGGGCTTCCCTAGTGGTAAAGAATCCTCCTGCCAACGCAGGAGATGCAAGAGACATGAGTTGGGTCCCTGGCTCAGGAAGATCACCTGGAGAAGGAAATGGAAACTCACTCCAGTATTCTTGCCTGGAAATTTCCATGGACAGAGGAGCCTGGCGGGCTACAGTCCATGGAGTTGCAAAGAGTCAGACACGACTGAGCAACTGAACATGAGCATAAAGGCTTTGAGCTAATATGGCTGGGACTCCGAGAGGTTTGTGGGAATTCATGAGCAAATGACATGGAGGACACCATTGTAGCCACCATTGAGGGACGGGTTCTGTTCAAATAGTTCACTTCACTAAGGAGGAGGGGGGCTGAGGGCTGGGTGGTAGGCAGATTGTTGCAAAACCTCAAGTGGAATTTTATCACATCTCTTGGGTAATTGGTAGAGCCAGGGAAGACTGTCAAAATGGTGGGCAATTAAAATGTATAAAAGGCAGTTAGTGTGGTCACCTCATGACAACTTACTAAGAGGTACCATTTCAGTAATGATCATCTTTTGATGGGAGATTCCAGAAGAGCTTATGTTATATTGGCGGTTTCATACAATTTCAGTATTATTATTGACCCTTTTTTTAAGTTCTAACTCATTGTAGTAATTTCATTCAGACAAAAGGCTAGATATTGGCCATAAAAAAAAATTTACTTTTTCTTATTTTAGGAAAAAGGAAAACAGTTTTAGTATATACAAACACATATACCATATGCAAACAAAAAACAGTATATTTAAAATACATCAAATGGAAGTAAAGTTGGTATTCTCTAAGGAGTATGTCCACTTTACTGAAAAGATAACAGATCTTGGCTGTCACTGGTCAGAGGTTCTATTAGATTTGAAAAGTGTCACTAGCTGTGGAATAAGGGAAAATGTGGCCTTACATATGATTTGAGCTGCATAATTCAGCACAAGATAGAATGCTGTCAGCTGAGATTTATATCAGAATAGACTACAACCCACTAGTTCTCAGATCTGGCTGCGTACTGGAATCATCTGGAGAGTTAAAAAAAATATGGTTGCCTGAGTTCCACCCATGGAGATTCTGCAGCTTGATGTGAAGAATATTAAGAATTCCATGGGCTGAATATTTATAGGACAAACTGTATGTATTCATGCATATACATATGAATGTATGTTTGTCTGTATGGAGGAGCCTGATTTTGGATGAGAGTGGTAAGACAGTAAAAGGAGCTGGTGGAAGGGGGTGGGTGGGTCAAGATAAATATGCAGAGAAAAATAAATTGCCCATTAAAACCCAACACTTCTGGAAATACTAGTTAAATATACAAATTTTATGACCTCTTTTACAATTGAAATCAAGAAGGATGTGCTGTGTGTTCGAGTGTGTGTAATTAAGAAAAAAACAGTAATGCTCGTGGATTGCCATGGAGTGATATAAATCTTGCACTTGAGATTAGAGGTCTAATTGCCAATCTTGTATAAGATCAGCATGCCCCATTCCTAGCAATGCCATTTTATTTTATTTTTTTAGGGCCTAGGATGAGAGATGAAGGTTGATTCACAATTATTCTGAATAAAATATATCATAATTCTGAGAGAACAATTTCCAGAGGATCTCTAGTACTGCTCATCCTGACTGATGGGAATGGCCATCATATATTCAGATTGATGAGAAGAAAAATACCAGGGTGCCAGGTCTGGAGGTAATGAACTTCCTCTACTCGTTTTCCATGTTTTTTTTTTGAAAGTCGCTCAGTCGTGCCTGACTCTTAGCGACCCCATGAACTATACATTTCATGGAATTCTCCAGGCCAGAATATTGGAGTGGGGAGCCTTTCCCTTCTCCAGGGGATCTTCCCAGCCCAGGGATTGAACCCAGGTCTCCACATTGCAAGCAGATTCTTTACCAACTGAGCCACAAGGAAAGCCCAGTTTTCCATGTAGATTTTCCTACAAGGGCTTTCCACTGTTCATAAATATTCTGTCCTCTTTTGACAAATATATTTTTCCAATCCTATGGAAACATGTCCAAACAATAAGTTACATATTTAATATTATATATTAATTAAACATTAGACCAAATANAAGATTTGTACTGAAGCCTCACATACATTTGAAAAGCAGGAATTGGCCTCCCTCAGTCTGTTCAGTACTGGAAAACCTGAGAGAATTCCAGCTGTAAGTCATAGTGATATTCCTCAACCAGCTTGCAGAGTGAGAGGCACTGCCCATGGGGTTAGGTGCCTTCCGCCTCTGCAGCAGAGTTTAAGTCTCTGATGCCGGGTATTTGAGAATTCACTCGCTGTGTGTTGCATATGAATGTGCACCTGCTCGGGTCTCTGTTACGATTACCTTCTCCTGCAGACGTTCAATAATAGCAGCTAGATTCGCCTCACGGTTCTCCTTGATTTGTTCCATCTTCAGGATCAGCCTCTCCTCTGCCATCTTGCTGAAGTTGTTGTTCTCCTCCAAAGCCTTCTGCAGGACCTCTCGCTCGTGTTCCCGCTTCTCCGCCAGCTGTTTCAGCACCTGAGCCTCCTGAGACTGGGGAAGAGAGACACAGCCATCTCAGAATCACCCAGACACAGACCTAGCTGAACCACGGTTCACTGATTCAAAAGAGCATTCTTTTTCAAATGAATAGTGCTTCTAGCCTTGAGCACCATTGTCAATTCCCTTCTCATCTTCACAACTTTGAGTTTTCTATAGAATCAGTGAGTTGGGAATAGTGGTGAGCTGAATTTTCAGCTGTGAGTCTTTTGGACAGACTTTTAAAGAAGCATTTAACCCTGCTGGAAAAGTGCTTGTTTCTGTTTTAATGAGTGGCTGCTAAGCGTTTATGCAACAGGGAATGCTGTAATCAATCAGTGGACGACAACATCCATGGAAGCCTGTGGAAACTAGCTGAGGATTGGGGCAAGTTCCCCTCTTTTCCCTGCCTCATTGTTTTGATCAGCTGTAGGCTCTGCCCTGCAACGAGCCTTTCAACTTTCCCCAGTAAAACTGTCAAATTCACTTTCTTGTTTTATTCCATGCCTACCTCCACCCTTTCTTCCCTTGCACCAAACTGTCTTCGGAGACTTGTGTATACTGCAAACTTTATGGCCATGTGGCCACAGACAACAGAAAGTCCTTTTATGGATCCGTCTTGAACGTGCCAAAGCCACGTGGGTCATCTTTGAAACCCTGAGATTGCTCAGGGATTACAGAAGAATCATCAGAGCCCTGTGTACCCCATTCCCGCACAGCCCCCACATTCTGTGCACAGTAATTCTCCTGCAGCATCAGGAAGCTGAATGGTTCTGTATGTTAAGAATCACAGGGGTGCTTGGTAAATACGCAGAGGCCTGGCATCCACCTCGAGATTCTAACTCGATGGTTCCTTGGTGAGACCCAGGAATCTATATTTTTGATAAGCATCCCCTGTGATTGTAATCCAGGCAGCTCAGACTGCTTTCTGAAAAACATACTGGCATGGGCTTTGGTGTCAGGCCTGTGTTTCAGTCCTGTGTTGGTTGCCCTGGATACCTTAACATCTTTCCACATTCATCGTTTCCTCCACAATCAAGCAGCTAAGAGAAGCCTTACCTAAGACTGAACTATTCAGGTTTAAGACTAAATTATTACACATCCATCCTTCTGGGATAATTCCTTGGGATCAGTTGGTCCTCTGAGGTGAACCTTCATAGGAGTAATTGTAAATGTGAATATCTAAACAATGGTAGATCAAAAAATATTCCACGGGCTAAGTATTGATTACCATTAAAAACATTAATAGACATTTCAGTTGATGGGAGTGGTTGTGGGACCTTACTGGAGAGCTCTAGATGTATTAAAGATATGAAGTCTGAGACAGGAAGAAACTTCTCTTCAGATAAAATTTTACAGGAATAGTAAAATCATATAACCTTAAGAGTCTTTGCAGATGTGGTTATTTTGACATTTACCAGGAGTATGCCTAGTGACTCACTGGACATTAAACAGACAGTTTTGGGGACTAGCCTCACTTTTTGTTTTAACCCCATAGTAGTTTCACTGACATCTTCAGTAGACCCAATTTCATTCTTGCTTTGTTACAGCTTGTAAAAATCTAATATGAAAAATGATAAAAAATATTAATAGAAATTCAAGATCTAATGGAACTCTTCAGGAAGAAACCAAAAAAAATTTTCTAGTTTATTCATCCTCCTGACTCTAGGTGGGACTATTGGTAAAACATCCTGCATTGATTTTGCTTATCTCTTGCCACCAGGATTACAGAATTGTGACACGGGGCAAGGGAAACTAGCTAAACATGTGTGTGTGTTTCAAGTTCTCTCTGAGAAAAGTCTTCATGGGATTATTATTTTATTATATTTTATTTATTATATTATATTTTATATTATTTTATTATATTATTTTTTGCATATTGGTAAAGATAGTACCTATTTCATAGGACTCTTTGCCAGCATCAAATGAAATAATGTTTGCAAAGTATTCAGCACAGTGTCTCATATCGAGTAAGTTAGTGCTGAGCAAATTGCAACCATTATTATTGAAAGTAAAACTCAAAACACACTTGTAACTGGAGCTGATGGCAACTGAACTTCCTGCTACAACTAAACTCAAATGTAGGATCTTGGTTATCTCACATGTTCAGGATATTTGTTCAAATTCCTTCAGTTATCACCAGTTAGTGGAGCCAGGTGTCCTCACGGTGCCAGTCAGCCCTTCCCTAACTCCTTTGTCTGCAGTACACTGAATGGGGTTGTGTTGATAGGAATTGTCACAGTTAAGGAAGCACCACAAAAAAGTAAGAGGAAATGACTTGGATTTTTCATTTCAGAAGGTTCATTCAGTCTATATAACCTCCAGTCCAGAAAACCTTGTAGTCTGGGTTATCACAAAACTCGGATGCAATGTATCCAAGAATCAGAGATAAGTTTAGGGCCTTACATTTCTCTTGTATTGGGCAGAAAACCATGTGGCAGCTTCAGGAAATCAAAGAAAACCAAATCAATCAAAATAAAGAAAAACAAAGCTTAACTCTTCAAAATCCACTACAGCAGTGCTTTTAGATTGTATTCCTCTGACAACAAAGTCCATCAGCCAAGGCTGCTGAAGGCAGTAGATACGTGACCTTCTGCTCAGTGAGTTAGTAAGTCCCTTTCCCCTCCACTGCCTCCCATAGGTCAGAGCTTCCAGCGCTGCCCAGAGAGGATCTACCTGGAATTTTTGTGTCCATATCTCATGTAGAGAGTTACCACGGACAGTTATCAAGAGGCAATTGTGTAATCTCTGGTTTTAATAGTTTTCAAGAGGCAATTGCATCATTTTTAAATTTCAGGTGCTTAAATTTGGAACTTTGTCAAACTGCATTGTAGGTTGAGGTCTACAATTGCACTTTTAATTTCCTTTTATGAAAGAGTAGAAAGCAGCCAGGAGACAGCAGGGGAATAGGATGGAGAAGGGAAGGCTTTGGCGTTAAAAGGGTAATAGAGCAACACATTCCTTTTCAACTCTGTTGCTGGAATGGGACACATTTGGTCTGTGTGAACACACTTTCCCACAGGGCCCATGAACAGTAATAGAGGGAGGCTTATTGCCCTGAGAGGAGTGTGGCATTTGGCTTAGTTTGAAATGCCTCAATTAACAGCATTAGTACTTTTGCAGTCCTTGGGGCTAAATGAGATTACCCAGCCTAGGTGTCAAGTGCATTTCTCTAGTTCAATTAATGGGGTGAAACAGAAACAAAGGTAGAATAGAGCGTTCTCATGTGAGGCCGCTGCTAAATGAAGCAGGCCTGCCAAGCTGGGCCAGGCGACCCTTCAGGCCTGCTCACTTGTTATAGCCACCATTGCCTCCACTGAGCTGTTTGTAGGACCTCATAATTATATATATTTCAAATATAGGATGAGATGATTATGGAGAGAATTCCTCACTGAGCAAATGTCTTCCTCCTCATTTTGATCCTTCCTCATAAATACTCAACTCTTAAATTCTTCCATGGAGCTAACAGGGCCTCAAGCTCAGTTTCTAAGATTTCTGGAACTGCATTGCTGCAGAAAGTCATAATTCTTCCTTCTTACAAAGCCCGGCATTCAGAATAACTTCTCTAACTTTACTCCTGGGGATAAATTGCTTCTCTCATGAATATAGCTTAATCTCTCAGTCACAGCCTTGCTGGTTCTGATTCTAATATTTCTGTCAAGGAGCAAATAAGCATTTGGTTCAGAGAACTGCCCTAAAACATGACATGAATGAGTGTGAGGATCGAGTACACAAAAGTGGAAGCACTTTGCTCAGTTTCAGTAGAAGTGAAGATTTTGCTATACGGTTGAGTGTGTGTGTGTGTGTGCTCAGTTGCTTCAGTCATGTCTGACTCTTTGCAACCCTGTGGACTATAGCCTACCAGGCTCCTCTGTCCATGGGGATTCACTAGGCAAGAATACTGGAATAGGTTGCCATTTCCTCCTCCATGGGGAATGGCAACCCATCTTCCCAACCCAGGGACTCATGTCTCCTGCGTTGGCAGGTGGGCTCCTTACCACTGGTGCCCCTGGGGAGCCCTGGTTGAGTGGGCATTCTTGTTTTATTTCTCACTTGAGCACATTAGCAGAAAGGAATCTTGATTGCCTGATGGGGAAGCTGGAGAAGCGGGATTTGTTGAAAGTTGTTAAAAATAAATTGCTTGAGGGAAAAAGATCTGACCCTGGAGAAACATTTCTGAATAGTATGTACCTAATGCTGAAGGTCACAAAAATTTGGAAATAGAAAATGAGGGCATGATAATGATCAGCTGGTGTAATGCAAATGTCAAGGCAAAGTATTTATAGAACTAAGACATCCAGCATGACATTCTGGGAGATGAAGGGACGGATGGTCTCCACATTGCTATTGTAATAGTGGAGGCTCGTTAATGATGAATGGCCTATTCAAGGCATAAACTTCCTCACACTGAACTCGGTACCACTAGAATAATTACAAGAGAGGTATGTGAAGGGAAAAATAATGAGGTAGTGAGCAGAGTTATTGTACATTTAGGAACACTTTAACTATATAATTTTTCAAAGAGGTTCATTACCATTTCTTATATTACTGAGTATAAGCATTTAATTACTATATAAATGAAATGGAAGATAAATTTGAGTTAAGTGGTATAATAAAACTCATTTTACTTTGTGTACGGAGGAGATTTAAGACTATAGTTTAGAGTGCTAGTGTCTCTCTACATGCTCTGAAGTAAACATATTTCTAACTCGTATGTTCCTGTCCCCTTGCATCATTTGGCTATATTACTATTCCTTGCCTTCTAGAACCATTTATCAGATATTAGATCTCCTAGTTCTTAAGTGCTTTTGTGGTAGTAGGTTAGAGGATGTGTATCTAATTATTTGCTTTCCTGTTAACAATGAGAAAACAGTATTAACCCAGCTAACGTCACAGATAAAGCCTCGCTAAATATGATGATTGAATATAATTATGTAAAACAAGAGGGTTTACTATTCACTTTGTGTAGAAGAATCAGATGTATAAGACAAAATTTAAAATGATTAAACTCCAAAGACCTTTAGAATGAGCCCTTTGCCAGACTCTGTAATGCACTCACTGTGGTTAACCCCCAGGAAAAGAATCACAGAAGGTGGGGAGGGGGGCACTCTACACGGAGGGGATAACATGCATGAAGAGTCCGTAGGCACGTGTTATGTTCTCTAAGGAGCAGCATGCTTCCTGAATGTTGAATTGTGAATAAGCTAACACTTTGACTCACAATCCATTGCGAGTCCCAATCCATTGTTATTCAAAGCACCCCTCTTTTTCTGACTTCGACTTGACTTGCTGTCTGCAATATGAGATACCCACAGACAGAAGAGGCAAGATTTGGTGACAAATGACCCACTTTGAGCCCATATTATTAAGAATAAGCAACATGACTTTCTTTCAGAGGTTCAGTGACTTTGGAGTTAATAGGGCCGATATGGTCAGTGTGCCAGTTAGAGTTTACTGGAGTGGTTGAGTAGCATTCTTTGTAAATTAATCTATGTTGTCATGGGATTTTATCAATGCCATCCAGTTCCTTAAATTTTCATCATTTTTTCATAATATCAATCTTTTTCAGGCTACTTTTACTTAGGCTGAACTATTTATATACGTTACCTATCAAACTGTTCTTATAGTTTGATAACTGGTATTTTATAATGCTTAAAATATTCACAAAATGTATGTAACATTTCAATATCTGTGTTAATGAGAAAATTTATATAATCATGAGTTTACTAGATTATCATCTCTGTGAGGCTGGGAACAAGATATGTTTTTACACAAAAGTAGCTCACACTTTCACAGTGCTTGTGATATGCCTTTATGTGGAGTAACTCTTCTAAATCACACAGTAACTTCAGGATGTAGGTCCTATTGTTAGTCTCATTTTACAGATGGACAAAATAAAACAGAGAGAGATTAGTGACTTGCCCAAGGTCACACAACCATTAGGTGGTAAAACTAGGCTTTAATCAAAGGCATTCTCTTAACCATGTGTTCTTAACTATAATGTTTTAAAAGATATTCTTAAACACTATGCTTGGCTTATAATAATCATATAATTTATTGTCTAAACTGAGATTCTTATGCAACTGAGACAAAACTGATATCTACACAGCAGGAATAAGCTGGAGTTGTCCGGGCCAACTGGGACATAGGGTTGACTTAGCTCTGTTGCCTCTCACTAAATAAATGTTTGCTGTGTAAATAAATAAATGGATGGACGGATGGATGACTGAAGTGTTCATTTCATTTCATCCATGTGGGTCAGCTGCTGTATGGAATATTTAACTTCAAATAATGAGCTTTATGTTGACTTCATGAGGTAATGTGGTTTGATGGAGATGAATACTGATTCTCAGAGATAATCAAAGAAGGAAGAAAAAAATCAGGAAAAGGACTTCTTTCTTTTATAATAATCTTCTATCAGCTCACTTACGGAGCACTAATTCTGGTTCAGAGGAACCTGATGGCAGGAGCATTTAATGTAGTGACCAGATGGTCAGTGCTGCCATAGTATCAACAGATGGAGTGAGGAGTTGGGGAAACCGCCAAAGCACTGACACAAAATGAATTTGAGCCCACAGGGAGATGCCCCAGAGGCAGCCCTCCAGCTCTAAACCCAGCGGTCTCCAGCAGCACAGCCTAGGTCACCGCTTCCTAGATGTGGTCCCTTGACTCAGGTCCCAGGGGCAAATCTTTCAAGAGTACCAGTGGAGGGGGAGTACCAATGAGTACCATGTTAATAGGTCAGTCGTGTATGGACTATAACTTGCCATGCTCCTTTGTCCATGGGATTTCCCAGGCAAGATTATTGGAGTGGGTAAGGGACCTTGGTGGTTCAGACAGTAAAGAATCTGCCTGCAGTGCAGGAGACCCACCAAGGAAGCCCAGTGGAGCGGGAGAGGTCTCATAGCCTTTTTGTTTTAAAGGCCATATCAAAAATCATATTTCACCTTTGTGTCTATATTTACTCTGAGGTAGAATTATGTCAGTGTAGTGAGTTAATGCTTATTTTATGACATTCAGTAGTATTAATTGGCAGTTATAGATTGAAGGCAGGAGGAGAAGGGGACAACAGAGGATGAGATGGTTGGATGGCATCACTGACTCAATGGACATGAGTTTGAGCAAGCTCCGGGAACTGATGATAGACAGGGAAGCCTGGCATGCTGCAGTTCATGGGGTCGCAAAGAGTCAGACGTGACTGAGTGACTGAACTGAACTGATAGATTGCTTTGATCATAACCATAACAAAAAGGAATTGTTTAATGCCTATTTAAATGTCCTGTTCAGCAGGCAGAATCTTTACAAACTTTTAGCTTGTAGGAAAGGAAATGAACTAGGGCGAAACAAATGTTACTGGTCATTAGCTAGGTTGGACATCTGTGTACTTTTGAAAGCTTTCAGTGACTCCTCATTTCTCAGATAAAATGGAGTTTGAGCACCCAACTTGGCATTCAAGGTCCTCCACAATCTCACCTCACTACTCTCCAACTCCTTACCCAAGTCCACTAGCTCAAACTACTAGGTCTACCCGCTGCCCTGAAAACAGACTTTCTGCACTCTCACTTCTGGGAACCATTCTTTACATTGAGAATGCTTTCATGTCTTCTCTGTTTATCTAAAACTATTTTTCTAGTCACTCAGGTTTTTAAAGTAGGCATTTCTCTGTAAAGATGCTGTGATTCACAAGGAATGAACTGGTTTTTATCTTTCTAATGACCTCCTTTTTCATGTGAAGTCAGTGTTTAAAAATGCTGCCTTCTGACCTCAATTCCTACCATCTCCCCTTGCTCCTTCTGCTCTGCCATTCTGTCCTCTGTGTTATTTCCAGAACAGTCCTAGAAGATTGCTACCTCAGGACCTTTGCACTTACTATTCTCTTTACTTCAAATTCTGCCCCCAGAGAAGAGTCATGTGGCTTACTCCTTACCTTCCTGTCTTTTTTCAAATGTTCTCCCTCACTCCCTTCATGCTTCCTTTCAAATGTTCTCACATTCAAGAGGCCTTTTCTGACCATGTCATATGAAGAGCACTTTTCACCACAGAACTACCATTTCCCTCTGTTCTCCTTTACTTAGTACCATCTTATTGGGTTGCGCATGTGACCCAGGACAGGTCACTGAGACTCAGTTCTATAACTTTTGTTAGAACTATTAGGAAAGAGAAGCTCTCTCTCTGCTGGAGTTGCTGATCTGTGAGAAAAATAGTTTGGGACTGACTGAAACAAAAATTCCTTGATATTGAGACCAATTAGTTGCAGAAAGAAAAGAAAAATGTAAAAAGAAATATCGATCTTCTGGATCAAGCTGGTTTTTAGTCCCATACTCTCTTCTGCTTTGAGTAGGTATTTCGGTTATATGTTTGCCCTCAGTTACTTAGATATAGCACTTGCTAAAGGCTCTTTGAAGAGAATTAGAAGTTCTTCCAATGAGTGCTAATTAAGTCAGCACAACCCAAAAGAAAAAAAATCAATTAATGATTTCTTAAGTTGGTACTTTCTGTTAATAAGTTACATTTTCTTCTAATTTCCACTACCAGGATGTAATCTATGTAATAATTTTTTGCCTTGCAAATTTTAATAAGAGCAGAAATGTGAAGGAATGCTGATTTTTAAAGGGCTCCAAAGAACATTTTTCCTGGGTGTCACAATGTTGAAAGATTGCATTTGTAGATGTCCTTTAGTCACTCAGCCAATTTCTAGTTCAATTCAATTGTTTAAATGTAAAAGTGTTGATGATTTATTGTCATTAGGGTACATGAATTTTACCATAATCAGTAATTAGTTAACTCAGGGAATTTTATGAGAATATCGAGCTAATTTGGGTCATCTCTGTGTTCTTTTTCTTTTAATATTTTCCTTCTAATTAAATATGCCAGCAATACCTTAAACCATGATGTTGAATTTTCATCTCTAATTTTCAATTTCAGCTCAGTGAGTGACTTTGAATTCTAATCAAGTCATAGCATCCCTATATTTCAACCTATGTCCTATAACTAACTATACCTGTTACCTATAAGATGCCAATGCTTTGGAGAACTTTAAATTACCTTGACTGTAACATGTTCTCTACTACTGTAGTTATTAACATCTGTTGGAGACAGACTCGAAGGACTGTAATTACATTAGTACAGTTTTACTATGAGAACAAAAAGTCTGATAAATTTTTATAAAACAACTTCCTGTATATATATTTTGGGTTAGTCACTTAGTTTCCTCCTTTTGAAATCCAACCGTATAACAATAGCAATTGGTTAAATACGATAAATAATATGTAAAGAAATACTCATTGGATGTTAAGAGAACTTCATGAGTAAAAACTGAAATTGTGATCAGGATTGACACAATATAGGAAGACTTTCCAACTATAAAGGTTAAGACAAAAAGTAGGTTGGGGTTCAGAAAATGTAATCTAGGATTTACAATCTTTGCTGCTAAGTCGCTTCAGTCGTGTCCGACTCTGTGCCACCCCATAGACGGCAGCCCACCAGGCTACCTGGTCCCTGGGATTCTCCAGGCAAGAATACTGGAGTGGGTTGCCATTTCCTTCTCCAATGCATGAAGGTGAAAAGAGAAAGTGAAGTCTCTCAGTTGTGTCTGACTCTTAGCGACCCCATGGACTGCAGCCTACCATGCTCCTCCGTCCATGGGCTTTTCCAGGCAAGAGTACTGGAGTGGGGTGCCATTGCCTTCTCCTTTACAATCTTTAAGTCTTGTTATTTGATGATATATGGCAATCCACTCTAGTACTCCTGCCTGGAGAACTCCATGGATAGAAGAGCCTGGAGGGCTACAGTCCATAGAGTCTCAAAGGGTCAGATACAACTGAGCAACTTAGCACACACGCACAGGTGAGTGTGTGCATTTGTGTGATTGTGTGAATATGTAGGTATATATAAGCACACACACACACACATTTGGGTTTGCTCTGCACTCCCTGTTAGAGAATTCAGTTTTTAGGAAAAGCACTATCTTCATTTTCTTTATAGGTATCCAACACAGAAGTGTTTAATTTATTGGCTGACTTTTTACAAGCATCTAAATGAAATTTAAAATTATTATAAATGCCATTCCCAGTCACATCATAAGATCATGCATGCAGCATATTCTTAGTCACGTGGTTCTAAAAATGTCCCATGATAAAGTCAGTGAAAAGTACAACATAGTAATTTCATTGGAATTAATCAAAAGCATCTTGATGGGATGGACTTCCATAATCACAAAACTGGTACACCCATATTCAAGCACAATTTCTGTCTCTGTGTATGTAGTCCTTGGGGTTTCTGAATGTCTTCCATTTTTAATACCCTTGGCTTTTTTATTTAGCCGATTGTGGAAAATTAAAGATTTAGTTCTGTAAGAAAAAGCTCTTGGATACAAATAAAGACCAATGGAAAAAAGAGAAAAAATGCCATCAAGGCTTAGATATGAGTATAGGAAGATACTCATAGATTCCAGAGAGGGTACTGGTCTTGGATGAACCAACTTCAAGGACAGGGACTGAAGCCTAGGGGACAGGGGGCAAGCCCTGGGGGTGAACATCATTTCTGGGCAGGAAACATCTCAGCGAGGGTATCTGGTGCTTTTTGGTTCTGAGGAAAACCACCCATCATGCAGACTCTGAGGGGGAGGACTCACCACTTTGGCCGCTCGCCCCATGCAACCCCTGGAGGTGCCCTATCTAAGGCTGTGCTTTCCTAACAGTGAGGATAGGCTAAGGCAGGGAGGCTTTTATCAAAAGGGACCCAAGATGGGGAAAGGGCACGAAAGCATTGAAATTCGGTGTCTGAGACCTTTGGATTTAACTACCCTCAAAGCAGCAGATTTTACTTGAACTAGTCTGGATCTATGTCTAGAAGACCTACATGTGTAGGAATGCTGCAGGTACAGGCATCCCTGTCTCTTGGAACTTCTGCTAGAAGTGTACGTGTGTGTATGTGTGTGTGTGTCTAAGACAAGGGGGCAGGGAAGGGAGAGAGGAGTAGAGAGAGAAGGTTAAGAAGGGAGAGTAGAATTTAAAAACCTACGGATATTGAAGCTCCAACTAAAATCTTAATTTACCTACTTAAAAAGTAACTGTAATAGATAGCAGAACTATATGTAACTTTGTTCTGTATTTTCCAGTGTTAAATAAGTGTTAGTCCACTCAGTCGTGTCCAATACTGCGTTCCAGCAGCCTATAAACCTCCAGGCTCTTCTGTCCATGGGATTTCCCAGGCAAGAACACTGGAGTGGGCAGCCATACCCTTCTCCAGGGGAATCTTCTTGACCCAGGGATTGAACCTGGGTCTCCTGTATTGCAGGCAGATTCTTAACTGCCTGAGCCACCAGGGAAGCCCTCTATTTCCCAAGTCGCCTATAAATGTGTTATTATGCTTTCATAATTTAAAAAACCAACAAAAAACCCTATGGAAAAGTTACCTTTCTTCTTTCCTCTGCAGCCTCCAGTTTTTTCTGGATCTCCTCCAGGGACAGGTCTTTCTTCTTGGGAGAAGCTAAAGTTCGTGGAGCTTCTGAGATGGGAGATGGTGGTTTCAAGATCAGCTCAAAAGCCTGGCCAGAAGCACGCTTGTTGATTTGCTTCACTTCCATATCTGAGAGATGAACATTTGAGAAGGTTAAGCATACAGAACACAGGCACACATTTACTTAAATAATCTGCACTCTGGCAGCTAAAAGTGGCCTTGTTATTCTGATAAAGACGAATAAAATGCTACATGTGCTCATTTGCTCCAGCTTGTTTTGAACATAAGACCTCTTTCTTTAGTATATTTAAGGATCTATTTTAACTGATTAAATACTTACAGTGTTAGGAAATTCAACACTGTCCACAGGGAGTTAAAGCATGGTAGGCATGCCCAGAAAAAAGTTAGCCTGACTCAGTTTTAAACTAAACTTATTTTCCTTTTGAATAAACATGAGCCTCATATGAAAATCAAGTAGCTCAGATTAAGGTTTATTTATTTTTTTGGAAGTCACCTTAGTTGGAAACATTTGGAAACATAGTTGAAAACTCATTAATGAGGAAAATAGCAAAGTCCTCCAGTTCTCACACCTAATCCTATGGTTGGGAATCACAGGAAGGAGCTGGGTTAAAACCAATAGAACTCCCTGAATGGCTGGAAATACTGGGTTGGCCAAAAAGTTTGTTTGCGGTTTTCTGTACAATGTTAGTGAAAATCCCAAACAAACATTTTGGCCAACACAATATTCAACCCATTCAAGGCTAATGTGCAGGGTTTCCTACTGGTTCCTGTTTTGCCCTTCAGTGTGGCTGTTGATCTGAGTCATCAAGCAGCACAACGTCAGCCCTGGGGAAGACAGTCGTGGGAGCCCCTGTCTTCAAGGTGCTTACAGTCGAATGAAGACAGGAAGGCAGAGTCCCATGGTGATGCCTTTGCTTGTACTTTGCCGCTACTTGGAATGCCTTCATCATTCCCCCGCTACAGACAGGAGCCAGGGGGAAGAGGCATTGTGGTGGTTATCTAATTTATACACTCTGTACTTTTGAACAATATTTACACTCAGTAACTGCATAATTGCATAATAATTCAATGGGAAAAAACCTGAAAATAAATGCATAATATGATTCAAAATATAAAAATATAATTTATAAAATAAAATAGAGTGACAGCTAGCATCCGCTAGGACCTTAGTGCAATTACACATCTTACAGCTTAGTGAAATGTGCTGATGTTAAAAAGCTCATTAGACAACTCTCTATCTCTTTTTTAGATGAGTGTTTCTGATTTTCATCCCCAGACTGCATCCCTCTCATTTCAGCCCCCTGTTTCTTGTTCTGTCCTCTGGACCCACCCAAATTTAGGCTAGTCTCTGTTGTGCATCACCATCTCTCAAGTATTTGAAAATAGTTATGATCTTCCATTTCAATTTTTTCCCCAGGTTAAAACATCCTCAGTGCCACAAAATGACACTGTTTTTAGATCCTTACTGCTACATCACTCCCAAACTTCACAGGGCTTGCTAATTTATTAACGTCCCTTGAAAATTGTGGCAACCAAGCTGGCCAGGTTTCCAGGCAAGTTCTAACTAGAGCAGAGCAAAGAAGAAATATCACTTTTCTTGATGTGACTATTAGCTTCCATTAAATTCTTTTAGCAATCCGATTAGCGTATTTTGAGGTTGCGGTCTAGAGCGACCCCAGGTGAACAGGAACTGAACTTATTTAGATCTATGAATGTTAACAGATCATATGTGTATGCTCAGTTGCTAATCATGTCTCTTTGTGACCCCATGGGCTGTAGCCCACCAGGCTCCTCTGTCCATGGGATTCTCCAGGCAAGAATACTGGAGTGGGCTGCCATTTCCTTCTCCAGGGGATCTACGCAATCCAGGGACTGAACCTGCAACTCCTGCATCTTCTGCACTGGCAGGCATGTCTTTACCACAAGTACCACCTGGGAAGTGTGCTCATACAGACAAAGTCAGCTCAATAAGTATATTAAAAATGATGTGGGTTTTTTCACAATTATAAAAATATTCAAAATCTTTGTGAAGGCATCTCAATTTGTACTGATACCTTAAGTACTGCTGCTAAGTCGCTTCAGTCGTGTCTGACTGTGCGACCCCATAGACGGCAGATCACCAGGCTCATCTGTCCCTGGGATTCTCCAGGCAAGAACACTGGAGTGGGTTGCCATTTCCTTCTCCAATGCATGAAAGTGAAAGGTGAAAATTGAAAGTGAAGTCGCTCAGTCGTGTCTGATTCCTAGCGACCCCATAGACTGCAGCCCCTCAGGCTCCTCCATCCATGGGATTTTCTAGGCAAGAGTACTGGAGTGGGTTGCCATTGCCTTCTCCACCTTAAGTACAATTCTATAAAAAAATGTGTAAACTTATGGAAAAAGATTTCAAGAGAACAGCGGCAAACAAAAATCACTTGTCTGATAAAGTGATGGGATTTTAAATGGATAGAGTTAGAGACACCAAAATCAGAACTGCCTGAATTTGCATCCATACAGCGATCCCTGGGTCAGGAAGATCCTCTGGAGAAGGGAATGGCAGTCCACTCCAGTACTCTTGCCTAGAGAATCCCATGGACAGAGGAGCCTGGCAGGCTACACTCCATGGGATCGCAAAGAGTCAGACATGACTGAGCGACTAACACTTTCATTTTCACTTTCAGCCAAGATGAAACCCAGGAATCCTCTTCAACATGGCCAATTTATATCGATCTATCAGAACTCAACTAGTCATTCTTACTAGGCGTGTGATACTGGGAAGATGAATTCACTTCTTTAAGTTTTCTTTTCCTCATCTAAAAGACGCAGATGAAAAGCACCTTTCTCACAAGACCATGACAAAATTAAAAGATAAAGGATACTTGTCCAATCAGTCAAATTACATACATTAAATATGTGCAGCCTTTTGTATGTTACTTCAATACAGCGGTTAAAAAAATTAAATTGTGAACATGTTCCAAATAGATTTATAAAGGATACTAAATGTAAAGCACAGGCTTTACAAATGTAAACAATTCTTCTTCTTCTTATTAATTCTTATTATAATGTTGGTCTACAGTAAATGCTTGTTATAATGTTGTCTACAATAAATATTATCCAGTACAGAAACACAAGGCAAGGTTAAAGACTTTGGGAATTTGAAATTCTCTACCAATTCTTTAAGGAAACAGTGCATGAGCTATGGTGAACTGTCCTTCTGACTTCTAAGACTCAGCTTATATACAACTTTTGATTTTCATTTCCCCCTCTCCAATCCCTAAGAAGGCAGACACCATCACTATCTTCTGTATCTTACCAATAAATGTGTATAACCTCTGGCTTAACCTCACTGTGCTCCACTCACTAGCTATCTGCATGCTGTAGTTCTCCTCTCCAAGGCCATGAGTGCCTGGAAGAGGCCTTAGCCGTACTTGTCACTGGCGCCTTCCTGAGCCACAGTCATCATTGAAGCCCCAGCGACAACACACGGTGACACATTAGTGCCTCAGAAGAGCAGTCCAGTGTATTTGCTGATTGCATGGACTTATACAAAGTAAGTATGGGCCTGCCTGCTAATGAGAATTTTGGTTGGAAACAAACTTTTTTGCATGAAAGGCATTCCTTTGTGAAACAGTTAATTCATACTCATGATGCTTATGCCATGATAGAATCAGTTTGGAAGAAAAACTCCTTTGAGTCCTGGAATATTTTAAAGGCATAGAAGCAGTTAACTGCCAGAGATCCCTTCGCCTTACCTGTAATGTATTTCCTTACACACATGGAAAAGAAAAAATTGACATGAGCCAAACAGGTAGCCAAACATCCTTCATTTTTACTACACATGTAACAGCACCAAACATTTTGATAAATGGACAGAATTAAGCGAAGATGGGCTTCCCGGGTGGTGCTAGTGGTAAAGAATTTGTCTGCTAATGCAGGAGATGCAAGAGACGTGGGTTTGATCCCTGGGTCAGGAAGATCCCCTGGAGAAGGAAATGGCAGCCCACTCCAGTACTCTTGCCTGGGAAATCCCATGGACAGAGGAGGCTGACGGGCTATGGTCCATGGGGTCACAAACAGTGGGACATGACTGCACCGAATACATATACATCACGTCAAGTGAAGAAGGTACTGCTGATAATGACAGCTACCATTCTGAATGCTTACAAGAGGACAGGCTCTGTGCTAAACACGAAACCATTTAAATGCCACGAACTTGCATTGAACCATTTAAACTCCACAAAAACAGTGCTAGGAAGATACTAGAGTTAAATAAGGCTCAAAGAATCTGAATTACCTGCCCAAGGCCAGGCAGATAGTGGCAGAACCAGGATGGTCATCAGACTTAGCAGAATGAACCAGGATAAATCAAACCAAAAGGTTTTCACTGCAAAATAAGGTTCATAGGTATGCTAATCATTCAGGATTTTCATTTAAAACCCTCTTTATCTGGACTTCAGTCATAAGTCAGTTTTATTATTGGAATGTATTAGGTTGTTGAGATGCATATAGAAAATATGGGGATTTTATAAAGACTGCAGGTACTAAGTTGTTTCTGTCGTGTCCAACTCTTTGCAACGCCATAAACTATAGACTACAAGGCTCCTCTGTCCACAGGATTTCCATGGGCAGAAGAGCAACAATACTCCAGGCAATAATACTGGAGTGAGTTGCCATGTCCTTCTCCAGGGGATCTTCCCAACCCAGGAATCAAACCCACGTCTTTTATGTCTCCTGCACTGGCGCTAGCGCCACCTGAGAAGCCCTTATAAAGACTACATTAAAGCATAAACTGTTGGTGGCTGGTTTCCTTTCCTGAGTTTTCTAACTATAAAGCATTTTCTTGCAAACGGTGATCTTCTCTAATTATAGCTTAGTGTATTATGTTATTTGCAAAGAGAAGCTTCGAACACATTGTGGATGTTGATATGCTGGATAAGGTGGCTAATAACAGCTCAGCCATCTTTCTTAAGAGACATTAATGCACTGTTATGAGCATCAAACTCATATTGTTTTCAGCAAATAGCAATCAATAAGACCCATTAGCTAGATCTGGCAAGCCAATAGTAAGATCCACAAAATATTGATTTCATTATATGAGGAGCTGTGATAGAGAAACAACCACATCCAAGCTTTTTAAGCTGGTCCAGCCAGCAGGGGCATTTTGTCGGCAACTCACCATCGTAAGTGTAGATGTTGATGTTGCGAGGTTCCGGGTAGAAGCAAGAGCAGATCAGGGACAGCATGGACAGTTCCTTCATTTTTTCCTTGTAGGCTGAAACAAACAGCTCAAGATTAGTATCTCTCATTTCCTGAATTTCCTCTGAATGCTTCGTTTCACCTGAATAATTATTATTATATATTGTTATTATATTATATTTTTATATTATTATTATATTCTACTCCTGCAGAATCAATGTTGGTAGGGACTCTCTTTCACAAATTCGATGGAAACAGAACTCTGAGGTGCATATTTCTTATTACAGAGGACATAAAAGGCAAATTACTGCAGGTTAGATAAGAAGTGAGGGGAAGGGAGCTAAAGAAAGAAAGGAAGGTAGAAGCAATTGAGATCCGGCAAGGTAGGAAGGAGAGACAGGAAAGATATGGAGGAAACGGAAACAGACAAAATGGAGAGAGATAGGTTCACTCTGTACATGTGTGCGCAGGTCTGCTGTATATAAGTCAGTTTCAGGAGCTGTGCTTTGTTAAATCTGAATGGCCACATATTCATTTGGGAAGAGGCAGAGAACTCATCAGGACAATTATTAAGCAAATACATCCTCCAGGGAACAGTGTTGCTGCCTTCTCTTCATCCCCGAGTGCACTTTCATTTATCTCCCTCTTTCCACAAAACAACAAACCTGGACCGGAGATCTGACAAGGATCTCCCTTCTTCTCTTCACACTCAGTTCGGATGCCAAGCAGCTGCAGGGATTTGGACCTCCTTCCTCCTTCACCCCTCCCAACCCCCATTTCATTTTTCCCTTTTCCCCTCAAGAAGCCTCCTGCCTAGGTGACCGTGGGGGCCTCTTATCACTGTTGGCCATCACCGAGACAACAGACGGGGATCAAGAGGTGGGATTCTCTAACCTTTGTTGATTCTTAATTCTCAAGAATAATAAATTAAGGAAAATGAAAGAAGAATCATAGACTTTGTTCACTAACTTATGAGAACATATAAACAGATGGTGAGGTCCTAACATATCGAACCTCACAGGGAGCTAGTGACTCTTGGCAGGGTCTTCTGATGGTTATGCAACCCATGGGAGAGGAGTACCTTAGGAAGGTGAGATCTCGCAGAAGATTGTTTGGGCATTATTGCCAGGTGCATCTGTGGTTAGCCAGTAGAAAATAGGCTCAATATCTGGATGCTCTAGAGATACACAAATTTAGGTTGGGAAGATTCTAACAGATCATTTAGTCAACTGTCCACCCACCTTACCATCAATTTTGCAAATGAAATGGACCACAGAGGCTGATGTCATATATGACTAGTGACAAGGCTGGGGTCTTGAGAAAATGTAGTAAATCAAGGTCTTAAGATTGCCAAGAGGTTTCTAGCTCTACTTTCAAGATGAGGTTCAGTGTGTCAAGAGGGCTAGACACACTAGTAAAATAGTCCAGGCAAGAATACTGGAGTGGGTAGCCATTCCCTTCTCCAGGGGATCTCCCCAAACCAGGGATTGAACCTGGATCTCCTGCATTGTAGGCAGATTCTTTACCATCTGAGCCACCAAGGAAGCCCTGTGAACTGCATACAAAGGTTAAATATTGCCATATTGCATACGATGCAACCTAACACATCCTGAGCCTTGTGTAAAAGAATCTCCTTCCCTATTTAGTTTACTTCCTTAAAATAAGCAACACAATTTGCCTTGTACCAAAACAGTTTTGCTAATACCTATTCTCTAAGATTTTATTGAATGCCTCTGGAATTTTAGAAGGCTGAAACCATATGTTTTTGTCTTATGTGTCTATTTAGTTAATGAAAGTATGTCCCTTATAAAGGTTCAAGCCAGTCTTCACATGGATGTTCAGTGTGAATCACAATATCACAGAAGAACATTCTGTGGTTCAATGTGTATAATTCCATGAATTGATTAAAACCAAACAGCAAGGCTTTGTAGCTTGTAAGTTTTTTAGTAAGAGGATGCCATGCGGTATCTGAAATACTTTGCAAAATTAAACACATATTAGAAGCACATGTTAAAAGATATCAACCTTATTAGGGAAGGACAATCCAAAAGCAAAATAAAAGATATTTTGTCTCATAGGAAAGGGAACTCTCCTACACTGTTGGTGGGGATGTAAACTAGTGCAGCCACTATGGAAAACAGTATGGAGCTTCCTTAAAAAAACTAGGAAATGAACTACCATATGATCCAGCAATCCCTCTCCTGGGCATATATTCAGAAAAGATGAAAACTCTAAATTGGAAAGATACATGCACCTCAATGTTCATAGCAACACTATTCATAATAGCCAAGGCATAGAAACAACCCAAGTTCCCATCAACTATATATATGTATTATATATTATTCCCATAATATATTATATACATAATAAAAGAGAATGATATATTTCCATTTGCAGCAATATAGATAGACCTAGAGAATATCAAACTAAGTGAAGTCAGTCAGACAAAGACAAATATTACATGATATCACTTTTATGTGGAACCTAAAAAATTATACAAATGAATCTATATCCAAAACAGATACAGACTCATAGACAGAAAACAAACTTACAGTTACCAAAGTGGAGAGGAACTGGGGCTGGGATGAATTATAAGCGTGGAATTAACAGGTACAAACTACTACACATAAAATAGATAAGCAACAAGGCTTTACTGTATGGCACAGGGAACAATATTCAATATCTTGTAATAACCTATAATGGAAAGTAATCTGAAAAAAATATAATGGAATCACTTTGTTGTACACCTGAAACTAACACAATATTGTAAATCAACTATACTTCAATAAAAAAAAAACTTTCCTTCTTATAGCGGTAATAGATTAAAGGTATAGAAGAAAAAGATTTTCTGCAAAAGGAAACACTCTTCACCACCAGTCCTTAGTTTCTTGGAAATGCAGTTCACTAATTTTCAGTAAGGTCACTCACTGCTCTAATTGTGCGTGATGTGTACACGTTGTCAGGAACCAACACATTTGGTGCCCATATGTAATGTATAACTGTGACCAATACAAATGCTGTTTTTCCTACTCTGAGGTGGTCTGGGGACAACCCCAGTTATCAGTAGTTATCTGTGGGTGATTGCTTTCTTATGTGTGATTTCTTCAATAGCATCCTTCTTTTTCACTGGGGTACAGTAGCTTTACAACGTTGTTAGTTTCTGCTGTAAATTTAAGTGAATCAGCTATATCTGTACAGATATCCCTTCCCTTTTGGGCCTCCCCCCCCAGTCCCATCTAGATCATCACAGAGCACTGAACTGAGCTTCCTGCTGTATATAGTAGGTTCCCACTAGCTACCTGCTTTACACATGACAGTGCACTTTGATTATTTTTTAAAAATCAGGACCTGTGATTGTACATGGCATGAGTGACTCTGTCTAGTGGTAGACACGGCGTAGATTTTCACTCCTATAGTTGCTCTGAATCCTAAAGGGAAAGTGAAGTTGCTCAGTCGTGTCCAGCTCTTTGCGACCCGATGGACTGTAGCCTATCAGGCTCCTCTGTCCATGGGATTTTCCAGGCAAGAGTGCTGGAGTGGATTGCCGTTTTCTTCTCCAGGGAATCTTCCCGACCCAGGAATCGAACCCAGGTCTCCCGCATTGCAGGCAGACGCTTTACCGTCTGAGCCACCAGGGAAGCCCATCTGCATCCTAGGCAACCCCTTAAAGCCAGTTGAAACCACAGCCCATGGAAATTCTGATTGTTGCCAGGTAGCAAAGTAAGTAAGTAAAGTGTTAGTTGCTCAGTTGTGCCGACTGTGCAAACCCATGGCCTGCAGCCCACCAGGCTCCTCTGTCCATGAAATGTTCCAGGCAAGGATACTGGAGTGGGTTGCCATTTCCTTCTCCAGAGGATCTTCCCAACTCAGGGATCGAACCTGGGTCTCCTGCACTGCAGGCAGATTCTTTACCCACTGGGCTACAAGGTAGCAAAGGCAGACTGTGAAGATGGTCTCTTCCTCCCTTGCTGCATTACCCACACTTTCCCCTAGGTGGCACTGCCCTTTCTAATCCTCTCCTCTCATCTACATCCTTCCCAAGATTTGAATCTCCATTCAGATCCCTGCTCCTCACTGTTTCCCTCTCTTAGGGCTGCTGTTCACATTGATCTCCTATTGTCCTTAGTAGGCTGTAATACCTAATCTTTATTATATTGCTCTACTTGATTATATACTGCTTAGGCTCCTTCACTGGAAGGACTGATGCTGAAGCTGAAGCTCCAGTACTTTGGCCACCTGATGCAAAGAACAGACTCATTGGAAAAGACCCTGATGCTGGGAAAGATTGGAGGCAGGAGAAGAATGGGGTGGTAGAGAATGAGATGGTTAGATAGCATCTCTGAGTCAGTGGACATAATTAGAGCCAACTCTGGGCTTTCCAGGTGGTGCTAGTGGTAAATAACCTGCCTGCCAATGCAGGAGACATAAAAGACACTGGGTTTGATCCCTGGGTCAGAGATATCCTCTCAAGGAGGAAAATGGCAACCCACTCCAGTATCTTTGCCTGGAGAATCCTATGGACAGAGGAACCTGGCAGGCTATAGTCCATGGGGTTGCAGAGTCGGAGATGACTTAGCAACTGAACAGCAAGACTCCTTCATTACCGGTTTTTGATGTGTACTTTTTGTTTACTAAACTAAGCTCTTTAAAGGCAAATGTTGCATCTTACTCATTTATAAACTAACTTACAGCATAGTCCTGAATGGAACAGAAAGCAGTTGCTTTGTGAATCATTGTTGGCTATTTTGCTCATTGATTTTGAATGTCTCTCAATTAAAAAGTATTTATGGTCACTATCCATGGTCAACTGTTTCTGTGAGGCATTATGGAATTACAAAGAGATAGTATATGTGTCCTCATTCTTAAGGAGATTTCAAGTCAGGGAAGTGAAGTATACAGATGTAAAAAGAGATAGTGTGAAACTGAACATGTTAGGCACTCAGTCATATCTGACTGTGACCCCATGGACTGTAGCCCACCAGGCTCCTCTGTCCATGGAATTCTCTAGGCAAGAATACTGGAGTGGGTTGCCATTCCCTTTTCCAGAGGATCTTCCCAACCCAGGGATCTAACCCTGCTCTCCTTCATCGCAGGCAGATTCTTTATCATCTGAGCTACCAGGGAAGCTAAAAAGCAATAGAAACACATGCAAAATAAGGTAAGTGTCAAATAGAGGCACAGATAATTTGTACTAGAAATTCAGAGGAACCTCCATGTCCTGGGTTTGTGGAGAGGGTGGTCAGGAATGACTTTATAGTTAGAGTTACTGGATTTAAAGCAAATAAAAATACCAACATCTAGTTAAGTTTTAATCCAAATATTGCATGGGACATACTGAAAGCCATTCTATGCTTTTCTCATATTCAACTTTAACTGATTATCTTGTATTTTATTGGGTTCACCAAAAAGCTTATTTTTTTCCATAACAAGTTCCCAAATGAACTTTTTGACCAACCCAATATATGGCGGCCAGAGCCAAGTGGACTGTAATTGTAAGCCTGAGAAGAGAAGAGGGAAGCAAAGAAGAGAGAAGGCAAACTTATTATTGTTGACATGGAAATGGTCTTCTAAAGAGACCATATGGAAAACTTTTATGGGTGGAACAGTGAGTTCACTTAAGGATGAATGACTCAGCTCATTCCAGGGAGCATCATTTACTTCCTAATCTTTGTGAATGGCGTACTGTGTTTCAGTACACAGCCTTCTCAAAGACTATGCCACAAAGGGGTGTTAGAAGTTGTGCCCTGATAGTAAGTCTTCTGTGAGGTCAGTTGTATGCCAGGATTTGGGTAAGATGTTTTGAATTTTTGCTCATGTAAAAGGATTGTTGTGACTGAAAACACTATGTTTATATTAAAACAACCATGAATATATACTAAAATGTTAGTATTTTAAGAATTTTAAATGTGTAAATTTAAAAGAAATTTGAACTTGAGAGTTTGATCCCACCCTTAGGAATATTTGTGTGAGAAGGCTGAGCAGCACAGAGTTGGCATGGGTTGATTTTCTGTAAGTTCTCATTTGCCTGTGTCACCCTGGTTTAAGCCCATTAATGACATCCTCTTTCATAGCTGGAAAATTTGTCTGTTACAAGTGATCCTAGCAATAGGTAGCCGCTGAACATTTTGAAAGTGGGATTACCTGATAAAAGGCTCTTCTTTGATCTGTTTGGCCATTTTATTCAGGAAAGACACCAGGAGACACACTGAATAAAGTTAAGAAACAATGGAATAAAGTTCAGTAGAGAATGCAGTGTGACTTTGGGAAATGGTAATGCAGAGGAAAAGGAAAGAGAAGATGCAAGGGATTTTATGAAAGGTGAATTGATAGAAATTTGGAGTCAAGGGTAGAGGGAAGAGAGTGAGAGAGCCTCATGGGTTGGTAGCCAAGGGAAGCTTTCCAGAGAAAGTGTTGCTAAAACTGAGTCCAGTAAGATAAGTTGGCTTTGCAGAAAACAGACAGTGGGTGGAAGTACTGAAATATACATAATTTGGATAAACTTTTTATTATCAGTAAAACAAATCCCAAGCAAGCGCAAATGCTAGTAGAAACATGTTATTAAGATTTCACTACTGAAATTTCACCCTTTGAATTGACAATCATTTCCTTCATTGGTTTTTGGAAATCAGCATATATTAATCTTTTCACTACACTCAACACCAAACAGAATGTGCATGCTGGTAAGGATGTGGGCAGAGGAAGGTAATTCCATATAATAGTTTTCATTGTTGGCTGCATTTGCTATTAACTATTAATGTTTTCAAGCAAGTGTATTTCTCTAGTAAATTCATTTAAAATTCAACCCACAGGATGTATAATGATTTTATAGCAATATCCACTTAACCTAATGGTGTATGAACACATAGCTTTTCCATTTTTTCCAAATGGCTACAATGAACTCTGAATAATAGCAATGTGTATGCTAAGTCGCTTCAGTCATGTCTGACTCTTTCTGACCCCATGGACTGTAGCCTGCCGACTCTTCTGTCCATGGGATTTCCCAGGCAAGAATACTGGAATGGGTTGCCATTTCCTTCTCCAGGGGATCTTTCTGACCCAGGAATCAAACCCGGGTCTCCCACACTGCAGGGAGATTCTTTACTGTCTGAGCCACCAGGGAAGCAGGTAGTAAAGAATTTGCCTGCAGTGCAGGAGACCTGGGTTCAGTCCCTGTGTTGGGAACATATGGCATATATATTATGTATAAAACTGTTTCTCCCATTCTTCTAAATATATATCAGACTCCAACCCTTTGCCTAAACTTTCAAATACATCTTAATTTTATACATATTGTGTTTCAACAAGAAAATAATGTATATTATTCATGGCAATATACTGCATTGTTTTTGAAAGGTCTAAATAATTAAAAATGAGTTTTTAAGAAATGTTCAGTTTTGTATTTCACCTGGCTGGTGTGGGAGAGGCCATCAATATGACTTCTCATACTCACTTTGTTATTTGACTTGGACAAAAATATCATTTGCTTACTCATTCTGAGAAAAATTTTATTTGACTTCTCAGTTTTGGCTAATGCTGAGTGTAAAATAAAGTGATATGTATTAGACTTCCTATTAATATATGAATGATAGTTATGGAATGCTCTGGAAATATCATTCATATACTATTTTGGGAGGAAATACTTCATAATCGCTGAATGGGCTGCTTGTCTGTGTCACCACAGAACAGTGTTCTTAACATCTGTATGAACACAGTCATTCAGGGCATTGACCACCTGACTATGGAGTTGCGTTTCAGGGGCTCTGATGAAGGATGCTCAGGGTCTGTTAGCACCTTCCTTTCTTCCTTTCCTTTCTCATGTTTCCCTGTGATCATCTTAGTCCAGCAAAGGTTTTTTTTTCTTCTTCTTCAAGTCCTAAGATACACAACTTGGAGTCAATCTAAATTTCTTCTTTTGAAAGGTCTCTAGGCAGAAAGTAAAGGGCCAAGGTAGATGATATATATAATGTAGGATATAATTCCCTAGCACTGGTTTCACAGCAAGTATATTTGCATTGGTTTCTAAGAGATTTCATTGACAACATTTGAAGTTTTCCAATTTGTTAGATATAAACAGTAAATTAAAAGCACCTCTTTCTTTGGGGAAAAAAAGTCTAGCATTTTCAGGTAGGGGCATCTTTAGAATCTGGCAAATGGGGGTGACAGTTGTGGATATTCTTGGTAGTCCTTTGGGTGCTGGTGACACGGTTTCAATGACATAAGGGCAGAAACATGGTCCTAGGCTAATCAGTTCTAAAAAGACTCAAGATTTATACCCACAATCATTAAACACCGAACCCACCTTCTACCACCGATCTCCTAACTCTGTCTTTCTCTCTAGCCCTCCTATTTTCTAAGTCTTCAAATAGGTGAGAATCAGTTACCTATAAGCTCTTTTTTTGACGCTTTATTCATGTCATAAATTAAGCTCCTGCTGCTCACTTTAACTTGATTTTGACCATATTGTGTGTGTGTGTTGTGTTTGGTAGTCTGATTGTTTTGGGGTCCTAGAGCCTCAGGCCAGATTATTTTCTAAAAGTCAAATCTATCATCCCATTTAGAAATACTTTCAAGAGCCCCATGACTGATTTTCCTCTCGAAGGATGAAATGCATGAAAATGACTTTATTTAAAACATTTGCATACTATATTGGCTTCTATCTGGGCCGTAAAAAAACTTTGCTTGATGAAGACGTAATTGAGAACTTAACATTTACATGAAAAAGAAATCTCAGATTTTTCATGATCTATTTTAACATCCCAGAAGATCTCTGATATGAGGTAATGTTATAGATATTTCTGCCATGATGATGTAATGCTAATTGGCTTAGTATAAATATGGATTCAGCTGGTATTTATTCCATGCACATCTCCCCATACGAATTATGATCTCCTAAGCTATTATAGCCACGGAGGTTTTGAAAGTTAATATTTTGATCAGCCAAAGCAACATATTTTTTCTGTAGGAACAGATGTCAAATCAAATCAAGGGACATTTAAGAAGGTCAAAGCTGTACAACCCATCATTGGATTTTACAGAAGCATATGAGACTCTTAAATTTCAATTCCATTGATAATTGGTCAAGCAGTTGTAACAAGGAAAAGAAACTGGGTGACCTGAATCAGTCCCTGTGGTCAAAACTGTAATAAAAGCAGTAAATTGTATCAACTTGGAACTTCACCTTACTCTTACTTCCAAGTCAAAGGTCTGCTGAATTTAATGAGAATTTAATCACGCAGGGTGCTGTTCTTTTATCTTTCCCTGTGATGGAAGAAACTCTTGTAGTCTTACATGGAGACCAAACTACACTGTGGTTTACACAGGAGTAATGGAAGCACTTTATTTTGTCTGCAAGTCAAGATTTTATTACCAAGCCTAATTCTAGATATCAAAGGATATATTTTTCTTAAGTCTCCAGCAGTAGTCACAAGCCTAGGATGATAGCTAAATTGGTTGGGACTAAAATGAGAGAAAACCAGAGTGAAAGAACAGAGAGTCTGTTCATCTGACTGAGTGAAGTTCTCACAGAGCAACGGCTTTTTTTCTCTTCTTCCCTGTGGTCTCCTGAACTGGAAAGTGTTAGTTGCTCAGCTGTGTCTGACTGTTTGCAACCCCATGGACTGTAACCCACCAGGCTCCACTGTCCATGGAATTCTCCAGGCAAGAATATTGGAGTGGGTTGCCATTCCCCTCCTCAGGGGATCTTCCTGACCTGGGGATCAAACCTGGGTCTCCTGCATTGCAGGCAGACCCTGTAGCATCTGAGACACCAGGGAAGGGCCCCTCAGGGGCTGCCATGATGTTCTCTGAACTGTGTCTCCAAAATGGCTAAATGTGACACCCAACTAATTTAAATCTTGTCCTATTACTTTGTAACTTTTGACTGACAGTAGAAAAATACCCTGTACCCATTCTTAATTCAGCAAAACTCATCCTTCCTATGCAGACTGACTATGGTATAAATTCTAGAATCAAAAATGTGGTCGTCAATGAGGAGGATATTGGTTTCTTTATTCTTTTTGTTGTTTTTCTCTAGAAAATAAGTCCTGGGTTCCCCTTCCCATGGATTTTAGAATTAATTCTGACTGTGATTCATGTTTCTGAATTGCAAAAGAAGTATAAAACTGCATATATGGTGAATTTCCTATTATATTCTCAGTGCAAGCAAGAACTTTCAGAAATGAAAAATGCAAGACTTTTATGACAAATGAGAAACAAAAAAATTATAAGATGCAAATAACTTTATCTCACTTGATGGGCCAGGTGACTTTTCCCTTGAATTGATCAGTGGTTTAGATGCTGAAGATACAATGAATTCAAAGGGAGTCCTCTCTGTCATTACAAGATGGGGTTGCTTATCTTCAGATAATGGAATATGCTAATTTATACAGAACATTAAGAAGAAAACAATCTGATTAAGCAGGGATTCAGCAATAATTTGGGGCAATTCCTATTAGTTATGTGTGTGTGTGTGTGTGTGTGTGTGTGTGTGTGTGTGTGTGTGCTGGGTCGCTTCAGTCATGTCTGACTCTTTGTGACCCTGTGGACAATAGCCTGCTAAGCTCCCCTTTCCATGGGATTCTCCAGGCAAGAATACTGGAGTGGATTACCATGAGCCACCTGGGAAGTCCCCTGTTAGTTATATCCTGATTTAATTCCTCTACCAATCTGAAAATTTGCTAGAAGTTGAAAGCATAGTTCTTGAAGTTTTCACACAAACCTCTAATCCCTTGAAATGGTGGAATATTTCTATGCATTTGAAGAGTTCCATATTGTTGTTTTAGTTCTGAATGGGTCTTAAAAAATCCTTACTACTTGTAATAGTTACTAGCATCAACTGAGAATAAAAGCAGCACTTAACTTACTGGTATTGTTAAATAATACTTAATAAGTTTCCATTGACTAGAATTCCTATCTGGGTAGTATGCAAGCTGTATTTATAGCAGTCTCCCTAAAATTTTTCTTAGGAAATGAATGGTATATAAATGATTAATAGACAATATTTCAGGAAAAGGCCACAAAAGCCTCATATAGGAGCCAGTATTTTGCTTGTTTCTCAAAACCTAAGGAGAATGCTAGAGTCTTATTGTATGTAACATTTACTCACTAGTGTTCTAAAAGTTGGATTTTCAAAGCATGTTGCTCAGAGTTCTCTTCTAGTCATCCATTCAAAAACTGTGTATTAAATGCCTAGGTAACTGGAGTAGGGAACAAAAACTGAGCAGTCAGGTAAATCTCTTCCCCTGAATGAAAACAAATCTTGTGACCTTGTTCATCACACTTAAGTAATATGTCCTGCAGTCATTTTGTGTCATAGACAATAGAGCAAGCAAATATATATTTAAAGAAAAATAGACACATTATCAAAATTTAGAACTCCTACCAATATTAAAAAAACACGAATTGAGTGATACTCTTCTTGAATATGTCTGGGAATGGATGAAAGTACCAGAGCATTTGAAATGAATGTGAAGTATCTTAATGGTACAGCTTCCACTGGGTGATTACCTTCAGCATCCATTTTCGAGGCAGCTAAACAGTGTGGAAGGAATTTCGAGGTTAACCTAAACATGCCATGGAAACTGCTTTCTGTTTTGAATATCAAATGCTACTTCCTCAGGCTTTACCATGTAAAGACTCATTTTCTGAAATAGGATTCTTCCCATCATATACTTGAACTTACATAAGTATAATTTTTTGCAAGGGATGAAAAGCAATATAAAAAGCAAATAAGGAAAATGTCAGAAGCTTCTGAATTCCCAATTTTGGGTCATGACTGTTATAAACAAGATTAAAATATAAAAGGCAACTTGGTCCAAGAGAAGCTTTCTAAGTTTTCTTTCTTTCACATCGTTTTGTTTCTTCTGGAAATAAAAGCTCTTCTAAGAAATGGTCATTTTCAGTGGCACAAAAGTTTTATATGCTTGTACTAACATAAATGTAGTTTTGTTAAGTTATTGTTCTTTGCGTGACAAAATATCCTTTTGCCTTTTCTTGTAATAAAGCAAATGGCTACAGAAAGGCTAAAGATACTGAAATTTGGGTTTTGATTTATTTGAAATAAGCAATATATGTCACAAAAAGTCCAGAAATATTTAAAAAGTAACTGTATGTTCTCTTAAGGGTGAATTTCACAATACCTTTAACCTATAAAATACAAATAAAAATAACTGAGTGATCAGAAGAGTTTGTTCGTACTTTGAGGAAATATATTATTACTGAGGAAATAATGTAACAAAACATTATTATGTTCTGGTTATGTATTGTTTTTCTGCTTCTACGAAATCTGGTTGACTTGAATTGGTGAGCACTATTTCTCAAAAACTTACTTTAAGATCATCAACATGAATATTATTAGGACTGCATTTTGTTTAATGCAGTTGGAATCACTAGCTATAGCATCTCAGAACTGGAAGGAAGAGCAGAAGTTTGAAGTTGTCTCAGAACTTAAAATTTTTATGTTAAGACTTTGGACAAGCTATTTAATTTCTCTGGACTTTTTTTTTTTTTTCCTTCCTCTTCTCATTGATAGTTGGTATTCCCAAGCTCTGGAATTTTATGAGTCTACAAATTTAGCAATTTTGTCTTTAAATGAATTAGCTTTCTCATTATGTTCTGATTGATTCTTTTGTGTTTTCTTCACTAAGGGTTTTCTTTATCTATCTTCTTTTAAACAAATTACTTTAAGCCATTACACTTTTAAAGAAAAGGAAAACTTTCTCTTCATATTTTTGCTTTGTAAATTTTCCTCTTACCAAAACTTTGTATTTCATAATAAATATTTACATGATAGACACAAAATGTTATATATAATGTGATTCATAAAGCTACTCATGGTTTGAATTTCAAATTGTCTAACTATTTGAGCAAACAACTTTACCCCATACTACATGGAAGATCTATTTTTGGCTTTAAATATGTATCTATTTTCACAATTAGGCAGACTAGGTGATGCATAAAATGTAAGGTTTTGGATGACATCTTGAGTTCTTTTTGAGTTTATAATACTCATTCCTAAGATATGAGAAAGATTATATATCATTACTGGTTGAGTGAGATCAGACTTATTTTCTTTACATAGCAAGTAGCCCTCGACTTGGTCATAAACATTCGTAATTAAAAACCTGAAGGCAAAATAGTATCAAGTGTTTGACCTGTCTAGATAAGTATGAGTTGGAATTTGGCATAATAAATTGCTGATATTATTTTAAAAATCACAGCTTGGTAATACATGATACTTATAGGCACTATATGGGTTTTCCTTTATGTTCTGTTTTCCCTAGATTTGTTCAGCCTAAACACATTCATAAAAAAGTATACTTTTGGTTTGGGATATTGTTCACAAGTTCAAAGAAGTGTCCAAGTAATAACGTATAGAGCAGGACAGAGGATCTGAATACTAGCTTAAGGTGAAAATTCAGAAATGTCTCTAATGGTTGTGACTTCCAAAACACAGAAGGGACTCAAACCTGATGCTTTCCATTGCAAGGGGCTTTGAGTCTCTTCTCCTTTAAAAGCCACAGTCATATTCCTGGCTTGTTTCACGAAGCTTAGTTCTTGTTCCTTTACTGCTGTGTTTGCTGTTAATCATTTCTTCCCAACCATATTTAAGGTTCTGAGGGTGAGAGAAGGTGTCTCATTTAATGTGTGCATATAGAGTTGGGTGAGGTAGTTGCGCTCAGTTACGTCCGACTCTTTGTGACTCTATGGACTATAGTCTGCCAGGCTCCTCTGTCCATGGGACTTTCCAGGCAAGAATACTGGAGTGGGCTGCCATTTCCTTCTCCAGGGATGTGGCAGTTAATGTTCTATAAACGCTAATCTCTTGGTGGCTGAGCAGGGAGGAGCTGTCACCAGCTGCAAATGACACCAGTGCGCCCCACCCCCACACCGTTCCCCTGTTCCCCTGTCCCCCCCTCATCTCTCTGTGACTCAGCTGGCTTCCCCACAGAGAACAGGTGAAGAGTGGGGGGTTAAGAGCCCAGATGTTGGACCCAGACTGAGCTCACTGATTCTCTCCAATAAATCTACTAACTTCCTTTTATGCTACAGACAGGAATTTCCGTACTTTGCAGTAGCCTGCCTCTGTCAATTAGCCCTTATCCCATAGCTGGAACTATGGCGATAGTTTCAAATGGTGCTAGTTAGTAACACAACAGTAACTGCTCAGTTTCCAGGCAAAATTTAAGCAACTGCTCACCCTGTCTTTCATAAGGTCAACTTCACAGCTGGTAAGCATGTTCCTTTATGTAAAGAGAAAAAAAAGAGGCAGGTAAATGTCTCCTCTGCATTCATTCATAGGTTCTGTTGCTTTTCTGGGCTTCCCTGGTGGCTCAGCTGGTAAAGAATCCGCCTGCAATGCAGGAGACCCTGGTTCGATCCCTGGGTTGAAAGATGCCCTGGAGAAGAGAATGGCAACCCACTCCAGTGTTCTGGCCTGGAGAACTGACTGCCAGGCTCTACTCCATGGGATTTGCCAGGCAAGAATACTGGAGTGGGTTGCCATTTCCTTCTCCAGGGAATGTTCCCAACCAAGGGATTGAACCTGGGTCTCCTGCATTACAGGCAGACTCTTTACCAGCTGAGCCACCAGGGAAGCCCATGATACCGACTAAAGATGAATAAGTATTACCTTGGCATAATAGAAAAAATATGAGTGAGAACTCAAGACTTACGCTCTAGCTTAGGATCTATCCGACTTTAACAAATTTATTAAACCTTCTAAATATGAGTTAATCCAAAAAATGGGGGTAGGATAGGATATCATTGTCGAGACTGAATTAAATGATGTTTTGCGAAACCAAAGTGCTAACTAGTATAAGATATTGTTTAAAAGATTAATCCTCTCTAGCTTGTTCTTTGTTTTTTGACTTTCGAAGTCCTGCAGAGTGTGGCTACAGTGAAATGCTGTGGCATTTTTCTTCTTGTAATTCTGAGACTTCATTTCATCCTTATCTCATCAAATAACTGAACGCAAATGGAGCCCCTGCTGTGTCCAAGGAAGGCTGTAGGCACTGTTGCCCATCTGGGTCAGACTGACGAGCTGTGGGTGACTTGCCCTCCCTCCCTTGCTCACCTGTGAAATGGGGATGGTAATAATCTTAAGGTATTTGGCCCCGTGTCACTACACTCAGCACACTAAATACTCAATGCACATTAGCCAACAGTATTATTACTGCCAGCCATGAGGGGAGATGAGGTGCATGAAATACGGTTCTGGCCTAAAAGAAACCCTTCGTATAGTTGCATATAAGACAAATAATGTCTGTAGCAACACACAAAGTAAACAACCATTCTTGGTAAGGCAGTTGGAGCGAATAGAGAGAGCTTGGGACCTGAAACCTGCCTCTTCCCTGAACAATGTATGCGACTCCGACAAAGTTACAGAACTTCCTGTGGCTTCTCCCTTCCTTCCTTGTCAAGTGGGGATAATGAAACCTGTTTAAGAGTTGACATAAAAATGAAATAGGAAAAAGGGCAGAGGGGTATGTGACATGTCCCTGGTTCATGCATAGTAGGGGGCCAATAAATGACAGGGAGTATGATGACCACAGAAAGTTGCTACAAGTTAGTATGTGGCTAATTGCCTAGTGCATTGCTGCATGGTAAACCTGTGGAGTTCACCGGAAGAAAGATCAAGGAGAGCTAGATTTGAAGTTGATTTGCAAAGCCTGCTTACTCTTTGTTTCTAGGAGACCAAACTCTTTCAAAAGCAGTTCTGAGAAATCTTATTTGACTTAGCTGACTGGTCCTTACTCCATGTATACAGCGTTCACTTCTAAAATTTATCAAAAGTGATAAAATGTTGGCTATTTGTTGTCAGTAGCAGAAAAACTGGGTAGGCATTTATTCTTTTCAGCTATGTAAGCAAGTCATAAAATTCATTGCTCTCTCCCAATTTATATATTTTTCTGCAATTCTTTTACAATGAAGCATGTGTGTGCATTAGTCACTCAGCCGTGTGCAACTCTTTGCAACCCCATGGATTGTAGCCTGCCAGGCTCATCTGTCCATGGAACTCTCCAGGCAAGAATACTGGAATATGCTGCCATTTCCTTCTTCAGGGGATCTACATGAACCAGGGATTGAATCCACGCCTTTTGAATTGCAGGCAGATTCTTTATCACCTGAGCCACCAGGGAAACCCCAACACACACAGCAGCAGCAAAAGTGGGTATGCGTTTATTTTTTCAGCTCTGCAAGCAGATAATAAAATTCATTGTTCTCTCCCAAGTTACATTTTTCTGTGACTCTTCTCTTGCATGTGTTGGAATATAGCTTCCTGAAACTCAAAACTCCAATACAGACTGCTACTGTATATGCTTAAAAAATTCATCTTAAGAAAAATTTCAGCAGGTGGAATTCAGTTCTTTCAAAGCAGCTTAATTCAATATTTCTTCAGTGTTAATGCTGAACTTATAAAAAATGTTCATCCTAGATACTGCACTGCATTTTCTTTTGTTTGTTCTACTACTAGCTCTTTTAAAAGCCACGTGTTTTGTTAATGGAAGAGATGTAGGTCTCTTCTCTGTACTTTCGTGTTTCGGTTAGGCATTTGGAACCTTGTTTGACTTTTTAAGGTGAGAGAATGTCTACATTTTCTTTACAGCGTAATTTTTCTACTCAGTGTAATATATTATGATGCTGTGAGTGTTTGTGTTGATGCTTTCATATAAAGCTCCTCCTTTGTCATTATTTCTTGTTTATGAGAGAGTAGAAAGATGATATTTTATCATCTGCATTTTATGGCCTATAAATGTGAACAATATGGAGCATTTTTATATGTAGATGGCAGTCATCAACAGTATCTAATTTGTCAAAGGACTACACTACACTTGTAAATGTAAACATGTTTCTATTAATATGCCTACAATTATGTCATAAATATAATTCCAGGCTTATGTACCATATATTTATATGAATTGATGGATTGGAGGCAAAACAAAATAGTGATAATGCCCCTTTAAGTCAGTAGTCAATTATGCTCCCTTGTCTCTGTAACATCAGATGTCAGATGAATGCTAATCTTACTTATCATAATTATTTAAATAATAACATTCCACTAATATTTTACAGTGTTTTACTGATCGGTACTTGGAACACTACTGATTGAAAAGGTATTATTTTTATGAATGACTTGGAGAACAATACTAAACTGTATATCTCTGTATCCATTTCCCCGCCAGAGTTATCTAAGGAGTATTCTGTTTTCACTGCTTGGCTCTAGTTATTTTTGTTGTGCTTATTTCCTAATGGATGGAGAGTAGGAAGGCTAAATTGCTCCAGGTAAGAAATATCTGAAGTTATTCCTGAAAGAAAAGATCTAGCTGAAGGATGGGTGTTGAAAATGGAAGAGAGCAGGAGAGTTCCAGGTAGGGAGGAAACTGAAGAAATAGGAAAGAGAGATTATGAAATAGTCAGGTGATGTCAGATATGGATAAAACTGATGGGCTGATAAGACTAAGAACAAGAGAGTCTGTGTGTGTGTCTGAGTGTGGAATGTGATATAGTTTCCCCAAAAACTGATAGGTTAATAACCTTTTTAAGAACAAGAGACTGCTCTCCAAGAAAATTCAGTGAAGACTTTTACATTTTAATGCTTCTGGAATCAGTTTTTATTTCCACTGAATATGATATTTTATGTTGATGAGCCTTACTAGGTAGGCAAGAGGGTTAGTTTTATTGATGCTATATATATATATTTGAGGGAGGATGAGATATGAAATACAACAGGGAAACATGAGGTGAGAAATAAATTCAGAAGAAATGCATTGGATTGGCCAAAAAAGTGCTCAGGTTTTCTCTAACATCTTATGGAAAAAACCTGAATGAACTTTTTGGCCAACCCAATACTTTTGATTCTGGCATTTTCTAGAATGGATTTATCTTAGAGATATATGATATTGGCAGCTGTTTCTTAAATATTGTTATCAGTTCTCCCTCTACCATAAAGAATTATTGAGTAATGATCATTTCCTAAATTCCAAGTAATTCTAGTAGATTTGTTATTACATGTAAAATTTACAAAGTAAAATAATTTAGTTGTTTAAATTAATATTTTTGTTTACTGTTTTCATCATCCATTGAAGGTGTCAGGGAAGGGGATTACTATTTGGATTGTGAAGTGAAAGTCGCTTAGTCGTGTCCGATTCTTTGCAACCCCATGGACTGTAGCCTGCTAGGCTCCTCTGTCCATGGAATTCTCCAGGCAAGAATACTGGAGTGGGTAGCTGTTCCCTTCTCGAGCGGATCGAACCCAGGTCTCTCACTTGCAGGCAGATTCTTTACTGTTTGAGCCAACAGGGAAGCCTGTGATGGATTTGGATTATGAAATGCTTAATATTGAATTGTTTACTTAATCCTCTCAACAACCATGTGGTTTTCTAAAAATCAAAGTATAGTTGATTTCCAACATTGCAATAGCTTTGGGTGTACAGTATAGGGATTTAGTGTTTTTTCATATTATACTCCATTACAGGTTATAAGATAATGGCTGTAATTCCTTGTGCTATACAGTATATCCTTACCTATTTTATACATAGTAGTTTGCATCTGTTCATCCCATAACCCTGATTTGTCCCTCCGCTCTCCCCTTTCTCCTTTGGTAACCATGAACTTGCCTTCTATATCTGTGAGTTTGTTTGTTTTGCATGTATGCAAAAATATCATTTGTACTTTTTTTTAGATTCCACATATAAGTGATATCATACAGTATTTGCCTTTTTCTGTCTGACAACAACCGTGTAATTTAGGTGGTATTATTTTTCCCTGAGATATATTGTGAGATATAATTGAAAAAAATGGCAGTATAGAGATGATAATTCACTCAAGGATTATCAGATAGTGAATAGATGGGCCAAGACTTAAACCTATGTCTATCTAACCCCCATATCCACTTCTGATCTGCCAGAGGTGCCTTAATAGCCTTTGGGTGGATCTCTGTGCTTCCTAATTGATGGTCTTAGTGTATCATGTACTGTATGTAATAATACTTCAGGGTAGTATAGCAAAGTTGTTAAAATGGCAGACATTTCTATTTATAGTTATAAGCTATTATTACTGGTTATTATTATTTTTTTGTATGTTCAGGGTCCTGTTTTCTTCAAAAAACTAAATTCTCCAAGGGTGAGGACCATGATTATTTATATTTTCACAACACCTTGCATAGGCTTCAGAATGGAATGGGTGCTTGAATCTATTTTAATTAATGCCATTAACCATTAATAACTTTAGACTGAAGGCAAACCCACTCAATGCCTGCCTTTCTTCACTTGTGCNTTTGAAAGTTAAAAAGGATGGAGCTTGTGAATATTTTCTGAGAACCACAAGGTCCCATAATGATAGGTCACGCTAATTCTTCTTTTGAACATTTTCAATCTATGTTTATCTGCTTCTTTTTTTAATTCTAAAAGGAAAAAGTAGGTCAGAAGTAGAATGAATAGATGACTTTTAAAGTGACAGGAGTCTTGGATCATGGAACCTGGACATCAAAAGACTAGAATCAACTCGTGATATTTTATGTGTTTGAACAACTACAGTGAGAAGGATGCTAACTGACACTGCTCAGATAAAGCTAAGACTTAAATAAGAATAGACATTAGTGTGTTAGGAAAAAAAAGAAGCATGGAGTAGTAAAGACAAGTCTGACTGTTCCGAAGCAGGGTTCCAAGGCAGGCTGCATAGCCTCCCTCCAACTGCTTGACATGATCCTCCCCGTCAGAGTCTAGAACTGTTAAGAAGTAACATCTTGATATGATATTCTCATCTCGTCTCAGTTCTGAAACAGCATTTTATAGACTGAACTTTTCTATTTACTAGAAAGCGCAAACTGAAAGACTGTTACTAGGCTGCTTACTGTAATCAGTTTTGTTCAGTGGAACAAAACTAGCTCCATTATGGTTGCTTTTAAAAGGGGGAAAAAAAAAATCTTCCAAGATAGGGAGTAGAATGAAAATCTAAACTTTAAAATACATTCTTGTACAAGTATTTGTGGAACTAAGTCTAGATGAATTTCATCAATTTCTTTTTATACTGATATAGACATATAACCAAAAGATTGACAGATTCATATCACTGATGATTTATTGTTATACTAAGTACTTGTGCTAACGAATGATAAGCAATCTGACATCTAAAGTACAATTATTCCAGAAGAATAACTGCTACATAAGCCTTCTTATAGCCACCACTTTATAATTTAAAAAATCAATTCCAGAAAGCATTGCATTTAATGTACTATACAAGAACTATAATTATCTATGTTTGGTCACCAAAACAAATTTTTGGAATCTTATAATTTTTCAAAGTATTAAATATTTTAATCTGGAGGTCAACAAAATTACAAATGAGAAAAACCTTAAAATTTTGGTTATGGTTTTATGGGATAGTGTGTGGCTTCTTTTCTTAAGTACAATGCCTCGAGAAGCTATATTTCCAGATGACTAGCAAAATGATTGCTGAGATGCATTAGTTAACCTTTACATTCACATAGAAGTGTTTTGCAAGAACAAATGAACACAAACTGTTATCTTTAATCAAGACTAATAAAAATGGGTTATGTAAACACAGATTTTACTACTGAAAATGCCTCCTTGACAAATGACGGGGCCTGATTCCTTTATTAAAAGAGGGAGGGAGGGAAAGGGTGGGATGAGATGGGAGAATGGCATTGAAACATGTATACTATCATGTAAGAAACGAATCGCCAGTCAATGTCCGATGCAGGATGCAGGATGCTTGGGACTGGTGCAAGGAGAGGACCCAGAGGGATGGTATGGGGTGGGAGATGGGAGGGGATTCGTGTTTGGGAACGCATGTACACTCGTGGTGAATTAATGTCAATGTTTGGCAAAACCAATACAGTAATGTAAAGTAAACTAAAGTAAAAATAAAAATTATAAAAAAAAAAAGATAATTTAAAATGTGTCACAGGGGATTCAGAACCTTCTCACAGATCAGTCTTGCCTGCCTGCCTGCTTCTGAGATAATCTGATAGAGAAATCTTCAACTAATGTCTAATGGTTATACTCAATGTGGATACCGCTGCTGTATCTCTCTTTTAGATCTAGATTTATTTTATAAAACAAAATATTAAAATTATACATCCAGGGCCTATGGAGACAGCTGAGAGTCCATTTGAAATGTGTCAACCAGGATGATACTGATTAAAAAGTTTTTTTTTTTTTCCAGAAAGAAAATCATTGTGTCCACATGAGAAGTCCCTGCTGTGCTCTCAGCTGAGACTTCAGAAAGCCAGGTGGTGCCATACATTACAGCCCCCAAGGTCTCATAGCTCTCTTTCTCCAAAAGCCTGAATTATGGCAATTACTGTAATAAGCCCCAGGTTAGCTATTATAACAAGTCATTAATTTGAAGCTGTTTCATCTTCAAGGTGCTTCTGTGCTCAGAAAGGATGAGCCCACTGGGCCTGTTAAACAAAATGGTGGTGTCACTGGTTCAAACCCCATTGAGAAAACCTCTGACATGTAAGGTTACCCATTAAAGATGAAGATTCTGGAGCCAGGACACCTGGGTTCAAAATCTGGATCTGAGTAACTATGTGACCTTGGCAAAGTCATTCCTTTTCTCTGGGCCTCAGTTTCCTCATCTGTAATGGTACTGACTGTTGAGGAGACCTGGATAATGAAATGTATGAAGTGTTTAGTGCCTAGCATGTTATAGATGCTATGTAAGGATGAAATCAATAAAGTAATTTCTTATAGACACTCTGAAATTTACTTCTATGCCAGAAAAATGACTCTTGAAAACAACCAGCATCATAGGAAAGCTATTGATTGAAGGACCAATCAAGTTTTTTTGGCTCAGTTTTCAAGGACCACTAGTTTAGATTTTTTTGTTATGTCCTGATGAAGTACACATCCAGCTATCAAGACTGCTAGGATTAAATGTTCAAAACACGTATTACTTTAATAATGCTGTCTTCTTCCTTTTGAAATGTACTAGGAGTTGCAAAAATGGAAAGTTTCCTAGCTTTTGAGAGACCCTGAAATGGACAGGAGGAACAAAAGAATGGATAACCTTGAGGCTTGCTCCAATTTCACAGAGAAAAACAGTGTATTGTACTATCTCTGGTCAGCTTTATTTTGGGGCCGTGTTTTTTAATGTCCTATTTGGGAAATAGTAAATCTATAATTTGAGATATTTCATGCATAGTACCTTTTCTATGCATAGTATTTCATGTATGGTATCAGGATAGCATTTCCAGACATGTGGTAATTTTTGCACGGTCAGCAACCCACTGCATGGAAGGACTGATGTAGGATATATTTGATGATATTCCTTGACGGCATATTTCTTTACCTCTAGGTCACCTTTTTAGAAAGTCAGTATCGAATAACAGAAGTCCCTTATTAGTTTACATAAGTAGATAACAGAAACATAATTTGTTTTCAAATACCCATCCATGCTCAATAGATTATTAATAATTTGCTAATATGGTATCCAGGAAGAAATGCTCTTAGATAATTTGGATGTATTGAGAGAAAATTTTAGTGCTGCTAGATCTTCCTTGTTAATTTCTTTAGTGTGTGGAGTACTGGCAATGAATTAGTCCAATGTGGTAAATGGGGTTACAGACTTTTGCACAACATTCCACAAGTAAAAGGTTCTGAATTGAACTTTTTGTTCTGCATATTGTTTTGTGAATGACCGGAACGAGCATTATTGATTTGTCATCCTTCTCAACTGTACCACAAGTTACATTCTGTTCTTATACACACACAGGTACATACACATGCACAAATTCTCATTTCCACATTCTCCTGAAGGTCTTCTGCTGAGTCCTGCAATATATGAATATATTTGAAAGTCCAATTAAAAGAGAATGGATGGCACAGAACACATAACTCCCAGAGGAATAAAATCCCTAAGTGTATGAGATTGGAGGTGAAATATTTTGTAAAATTGCCATAGACTTGAAAATGTTAAGACATAATGTCAGAGCTTACTGTGGAAGGTACATATATATAACAGTTTTATATTTCTTAAATCAATGTATTTGGTGGTTAGAATCAGCATCTTCTGGGAACTTGTTAGGAATGCAGAATATCTGGCTACAACCAGACCTACTCTATTAAAATTTGCATTTTAATGAAAGTCAGGGGTAATTCACATGCACATTAAATCTGGGAAGCATAGTAATATGAACTGATTAAATATTTTACGGTTGGATTATAGTTACATGAAATATAAGAGAAAAAGAATTCCCTACCAATGCAAACATTAAAAAAATCCAATTTTGGTAATCCTAAAAATTGGCTTATGCTTATCTGTTTCTTCTTATTTCATTAAAATTAACATCAATTTTCTACTGAACTAATAAAACTACTACATGGGGATACTCAATAATTATTGAAAGCTGACAAAACATTAGATTTAAATATTTGAGCTGAAATCACACTGGATTTAATTTAAAAGAGATATTCTTTAAATGGAAAAAAAGCTGAAAAAGAAGGAAACAGTAACAGCCAATTGGGGGGTGGGGGAGCCCTCTCAATAACACATTGTATCTGTCTGCTTTAGCCACTAACTTGCAAGATCCCTGAAGGTGGAGAGTGACATTCAGATGCGTCCACAACAATAAACACATTTTAAATAAATGAATAGGTAAACAATGTTTTTGTTTAATTAATTTATTTAAACATTGAAACATTCTGTACCTATATAATCTTGCTATTACTACTGACCACTGTCTACTATGTAGCCACTCCCCAAATAATATAAATGACATTACAATAATGTAATGATACTAGAAAAGTAAAATCATCAGAGAATTAACCAGGACCTACACCTGCTTCCTGAACTGAACACCTACTTTCAGACTGTTAAAATGGCTCATTTCATGTCTCCTTGAAAAAGTGCACAAACCCTTTTCATTCACTAGGTTAAGCATGACATTAACTTACCCAGTAAGCAAGTGAATGCTTCAGGTAACATAAGTTATTATAATAAATAGCAAGTATTTGAAACAGGGCTTAAATAAGCAAGTAAGATTTGCTTATTTAAGCAAATTTAAGATTTAAATAAGCAAATCTACTTTTTTTGAGAACATGATTGCCCTCTAGTGGTGTGAAAAGTTAATGCAGGCACCAAGCTTTTCCAGTTCGAAGAACCAGCAAAGAGCCTTGGTTCTGGAAACATCTGGGTCGCTGGCTAATTCTGTATTTTTTTTCTTTTTTCGAAAATTTCTTGCGTTTTTCATGTAAGGTCACAGATTGTGTGACAACAGAATAATGTGTATTTGTCTAAGACCACAGGGGAAACTAGAGTGAATTGGAGTTAAATATCAGCTGCCTGAGGTGACCACACCCAAAAAGGGTAGCCCTCGGCTCTGAGGCCAGCTTCCTCCAGCCTATGTGAGCAATGAGCTGGTGGGAGTGGGGCTGGGGTGGGGTAGGTGTACAGTTGGCTGGAATAAAAAACACAGTTATTGATAAATCAGGCATTTTCTTAAAAATGGTTTGGATTTATCAATGACAAAAATCTTCAATTAATTATGCAATTGATTTATCTTCCATTTCATTTTTAATTTTACAGATTTAGCTTAAAAATTCTGCTTGATAGCTACAAGTAGATAATCACAGAATTGAGTAATTATTTTGATCCTAAATTACAGGGAGGAAAACTATTTCATTGTATGAACTGGCTTTATGACACTGGGAAAGGACATTTCTTCAATCTGAGAAAAATGTAACCTCTTGCAGCATTTCACCAATGAGAACGAATTATTTGATGGAAGACATAATGTGTCAAATGCTTATTCCATGTTCTATCCATTAATAATTAAAAAATACAAAAGTAAGCAAACGCATTTTGAATGTAACAATACAACTCTGCTAGAAATGTTAATGATTAAGGGCAGAGACAATTGCTCTGACAATAAAAATACTCCTTTTCTCCTTAGAATAATTTAGTATAAATCTGTAAGTCACACCACAAAAGCATGGTTAATTTTAATTAACTTTAAAAGTTGCAGATTTTAATATGACAAACCATCCCATCTTAATGATCACTGAAAATTTTATTTTCTTTCAAGTAAGACAACCACCAGCAAATGTATCAATTTATATCATTATAACAGCTATTTGCCTTTGGCTACACTGAGTCAGTAATGCTTACTGTAGGCTCAGCTTACTCGCCTGGTGTGAACTATACATATAAGATTAAACGATAAGCTACTGCTATTTCTCTTTCCATCTTATCCTGAAAGGATTTGACCAAATCCTCCTCTTTCCACTTCCAGTTATTTATGCATCCATTTAGAAGGTGTCTACTTCATTAGAGACGATAACAGGGAGTATTATATGCATCTAGTACAATCATGCTGAAGACAATAATTGTTTAATGAATCAGGAGAAAGCATCCGCCCTGGTGATTAATTGATTATGCGTTGGAACTGGAATGATTTCAAAATCCATTATTTTAATAATGCAGAGGTTGTACTTCTTTTCCTGATTTGCTTACTCATGGCAGAAAGGGCCCTTGCATTTGTCGTATTTGGGGTAGAATTTTTATTAATGGAACGATGGCTACCGTTTCACGACCCACGTTTCTGTGCAAAATTGAGTTTCGAAAATAAAAAAGAAACAAAATTTTGTGCATAACGTACGTTGATATGTTTATAGATATGGCCTGTGGAATACAAGTGCTAAGATCATATTTCAATTATATATGCATATTGCAGCCACAAACAATTCTCTGCGGAGAATATTCCAGCAATCTTTGGCACACAAGCCCTGCCCTTAGCAAGCTCCTTCACTTATGAACATACAAAATCCCTACAACAACCAAACATAGACTTGTTTTATAAAGTATAAAGAAGAAATGCATTCTTTTCTGGGAGAGGGAAGTTGGGAATAGGAGGAAGAAAAACTAGCGCAGCAAGGGTTAATCCTCATTGAAATGCGATCATTCAAACCGTTTGAACAAATATGGCACCTGAGTCATCAAACAATAATAATTTGAAATAACAGCAGTAATACTGATGATGGTGATGAGTTTGCAGAAGCCCTCCTGCAGCAGAAACCTCTCGGTGGGGGTGCAGAGCGCAGAGCCAGATCGCCCCCACCCCCCATTCTCAGACCCTTTCCAGACTTGAGGGCGAACCCCGACTGTGGGGAACTGGGGTAGTTCAGGACACTGCGTAGAAACCGGTCTCCTGGGCTGCACCCGCGGGAGCGAGCGCCCGGCTCCGGGGAGGGGCGCGCAGGGCGCGGCGCGGGGCTCTGCAGGGCTGGCTGCGATCCACGCGCCTGCTCGCCAAGTGCGCCCCCATCCGGCCAGCCGCTGTCGGGTCTGCGCCCCAGCTGGGAAGGGTGGGGCCGAGCCCTCGCTCAAGGAGCGAGGGTCTCTCGCACCAAGACCACCCAAGGGGTCTCCACCTGAACAGGGCGTGAGTCGTGTGCTTCGGCTGGGGGGAAGCAATCCCAGGCTCCCTGGACTGTGGGAGGGCAAGAGAAGCGCCCCTCGCACTCCTGGGAAGGGGTCACCTCTGCGGCCCCGCGACCGGCTGGGGTGGGGCCGCGCCTTTGTGTGGCCGGGCGGGGCTCGGGCCGGCCTCTCTGCAGAGCCACTCCGTGGGCTGGGAGCGGCTCCGAGCCCGGACTCCGAGCAACGTCCGGGGTCTGCGCACATCGAGGGGCGTCCTGTCTGTTCTAGACCGCGGGGCTGGAAAAGAGGGCTCTAGGACTGCAGATCGCTCTAGGGCCCCCTCCCCAGTCCCCTTCCCCTTTGCCAAGAATCTGAGCCGGAGGTCTCCCGGGCTCCGCCTGGGAGGGTGGGGCAGGGCGAAGTGGTCCAGAGCAAACCTCTTGCGCCTCTTTTCCCTTCTCCGCATCCCGCTCCGGGGGAGGGGTGCTTCCAGCCGCCGCCTGAGCTCCAGCCCCTCCCTGCCTGTCCCCGGGGGCCACCGAGGGGCCCTGGAGGCGCAAGACCCAGGGGTTGGGGTTGGAGGCCTTGGATCCGGAGCCTCGTTTGGTATCTGTCTCTTGCCGGCTGAGCCTATGAAAACTGCGGATGTTTGGCACTGTTTGACCTACTGTTATACACTTGGCTCAGTTAAAGACCTTGACCTCTTTTGTATCTGAATTGTTATGTGTACTCATATCTAGCTTCCAAAAGCTTTTCCCCCCACCGATCAAATTAGTGAAGGAAGAATTTATCGCGTTTAAGTGTAATCACCCTAGGTGATGTGGTTTTGAAAAGAAAAATGTTTCACCCACTTTTCTCCTCTTCTCTCTATAAACAGAACAATGAGGCCAGGGTGGGGAAGGCGGGGGTAATGGCCAGGTCTCACTCGGAAGCCGAGGCTGGGAGTCCGGGGCGCGAGGCGCGGGGCGTGGCGTCGCTGTCTACCCAGGGCTGGGCTCCAGGCTT
>SJYQ01002400.1:458246-471029 GCA_006410935.1 Redunca redunca | reverse complement strand
CAGCTGCCCACCCGCGCCCTCTGTGCCCTCCCGACTTCCTTTCTCCATCCCCTCCCTCTCCCTAAAACAAAGGAGTGTAGGTCTCCCCGCAACCCCGCCCCGCTCCTTTACCTCCCCACACCGCGCCCCAGGACTAGCGGTTTTTGCCACCAGACAATACCATAAAATTTGCCCGGTTCTTCACCCGCCTCCCCTCGTCTCCACCCATCTTCCAAACAGCCTAGATGGGACCACTTTGACTTTACATTTTTCTTTTTCCTTTCTCCCATTCTCTTCCCTCGTCCCTATTTTCTTACTTTCTTAATCTTTAACTAGAGAAGAAATAAAGGACGTTACAAAGCACTTTCCAAAATGTCCCTTAACCCCATTTAAGGCATATAGTTAAGGTAGCCCCCTCCCCCCACGGCTAAGCCTTAATTTTAAATATGGAAACAGAATAAATTCGCTCCCCATGGGACGGCAACTTACCTGCTTCCACCTTAAAAAAAAAAAAATCCTTAGCTTTAGCTTTTCAAAGATCCCCTCTTTGCCCTCCCTCAAACCCTGGAGCTGCCTCCATCCTTCCCGATTCCTATGTTACCAATAATGTCTTTTCTTCTAGAAAATATCTCCGAATGCCTTCCAAGCTCTAAGAGAAAAGGTAAGAGGTGGGCTTCAGGTGGAGCCGAGAAAGAACGAGGCGCGATGCCTTACCCATTGCTGTTTTAGCCATTGTAGGGATGTGCAGATGCTGAGCGGTGGCGAAGGCGGAGGGTCCGGCTACAGCAGCGGAGAGAGCGAGAGAGAAGACTGAATAAGGCACTGAGTCTGCAGAGTGGGACCGTGCGAGAGAAAGAGCAAGAGGCAGGAGCCCATGAATAATTATCACTCAGAAGCTCAAGCAGATTGGCTCCCAAGGTCCCCTGACATGACTCCCGCAGAGTCAGAATCTCCAAGCATTAAATATTGATCGGCCAATGGTGCTGGAGTACAAAGTACCAGAATGCAGTTTGAAATGGAAATCAGTCCTTCCCAGGCAGCTCCCCCCGTTTTGGGGGCCTGATAGTACAGTCCAAGTAGAGTGGAGCCTTAGCCCAGAATCCTTCTAGGAGCTAAAACTGGGCTGTACCTACTTAGGAGCCAGGAGGCTTGACTTAATTCACACTTGTTTCATTGCACAAATAGACATAGGAAAAAGGAAAGGGTTTCAGAGGCCTGAGAAGTCTTCACAACCTGCTGACTGTTGGAAACGTCTATTTAGTCGTTGTTTTTACTTGTTCGTGTTTTCTCTTTCACCTTTGGGCTTGTCTTTGGTAGATTCTAGTCTCTCAGGGTGACCCCATGTCTGGCTGCGGTGACAACTAAAAGCAGAAAGGCACGATTGTCACTTGTCTCCTAACACAGCTGAACTTAAATGTCCCTGGACTCCTGGGGATCTCTCAGCAGAGCAAGGTCTGGTGCTTTCTACGTTTGGCACACAAGGAATGGGCTGCTGAGTTGCTAGGGAATAGGGACAAGTAGTTGTCTCTCTGGAGACTTTGGGAAGATGAGAGTTAACGTCCTGTCCAATGGGTAACAGGGCAGACCCAGATTGACTGGCTGACTTGAACATTGGAGGAGCCACAGGTGGGTGGATGCTATGATGCCCTGGAGATATAGGATTACACCCATTGAAACCTCAGTGACCTTTCCAGGGCTCTAAGGAGAACTGTTTACACTGAAAGCTTAGTGGAGTTGAAAAGTGTGATCTGGAGCAAGATTTTTTCCCTGAGATCCGGAGTCACTGTTGATACAAGGCAGAGAAAGGTGGATCCATGTTTCAGGATGAGCAGTGTGAGGACTCGGAGAAGGGAATGGAACCCCACTCCAGTACTCTTGCCTGGAAAAGCCCATGGACGGAGGAGCCTGGTAGGCTGCAGTCCATGGGGTCGCTGAGGGTCGGGCACTACTGACTTCACTTTCACTTTTCACTTTCATGCATTGGAGAAGGAAATGGCAACACACTCCAGTGTTCTTGCCTGGAGAATCCCAGGGATGGGGGAGCCTGGTGGGCTGCTGTCTCTGGGGTCACACAGAGTCGGACACGACTGAAGTGACTTAACAGCAGCAGCAGCAGCAGTGTGAGGACCTCTGAGACCAGTTGCAGAAAGTGATTTTTCATTATGAGCCAGATAGTCATTAATTCCTTCCTACTCACTAAATGAATGCCATTCATTAATTCATTCTTTCTCACTTGATTCTCATGAATATTTATTGAGCATTTACCATGTACCAAGCTCTGAGGACACAGCAATGAGCAAGACTTTAGGACTTGTTCACATGGGCCTCGTGGACTTTTTTTTTTAATTTATTGAAGTATATTTGAATTGCAATGTTGGGCTTATTACTGTTGTGCAACAAAGAAACTCAGTTATATATGTGTATATATATACAGTTATATATGTACACACACACACACATATATATTCTTTTTCATACGATTTCCATTATGGTTTACCACAGCATATTGAATATAGTTGCCTGTGCTATATAGTAGGACCTTGTTGTTTATCCACCTTATACATACCATTTTGCAACTGCTAATCCTAAGCCCTCTCTCCTACCCTCTCCCGCCCATCTCCCCCTCAGCAACCACCAGTCTTATTCTTTAAGTTCCTGATTTTGTTTCTGTTTCATGGACAGTTTCATTGGATTCCTATAATGGTTTTTACTTTGTTTTTCTGACTGACTTCACTTAGGATGATAATCTCTCATTGCATCATGGAGTTTTTAATTATGGTTAATTTAACTCTTCTGTGACTTCACTAAAACTTCCTTAAACCTAAGTCCATCCAGAGTCTGTGGTTTTGACATTTGAAAAATAGACAAATAATCTCTAATCCTGTTGTATTTTAAAGCTAAAAGATTAGTGCGTTGTTGAAATCAGATACATGTACAAAACTTTGGCAAGTTTTTAATTTTATAGAAATGGTTAGAATTTTTCTCATAAGCTATCTTATGAGATAAGTTTTTAGCAGCTTTCTGTCAAACCACCTTTCAATTTCTTTCCAGCCTCATGAATAATATGCAGTTTTGAATGCCTAACACCATTTGAAATGAACAGGGTACTCTCCTTGGTGCTGAAATAAATATCTTCCTTTCCTATTGTAAGACATTTTTAACTCATTGGATATCTTGCTGAATGATAGAAAGCTACAGGAGCATGTGCAGTTCTGACCTGCTGAATCACAAGAAAAATAAAAGATAGAGTAGATCAATAAAATCATTTCTTGAACAGGAAGATTAGAAGTTATTTTTCCTGTCATTGTACAGGTCTGTGACTATGACACAGCAAGAGAGCAATATGGAAGTTGGCAGTGTCTGGAAATAAGTAACCTTTTTCTCCTTCTTTATAGTCATCTCCCATTTTAAATGTGAGAGCTAATTCCTTCTCAGTGAAGTAGTTACTAGTCATGAGATAAGGGATTTCAGTAGGTCTGTATGATTAATATCTTTAAAGTGTTCCTCTTCTTCCCACCACACCCTTTCCCCTTAGACTGTGTGTCATCTCTATCCATTATTAGTGTCCTTGGAGAAAAGGTCCCTAAGTCATGGTGTTAATGCCTTTAACAACCATCACTGGCAGCTGAACAAGATCTATTGCACTTTTGATCACTATCAATAACACAAAATAAAACACACATTTTACAGTCTAATCTCTCAGTCTCTGGTGACCTTTACCTACTGATGGATAGGAATGTGAGATGGAGGTCAATATACACAGGGACAAGTGTCCAATGTGTAAATCTTTTCTATTTCTGACTTTCCAGATGGTAGGTACTTAACCTAAAGTTATGTATTATTTTCAAATAATGTCAAACAGGGGAAGTAGTAGGTTAATATGACCTACTATCAAATATGGGCTTCCCAGGTGGCCCAAAGAATCTACCTGCTAATGCAGGAGACATGTCGGGAAGATCCCCTGGAGAAGGGAAATGGCAACTGCTCCAGTATTCTTGCCTAGAGAATCCTATGGACAGAGGAGCCTGTCAGACTATATTCCATAGGGTTGAAGAGTCAGACACAACTAAAGTGACTTGGCACGGTACAGCACACAGCACTGTGGAATATAAAGATAGGAGACCATCATCAAATGGCTAATAAAAACTAAGTTAAAAGAGCTGAGTTCCATCAATTATTGTTTTGTATTTTATTTTAGCATAACAATGTTGTAACAATGTTTTAACATAACACATCATAGCCTGAGAGGATGGGGCAAAGTAGGAACAAAGAAGTTATTTCATAATCACTAGTTCAGTCATTATTCATTTTGTTGTTCTGCTAATTCATTCAGCAAATATTTAATGAAATTTCAGGCTTTTGTTTTATGAAATCAGTTAATTTTCTCCTTATTGTAGAAAAATTATAAAATCGATTAACTGCCACCTCTTTAAGAAAATGTTACTAATTTTGGAGGATGATTGTTATTATCCTGTGTATCAGTTAGAATGCTTTTGGTTACAAAGAATAGAAAAAAAATGCAAACTGACTTTGATAATAAAAGGGGATTGGTTGGCTCATCTAATTACAGAGATTGAGTGGGTCCCAGAGGTCAGAAGATGAGAATCAGCTTTCCTTGAAGCAAATGGTTTTGACCGGGATGTTTTTGTTGTTTAGTTGCTGAGTCATGGCCAACTCTTTTGTGACCCCATGAACTGTAGCCCACCAGGCTACTCTGTCCATGGGATTTCCCAGGCAAGAATACTGGAGTGGGTTGCCATTTCCTTCTCCAGGGAATCCTCCTGACCTAGGGACTGAACATGCGTCTCCTGCATTGGCAGGCAGGTTCTTTACTACTGAGCCACCAGGGAAGCCCTTGATGGGAACGGATGGATACCAGATGAAACAATAGGTACTAGATCTGTGCCATGCAGATAAGGACAACAATTCTTATGTTACAGCATTTGGAGTAAATCCAAGGGTTGCCATGTGTAAGCCGCCTAAACCACCATGGATATTGAATAAGGTATAGCTACTATGCTTTACTTTTCAATGCATTTAGACTTTAAAGTTAGGCACTGGGTAGTGTGTGTCTTTAGATCCCTTTCAGCGCTTGGCTTCATGATTCACATGGTCAGTTCAGTTTGGTCACTCAGCCATGCCCGACTCTTTGTGACCCCATGGACTGCAGCATGGGTGGATAGTCAATAAATGTTTGTGAAATAACAGTTTTCAACGCTGTTGAAAATAAATCAAAACGATCAAATCCAGTGAAGCCATAGCAATACTTTCAGCCACCTTTCTTTTCTTAGTTCACCTAGGGAGCAGGTACTAAGCTGTTTACTATTGTCTCTTTATTCATATCCTGCCCCACTCCCAAAAGGACATAGAGGGATAAAGCTCATGTCAATAGAAGATCCTTGGTAATTTTTAAAATCTTTAGCAGTAGTCAGAGGAAGTTGTGAAAATCAAAGGCGTGCTAACAGAGATTTAATTACTGTGAGTTTTGGTGTATTGTGTGTTATCTCTTCAAGGAGGCCTGAGGTGTTGATATCTTTCCAAACTGAAGAGAATAGTTTCTTTGGAGTATTTAACTGATGTCATCTAATATACTCAGGTGATTTTCTGCTAAGAATAATCTGTCTGGGAAATAATCTAAAGTAATTATTAAAAGTGAATGAGATAGGACAAATATTGTGAGAACTGAATTAATTGTTTTGGTTGAAATTCAGTTGAGCACAAAGAAAATTTATAAAAAAAATCATAGAATTTTTTTAGGTGGTTGGAAATTCAGTTAAGGCTGAAAATATCTAGAGATGTACCTAAAATAGTAACACATGAAAAAAATTAATTAACTAACATTTTGATGATTTTGCCATATTCTCATAGATTAATGAAAAATGAAAAGGATTTGACTCCTTTATTATTTTTTGTTTTGTTTTATTTTATTTTTAAAAAATGTTTTTATTTATTTATTTGGTCATACTGGGTCCTATTTATGGCTTGTGGATTCTTTAGTTGAGGTATTCTAACTCTTAGTTGCAGCATGTGGGATCCAGTTCCCTGGCCAGGAATTGAACCTGTGTCCCTTATAGTGAAAGCCCAGAGTCTTAACCAGTGGACCACCAAGGAAAGTCCCTTATTTTTTATTTTGTATTGGAGTATAGTTGGTTTATAATGTTTTATTAGTTTCAGGGGCACAGCAAAGTGATTCAATTATATGTATACATGTTTCTATTCTTTTTCAGGCTTCCCTGATGGTTCAGTTGGTAAAGAACCTGCCTGCAATGTAGGAGACCCGGGTTCATTCGCTGGGTCAGGAAGATAGCCTGGAAAAGGAAATGGCAACCCACTCCAGCATTCTTGCCTGGGAAATCCCATGGACAGAGGAAGGTGGGCTACAGTCCATGGGGTCACAAGAGTCGGACACGACTTAGCAACTAAACCAACACCACATTCGTTTGCAAGTTCTATTCCCATTTGGTTATTATAAAATATTAAGCAAAGTTCCCTGGGCTATACAGTAAGTCCTTATTGATTATCTGTTTAAATATCGCACTGTATTTATGTCATTTCCAACTCCCAGTCTATCCCTCCCTCCACTCTTCCCCCCTGGTTACCATAAATTTGTTCTCTAAGTCTGTGAGTCTGTTTTGTAAATAAGCTCATTTATATCAAATTTTTAAAGATTCTGCATATAGGTGATATCATATGATGTTTGTCTTTCTCTAACACTTCTATGATAATCTCTAGGTCCATCCATGTTGCATCAAATGGCATTGTTCTATTCCTTTCAGTGGATGAGTAATATCCATTGTACACATGTACCACATCTTCTTTATCCGTTTATCTGTCAGTGTACATTTAGGTTGCTTATATGTCTTCACTATTGTAAACAGTACCACAACGAACATTGGGGTACTTGTATCCTTTCAAATGATGTTCTTTTCCAAATATATGCCAAAGAAGGGGATTGCTGGGTCATATGGGAGCTCTATTTCTAATTTTTAAAAGGACCTCCAAACTATTCTCAGTAGAGGTTATACCAACTTACACCCCCACCAACATGGTAAGAGGGTTCTCTTTTCTCCACATCCTCTCCAGCATTTATTGTTTGTAGTGATGTCCTTTAAAAGAGCCACCAATATGGTTTATTTAAAGGGAAAGTCATTCCAAGGAGGGAGTTTATGTTCCTTATTAATGAAAAAATATATTTTCATTCAATGAAATCTATATTGTTTGGTGAGTTATGGTTGATTCTGCAGTGGTGAATTAACATACCATATTATTTTCCTCTTAGATTGGTTATTAAAAATGGAGAATGCTGGAACTTGCCTGGCAGTCCAGTGGTGAAAACTCTGTGCTTTCAGTGCAGCGGGCATGGGTTTGACCCGTGGCTAGGAAACTAGGATCCCACATGCCGCACGGTGTGGCCAAAACAGGGAAAAAGAAGAATGCTTAGTTAATTATCATCTCCTTTTTTGTACCTATGATTTTTTTTTATGTCCAAATGGGACTTATACATATTAGTAATTAGAATAATTTACCCAGAAGCAAAGTGACTTATTGAAATTAGTAAGTCTTATTGATAATTTTATAATTGAACTTTTTGGACATGAATTTACTTTGATCGTAAGAAGGACTTAATATAAACTTAATACATTGAATTTTTACATTAGATTGATAATGTTGAAAATTATTTGCTATCTTGACAGCAACTACTGTGCTGTTTTCCTTTTTTCTGTGAGCTGATTTGCAATTTGAGTCCAAGGAGAACATTAGTAGGATACCACTGAAGCTGGGAAATTGATTCCTCTTGGGATTCCACTCAGCATTTTAGCTTACAATACTCTAGTGAGAACACCGGACACAATATTGAAATGCCTGGAAGAGAAATCTAGGAGAAATATGACTCACTCCATTTATCCCACAGGCCTTATTTTATTTTACTTTTTAAATAGAAACCTCATCATAAGCATTGCCCTATACATACAGGTAACATTGGTTGCCTAAGATCTTGGTCTTATTTAAATCACATCTGGAAGGAGGAGGAGGGGAAATTAGGAAAGAGAAAAGAAAAAGCAATTTATTGTGCTGCCTTCTGAAGATACTTTTCCAGAAGGGATAGTTAGGGAGTTTGGGATTGACATGTACACACTGCTATATTTAAAAGGGATAACTACAAGGTCCTACTGTATAGCACAGGGAACTCTGCTTAATACTATATGGCAGCCTGAATGGGAAGGGAGTTTGTTCATGGCTGAGTCCCTTTGCTGTCCACCTGAAACTATCACAACATTGTTAATTGGCTATACGCCAATATAAAATGAAAACAAAACAAAACAAACAAAAACAACAAAAAGACAAAGATACTTTCCTAATCATTTATTAACTCATTCTCTTATCCTCTGAACTTCCCCCACCCCATCCTGCTTTATTATCAGATGGAATTGAATTAATAGATATAGGTAGAATTTTTAAAAAGTGATTTTGTTAAGAATTCAGTTTGACTGTAATGTTAACCTTGAGTTCTCATATAGACAGTAGAATCTCATTCTGTATTTTCTCATCTTTTTACGTCTTGATGGATTCATCCTTTTTGTCCCCTGCAACTGCTTCCTCAATCATAATGCAAGTAATTACATCTAACTTTTCAGGAATTCAGGTCAGTGACAAGGGAGAAGTGTGCAGATGTAGGTAGCAAATAGTGCCTATTGTGGCAGAAAAAAATTTCCCACAGTTTTGCTCTTTGAATTTATTTAGGAAATGCAGGAAATGTCCTCTTTTGGAAAAAGGGATTTCAAAAAGGATTTCAAAGTTAAGAATATTTTTGTGATGAACAATTTCAAATGGACACAAAGTAAGAGAGAGCAAATAATGAAGTTATCAATCAGATTAAAAAATGATTAGCATTTCCTTGCTTCTATTCTTTTATTTTTCTTTATTTTTTCCACCTTTGTTGGAATCTTTAAGAGAAAATAGACATTATTTAAATTTTCTCTTGCATATCTAAGTAGGTCTCTCTCTTAAACATATGAACCTTTTCTTAAATAAATGCAATTCTAATACCACACTTAATTATAATGATTCACTGGTAATATGTAATACCTGGCTCAGAATTACATTTTCATGATTGCTTTGAAAATGCCTTTTTATAGTTTATTTGCTTGAAATGGGACCTAACTATGGTGCACGCATTCTATTCAGTTTTAAGTTTCTCAAATCTCTTTTAATGTGGAGCAACTCTGCCTTCATTTAAAAAAGTCTTGCCATTGAGTTATTATAGAAACTGGGTTAATTGTCCTATGAACTATTTTCCATTCTGAATATACCTCTTTGCTTCTATGTGGTCACTTAACTTTTTCCTGAGCTTCCTGTAAATGGAAGTCAACTTTTGGGTCTTGATTAGATTGAGGATCATCTTGCTAAAGAATAACTCTGATGTATTCAGTTTGAAGCATAGCTGGTATTTATTCATATGTGATGGAGATCAACCATGGAAACAAAGCAAGGGATGGTTTTATTATTTATTTATTTGGCTGAGCCAGGTCTTAGTTGCAACATGTGGGATCTTTGATACTATAGTTTATGCCTGTGAGTTATTAGCTGTGGCATGTGGGAGTCCCCTCCCTGATCAAGCACTGAACTGAGGCCCCCTACACTGGGAACATGGAGTCTTAGCCAGAGGATCACCAGGGAAGGCCCAGGAATGGTTTATAAAAAACACACACAGCATCTGAAAATAAAATATTATTTTTGGCCCTTAGGCAAAGTTATTAGTTAACATTTATTAGGGGGAACATTTTCCTTGAAGCGAGGTGGCCTTCATCAGGGACTGGAAGTTACCAGGGAAGGCCACTTCGGTTATTTATGAGTTTTCTGAGAAATTCTGTGACTGGAAGTGGTATGTCTTATTTCCGGATATGGCTACTGCTGAACTCTTGGCTGGACTTCTGCTGAACTCTTCTGTATTGTTAAGGTAAGACGGCACCATTTCTCTATTAGAATAACTTGGTCCTCCATTTGGTCAAAGTTACCTGAGTGAGCCACACTGGGTTCAGTCTTTTTGATACAGTAGCATCAGCTGAGTGTCAGCCTGGCATAGTGACACTGTGGTAATTTTTAGGCACCTGCATATCATTCACTTGAAAAGGCAAGATGAATCTTAACTATCAAAAAAAATATTTGGAATCCCACTATTTGTACTTAGATTTTAATTGGCCTAGAACCAACCAGGAGTGTAAGGCTCATAGATCAGTTTAGGCAGCCTTAAAAACCATGTGCCTATTCCCCCCTCAAAACTAGTTATTCATGGGTCACATATTTCAGTCTGAGGAAGAAATCCACATGATGTCTGGTGTCTTGAATCTTTTCTGATGAGTTACCACGTGAAGCTCCCCATCAAAAATATGAGAAGAGGGATTTGTTTAGAATCCTGAGAAAGGCAACATGATTTTGTCAAAGTGCAGATCATTTGTGAGGTCCATCTTATTACAGAGGAAAAGTAATCCCTTGGATGTGTATTGTTGTTATTTAGTCGCTAAGTCACTGTAGCCTGCCGGGCTCCTCTGTCCGTGGGATTTCTAAGAGGATTTAAAGATAAATCAGTTCCTATCAGTTGCTGCTTGATTGCAATTAGTCTAATTGCAAAGAACAAGCATTCTCAGTAGATTTAAACAAGCCATGTGATGGTTCTGAATTAGTTTATGATAAAATAGTTGAATCATAACTTACATTATTAGTCACCTGTCCCTTTACATCCCATGGGTGACTCTGAGGTCTGGAATATGTGACAGCAATAATTGTGGGAGACCTAGAGTTCAATTCTTCACTGGTGGCACAGATGGTAAAGAATCTGCCTGCAGTGCAGGAGACCAGGGTTTTATCCCTGGGTTGGGAAGATCCCCTGGAGAAGGGAATGACAACCCACTCCAGTATTCTTGCCTGGAAAATTCCATGGAAAGAGTTGCCTGGTGGGTTATAGTCCATGGGGTCGAAAAGAGTTGGACACGACTGAGTGACTTTCACTTGAGTTCAGTTGGGGCGTGTGTGTTAGATATGTTTGGGTGAATACTTTTCAGAAGAGTCTGGACCAGGTAAGAGTTTCCACAATTGGCCATGTTGGCAGCTGTGGCAATTGTCTGTTGGTTTCTGCAAATTTCCTGCTTCTGGAGATGTTTTAGGGAGCCCACGATTTGATCTCTGATGGGAATGGATATCCAGATCGTAAGGTCCTTAGTACATATGTGTTGAGAGATATAAATCCATGGGTTGTGTGCTTCGGAGTTTAAGAATAGCATTGAAGTGATGTGAAGTCGCTCAGTCGTGTCCGACTCTTTGCGACCCCATAGACTGTAGCGTACCAGGCTCCTCTGTCCATGGGATTTTCCAGGCAACGGTATTGGAGTGGGTTGCCATTCTCTTCTCCAGGGGATCTTCCCAACCCAGGACTTGAACCCAGGTCTCCCGCATTGTAGACAGACGCTTTACCATCTGAGCCACCAGGGAAGTCCTTAAGAACAGCATTAGTGATGAGAAACACTTGAAAAGGTCCCTTTCAAAATAGTTTTAAGACTAACTTTCATGGCTGTCTTTCGCTGTATAACTCAGTCTACTCATTGTGCAATAATAAAAGCCTACTAGGTGTGCATTCACTGGAATCTTTAGGAAAAGCAGTCTGTACCTATTGGGTGTAACTCTGCATAGGATACAAGGTTTTAAAAACAGCAGGAAAGATCAGGATGTAATAAGGGTAATGTTAGTCAGCAAAAACGTGAGAGTTTATAGGGGTTTTGTAATGTAGATTATAGCATAATTAAGACTAGAGTAGGCATGCAACAGATTCTGATAAATTCTCTTTTCATTTTTATTCTATTAAAAATATTTTCTAATTTTACTTGTTTTGGCTACTTAGATACAGCCATCATTTAAAAGTGGACACTTGATTTCCAAATACATGAGATTTTTAAAGTATCTTTGATATCAATTTCTCATTTAGATATTTTCTCATTTAATTGCTTTCTTCTCTGCAATCATCTGTGGTTTTCAGTCTTATAACTTTATTGATTTCAATGGCTAAGTCAAAGACTTCTCCTGGTAAATGTCACATTGCACTTGAAGATATGTGGATTGTTTCCAAATATCTTTTGATATTGATCTCTAACATAATTCCACAGTGAGGAGAGAACAGCTGCTGCTGCTGCTTCTGCTGTCACTTCAGTCGTGTCCAACTCTGTGTGACCCCATAGACAGCAGCCCATGAGGCTCCCCCGTCCCTGGGATTCTCCAGGCAAGAACACTGGAGTGGGTTGCCATTTCTTTCTCCAATGCATGAAAGTGAAAAGTGAAAGTGAAGTCGCCCAGTCGTGTCCAACTATTAGCGACCCCAAGGACTTGAGCCCACCAGGCTCCTCCATCCATTCGATTTTCCAGGCAAGAGTGCTGGAGTGGGGTGCCATTGCCTTCTCCAGAAGAAAACAGACTCTGTATGATTTCAATACCTTTACACCATAAAGTTTTTATACCTTGTTTTATGTCCCTGGATATGTTCCAGTGTCTCCTAGTTTACAGTTGATGGGAACTTAAATAGAAGGTGTATTCTACAAATTCTTTGTTGCTTTAAAAATTGTATAAATCTTCATTAGGTTGAACTGGTTCATAGGTCTACCATATACTTATACTTCTCTATACATTCACTCTATTAATTTTTGAGACTTTGATATTGAAATTCCAACTAAAACTTGTAATTTATCTACTTAAAAAATAATTGTAATGTATAGTGGTACTATTTTAAGAAGAGACTAGGATAGAACTTTAGGATAAGGA
>SJYQ01002400.1:405588-458235 GCA_006410935.1 Redunca redunca | reverse complement strand
GGAGGATTAAACTCTTCTGTACATATTAACTGTTCTGATTTAAAATACTATGAGTTCAAAACTTTAAAATATAGTGATATGATTATATATCTTCAATTTAAAGACAACAAAACTCCCCCTCCCTCCCCCCAAAGAAAGTAAAAACCCTTTCAAACCTTGAACTTTGAATACTGCTTCTTATAAGTGTAGTAAGAGTGTGAAAATCCTGGAATCCTTTTGTATATACAATAAGATTGAAAAGCTGACTAAATGTACTATTGTTGGAGTCAGGCTCATCTCTGTAGGAAAAAGGAGATATAAACACAGAATTGGGGAAGGTAGAGAAGAATATTGTGGTGTTAGATTCTCCCACATTGCAGGCAGACTCTTTACCATCTGAGCCACCAGGGAAGCCCCCAGATTGGAATTAAGTATATAAGAATTCATAGTATAAATGAATTTATACTAATTCATGATTTGAAATATACCATATTTATATTGAAAGTCTGTATTTCTTGGTTCTATCCACTGAATGAGCTTAGAAGCAATTATACCCCTGTCCAATACTACCTGGATTTTGGTTTTGAAAAATAATTCTCCACTAAAAGGAACTAGGGCAGGATGATCTTATCAAGCTCACCTTTTCAAGGGTTTCCCTGGTGGTGCAGAGGTTAAAGCATTTACCTGCAATGTGGGAGACCTGGGTTCTATCCCTGGGTCGGGAAGATCCCCTGGAGAAGGAAATGGCAACCACTCCAGTTTTCTTGCCTGGAGAATCCCACAGACGGAGGAGCTTGGTGGGCTACAGTCCATGGGTCGCAAAGAGTTGGACACGACTGAGCGACTTCACTTTCACTTTCACCTTTTCATGTAGTCGGCATGAGAGTGCCATCTAGATACATGGGCAAAAATATTTCTTAAGGGTTCACATTGAAGGGACATAAATTTATCAATATTGTAGAGAACAAACATTCTAGGTAGAGTTAAACAAACCATGTAATGGTTTCTGAAGATCTTAGAAATATGGTTGACTCCACGGCTGGAACAGAAAAAATCTGAGATGAGTCTGAAGTGAGTGCTTCAGTGTGTCAAAAACTGAGGAAGTTCTAAAAAGAAATGAATGTTGTAAAAAGGACACTGGAGCCAGTTTGAGGGGCTCTTGATGCGACAGTCTTATCAACACAAATATATCAGTAATAGATAAGAACTTATTAAATAAAAAGCTCTTCTTTATCATAGAGTGTTATAGAGTTGGGAGAAAAATCACCAATCTGCAACTACCATAGTGATAATTGATTTAGGCAAGAATCATTAATAAATGCTAACACCATGAGGTGAAAGTGTGATTGGGACCAGATAATTAAACTGTGTCAGAGTGCTTCCCCACAGGTTACTTATTAAGTACAAAGGGAATATCGATAATTTTACATGGAGAAATCTTGTTGACACCATCTGAGCCAAGTTAACATCATTAGTAATGTGATAAACTAATATCCTGTGATTCTTGATGTGTTGCACTGAGAACACAACATGGGCTACTTTTGTACTCCTGACAAGCAGGCAAAGACTAATTGTGTGACAAAACAGCAAAAAGTCCGAGTTCATAAAACAACTACCTGCACTCTTAACAAATATTAATGTCATAAAGACAAGCACAGGTGAGAAACTGCTGTAAAGAAACTAGAGACACTACGACTAATTGTAACAAGTGATCCTAGATTGAATTCTGGATCAGGAAAATAATATGTGAAGGACATTGATAGATTGATTGATAATAGTGCTTACTGGCTGAGCACGAGCTTGAATGAATGCTTAGCATATGAGTGTTTAGTCGCTAAGCTGTATCTGACTCTTTTGCAACCCCATAGACTACAGTTCATTCCTATATTATGGAGAAGGCAATGGCACCCCACTCCAGTACTCTTGCCTGGAAAATCCCATGGATGGAGGAGCCTGGAAGGCTGCAGTCCATGGGGTAGCTAAGAGTCGGACAGGACTGGGTGACTTCACTTTCACTTTTCACTTTGATGCATTGGAGAAGGAAATGGCAACCCACTCCAATGTTCTTGCCTGAAGAATCCCAGGGTCAGGGGAGCCTGGTGGGCTGCCGTCTCTGGGGTCGCACAGAGTTGGACATGACTGAATCGACTTAGCAGCAGTAGCAGCAGCAGACTACAGCTCACCAGGCTCCTCTGTCCGTGGGATTTCCCAGGTGAGAATACTGGAGTGGGTTGCCATGTCCTTCTTCAAGGGATTTTCCTTACCCAGGGATTGAACATGTGTTTCTTGCGTCTCTTGCACTGGCAGGCAGGTTCTTTACCACTAGCACCACATTAGGAGATAATTAATATGTTATATTGTGATATCATATGAATATTGGGTTTTGTAAATGTGATGACTATATTGTGGTTATGTAAAAGAATGTTCCTATTCTTAGGGGATAAACACAGAAATATTAAAAAATAATGCGTCATGATATCTGCAACTAACTTTCAAATGGATCAGCGTTAGTAATTATTAAAGAAAGGAGAGAAAGCAATGTGTAAAATGTTAACAATTAGTGAATGTTGGTTTAGGGTATATAGGAATTAATTGAACAGAAATTAATTGAATTGTTCTTTGTTATAAATTTGGATTTAAAAATATAGAAATGTAAAAATTCAAAAATATCATTAATTCATTTTACTTCTCCAGGGCTTTGAGGCTTATAGGTCAAGTTTTGTTTTAGAGTAAGCATCTTGTATAGCTTCTTAAACAGTGTCATCAACAAATAATATATTGGGGCTTCTGTGAGAACATTAGTCACAACAGGATGGGTCATTATAGGGTCATTATAGACAACTGCTAATTTTGATTTCTTTATTCTGCCAGCTTTTTTGAGATATAATTGTATAAATTGTATAAGTTTAAAGTGTTCAACTTATTGAACATATGTGTTATAAGATGGTTACTACCATAAGTGTTAAAGAAAACCTCCATGGCATCACATAATTTAACTACTATTTCTTTTTTGTATTATCAAAAACCCAACTCTGCATACTATATAGAATAAAGTCGAAAGTCTATTGAAAGACTTTCGACCTGTGAGCCAGGAAAATCAAGGCTATGGTAGCAATGAATTCCAAGTTACTCACAGACTCAGGAGCTCTTGTAAGGTAAGCATGTGATTTATTTGGCTTTTTCAGCTAATTAGTTCCCTAGTGGTTTTCTTCCCTATTTGAATCAGGATAGCTGAGTGAGGAGAACAAGGAAGTTCCAAGATGGTGTGAGAAGAATTGGTGTTTGGAAACTGATTGCTTTCCTCTGATGACTTCTGAGAAGAGTTGTAAATTCCTGTAAAGTTTGTTTAAGATTCAGTTATGTGTTTGTGTTGACCATCTCCATTTTGTTCCTGTCGTGTTTGTCATTTTAGTTTGATTCTATAGTGGTGAGAACATTTAAGATCTGTTCTGTTACCAAATTTCAAGTATATAATAAAGTATTGGACAATGGTTAAATATTCATGGAATTCACCTTTACCAAGAAGGGAAAGTGAAGTAGCTGGATTTAGATTCGAGCAGCATTTGACTGAAGGGGATGATAGAGGATGAGATGGTTTGATGGCATCACCAACTCGATGGACATGAGTTTGAGCAAGTTCCAGGAGTTGAGTTGGACACAACTGTGCGACTGAACTGAACTGAGCCTTTATAAACCAATCATGGAATAGGCTCTATCAAACTCTGAGAATTCATAATCTAGCTTATTAATATTCTCTGGAAAGGACAAAGGTATACCAGTATGTATTTTTTGAAAGTATTTCATACTCACTCAATGGAAAAACCTTATTGCATTCTCAGAAAAAATTGGGATTTTTCCTCTTTAAATATGTACTATTTCTCTAAACTAAGCAAGGGGTAACTCAACTTCAAGTTTTACTAACATTTTGTTGTTGGCATGAAATGCTTTCTTTATATCTTGATTTGGTTCTTTTTGTGTATTTCTATGGGACTTTTATTCTTTTCTGAAGAGAGGAGAAAAAAATCATGCATTAGAGAAGTTCAGGCTTTTTAGGAGGTCCTGAATCTTCAGACAACCCAGAAGCCATGCAGAATCCAACTGCATATTCTTATCAGCGCATTTACTCAGTGGTTGTACAAATAATTAGAATTTTTTTTGTTTTTCAAGTAATGTGAATGTTTATATTACTTGCTTATTATCCTTATAATGTCTGTAGGATTTCTATTGAAGTTTTATCTTTCATTCTTGACATTGGTAATTTGTGTCTTTGCTCCCTTTTTTTCCCCTTAATCGTTCTGACTGTTGGTTTCATTTATTTTCTCTATAGTATTTTCTGCTTCATATCTCATTGATTTGTACTTTTCCCCCTTATTATTTCCTTCCTTCTGCTTGACTTTAGATCTCAGGAAAGGCTACCTGCCCTGGAGCTGACTGACAGTTATCAGGAAGGCATTTTTAGCTATTTTCAAAATACCCTGTGACTGTGTGGAATGTGTGTGGTGTGTAGATTTCTGGGTAATGGCTGCTGGACATCTGCTTTTGGTGTCTCCATCATAGTTAAGCCAGGAATGCCTCCTTCCCTTCATATTGATTCCCTCGAACTTTTTAAAGAATTCCTCAGGGATAGCGCTGTGTGTCCCATGTCACAACACATTAGGGTACATGGATTATCTAAATTTTTGTGGTGCTAAGATTGATCAGTGGGTTTTGGGTGGTGGTAGCCTGATCCCTCCTTGTAAAGGTCCCTTTCATCCAGTGATTTCATCTGTTGATGATGTTCGAATCAGTTATTTCACTGGGGTCATAAGACATCATTTAAAGAATTCTCTACTTCCTATATTGAGGAGGGCATGGCAACCCACTCGCTATTCCTGCCTGGAGAATCCCATGGACAGAGGAGCCTGGCAGGCTGTGGTCCATGGAGTCACAAGGAGTAGGATACGACTGAAGCAGCTGAGCACACACATATATACTTTCTATATCACAGTTCTATACTTTCATCCACATTATTCCATAAAGGAGAACTTTGTTTCATTAAGAGGGAAGATTTTGAATCCTTGAAATATAGTTAGTAGAGTGAAGGCAAGATGGAACTTAATTTTATAATTTTCAACTGAAATTTATTTTTCATTTTAAAAAATTTATTTTTAATTGTTGGATAATTGCTTTACAGTGCTGTGCTGTTTCTGCTGTATAACACTGTGAATCAGCTATAAGTATACATATATCCCCTCCTTCTTGAGCCTCCCTCCCAACCCCCATCCCACCCCTCTAGGTCATTGCAGAGCACTGAGCTGGGCTCCCTGTGCAATACAGCTGCTTCCTGCTAACTATCTGTTTTACATATGGTAGTGTACATATGTCAATGCTGCTGCTGCTACTTTCTCAATTTGTCCTACCTTCTCCTTTCCTCACTGTGTCCGCAAGTCCTTTCTCTATGTTTGTGTCTCTATTTCTGCCCTGCAAATAGGTTCGTCTGTACCCTTTTTCTAAATTCCATATATATGCATTAAGGTACAATATTTGTTTTGTTCTTCCTGGTTTACTTCACTCTGTATAAGAGGCTCTAGGTTCATCCACCTCACTATAACTGGCACAAATTCGTCCCTTTTTATGGCTGAGTATTAAATGTCCATCTAGTAAAGTCTATGGTTTTACCAGTAGTCGTGTATGGATGTGAGAGTTGGACTGTGAAGAAAGCTGAGCGCCGAAGAATTGATGCTTTTGAACTGTGGTGTTGGAGAAGACTCCTGAGAGTCCCTTGGACTGCAAGGAGATCCAACCAGTCCATTCTGAAGGAGATCAGCCCTGGGTGTTCTTTGGAAGGAATGATGCTAAAGCTGAAACTCCAATATTTTGGCCACCTCATGCGAAGTGTTGACTCACTGGAAAAGAATCTGATGCTGGGAGGGATTGGGGGCAGGAGGAGAAGGGGACGACCCAGGATGAGATGGCTGGATGGCATCACTGACATGAGTTTGGGTGAATTCCGGGAGTTGGTGATGGACAGGGAGGCCTAGCGTGCTGCAATTCATGGGGTTGCAAAGAATCAAACACGACTGAGCGACTGAACTGAACTGAACTGATTAGTCCATTGTATACACATATCACAATGAAGTAGGGATTTTTAAAATGCTATATATTAACTAGGTTTCATTTTTTCACTTTTTTATTATTTACTTGTTTAAAATATATCTATATTCAATATGTTTTGAACAGTTATGCTCATTATTATATTAGCTAATCAAATCATCTCAAATTTGGCCAGTAGCCATTCCTTCATGTTGGCTCCTTGACTTTTGGAAATGATTCTTTGATAATTTCCTTTTTTTTTGGCACAGTAAAATTTTCATCTTGTGTATTTCCAGGTTCACATTTAGAATCAGCTATTCCTCTGAAGCTGCTAAGATGTTTTAATAGCAAATGGCATTTAGGAACCATAATCTAGGTGTTAACTCTGTTCAGTTCTATTTGGTTCTATTGGTTCTAGGCCTCTTCAGTGAACAGAGCTAGGAAATTTGCATTTTCCAAAGTAGGGAAAAATCAGGAGTTTATAATGATTTTTCAAATTCAGATCAAACATTAAAATAGTTTAACTTTTTTGATTTTATACTTGTACTTTTTCTCTNTACAATTTGATTCATGCTTTCACCTTTTTTTCATATTTAAAGCTCTTACTTCAATTCTAATTTCATTGATTCTCTACCTTCTCTCTCTTTTTTAAATTGCTGCTCATTATAAGTTTACTATAACAAATTCTTACTTCAAATGCAATTTGCCAAATAAATATGAATTCTTTTCTTATATAAAAGATAGCATACTATCTATGTTATTCTGCATTTTAAGTTTCCACTTAATAATATATTAGTCTATGTGTCAATGTATGTTATGTATCGGTCAGTGTATGATATGATCTTCTTCAATCCTGTTCAAGACTATATAATATTTAATTTACCATAATTTGTGTAATCAGTCCCTACCGATGACCATTTGAGTTGTCTGATAACCACTGAGGTTTTGGTATTAAAAATAATCCTGCAATGAGTAATTTTGTATAGAAAAAATTCTTAATTTTGCCATTTCTTCACAGATACCTGTAAGTGGAATTGCTGAGTCAAAAAGAAAGCATAAATAATTCTAGTTACTGCCAAGTTCTCTTCTATCAGTGTTATCTCTTTCTGTATTCTCACTGTCAAGGAGTTGCTGTGTCACAATAAAAGAATATAGGATCAAATTTTGGGATTTTTGCCAATCTTATAGATGAGAAGTGGTATCGTAGTAAAATTTGGTTTATGATTATGTTGCTAAACTCATATGTTTCATTCTTCTTCTATGTACTGTTTGTTCACATCTTTTGCCCATGTTTCTATCTGATTGTGGTTGTTTTGCTTCAATTTTTAGAATATCTTTGTACTGGGAACTGTCATCCTTTTGTAAATTGTATATCTTTTCTTAGTATATCCTTTGCCATTGTTTATGATATTTTTTCAATACAAATCTCATATTTTAGTGCAAACATTATTTCTTCTATTGTTTCTGAATTTTGAATATTTTTCCAACTTCCAAGTTGTAAAGAAGTTCATCCCTATTTTATTTCTCCATGATATAATTAAAAAATTAATTTTTATATTTTAGATCTTTGATTTATTTGGTGTGAGTGTGAAATGAAAATCCAGCTTTATCTTTTCCCAAATGTTTGCCTTTTGTTCCAACACTACATAAAAATGTCTATCTTTTCCTCACAAATTTGCAGTGCAACCTTTATCATATATACTTTTAAGGGTCAAAAGTTTATACAAACTTTTCTGGTATCAAAGCTAGGTGTTCTGTTCAATAATCTGCCTTCTATTCAAATAACTTCAACTCAAACTCAATTCTTAAATTTGGCTTATTTAAATGCAAATGGATTAAAAACAGAAGTAAAATTTCCAAGACATTATCCTATATCATACTACAAAGATGTATAAGGCATGGACTTTGTAATTAGGAGCTTATAGTTTAATAAGAGAGATGGATATGCAAAAAGACTATTTCAATGTATTTTTCCATATAAAGCATTTGTGTCGTGTGTGCTAAGTTGCTTCAGTTGTGTCTGACTCTTTGTGACTCCATGGACTGTAGCAGCCTGCCAGGCTCCTCTGTCCGTCGGATTCTCCAGGGAGGAATACTGGAATGGGTAGCCATGCCCTCCTTCAGAGTGTTGGGGGTGTGTGTGTGTGTGTGTGTGTGTGTGTGTAATTTCCTTGGTTATGTCTCATCACAACAAAAATTTGAGGCGATGGACCAGTGTTACAGCCCTCAGACGGACCAGTGTCACGGCTCTCAGATGGACCAGCGTTACAGCTCCCTGTTACAGCTCAGTTTTATTTAGAAAATAAAGGGAAATACATCCTTGAGGCGTGAGGGCATGCTGACCCAAAAGACTCAAAGAGAAGAGAGAGAGACCACCCCCCAGCCCTTTGACTCCTCTTTTTATATGTTTTTTCTCCTCTCCCTGAGCCTGCCTCATGTAAATTGGGCTAGGCAGGAGTGCTATTTGTTCTACCTGAGGTCTCCCCGTCCTTTGTTCTATTTTTGTGGATTTTTCCCTTCCTTGTCTTTTAGCCACTGCCATTCTGGACTCCTTTATCCTATTCCAACTACCTAACAAGAGGATCTTCCCAACCCAGGGACCGAACCCTGGCCTCCTGCATTATGGGCAGATCCTTTACAGTCTAAGCCACCAGGGAAGCCCAAAGCATTTGCAAAGATGTATTAATATATGTGGACTTGCGGTTTTCAAAAACAAGATGTGAAGAAACTCGAAGACAAAACAATTGTATTTATTTTATGCCTACTCCTTGATTATTATTGATCTTGTTTGTTCATATTTTCAAAATAGCCCTAACAGACTGATTGAGTGATTTAGTAATTAAGAACAATATGCAAATAAGAAAAAATTACTGGTGTGAAAGGCAGAACACAGGGTTGATAAATTCTGTGGGTTCTGGTGAAGAAGAAACTCTGCATTTTGTATTCAAGGCCAGGGTGCTTTATGAAAACAGAAACTCTGAACTCTCTCTGTATCTGAATGTTTTCCCACCTAGTCAGAGGTTTCTACCTTTTGGTGAATCATCAGTCCCAGGACTTGCAATAATGTACTAGATGGAATAGTTTCTAACCATGTAGTCACCTGGACTTCTTTCTGCCTGTGCTTTTTGGCTTTTAATTGACCCCTCCTCCCCTTTTGAAGGTTTAAGAGGACTTTCATTATTGGGAAAGGGTAGTTCTAATTTTCTACTAAGAAGGTCAATTAAAGATCAATTTTATTCCTTCTTGCTTGGCATTTGAATGATTAGAAAAACTTTTCCTCATCTGTCAGATGCTGAGGAAGCTAACTGAAGGATGGATTCCTGGAAGCTAACTGAAGGAAGGATATGAGGTTGTTTCCTTAATGTAGAAGTTGTTCAGCAAGAGTTGCAGGTAAATGAATTTCTCCTTCAGAACAAATGTCAATTCCAGACTAGCACTGTATACTGAAATGCTGCCCTGAGGAGAGAGGTGAAAGAGAGGAATATTAAAGAGGTGTCTTAGTTAATAACCTTAAGTGAGAAATAGCATGTCATTTCTCAATCAGTGTCATTTCCAGGTCCTGTAAGGAGATTATTTATGGGGAGGGGTTATATGGCAATTCATACATCATTTGTATCCACATCTGCCCCCTAGGTTTGGTAAGATGGATTTAGAGGTTTAATTAAAAAAATATATCACTTTCAGCTGTTCTTTTGCAGTTTGGCTGATCTCCCAGGTTGAGGTTGTATCTGTATTCATGGAATTACTGTATTTGCTTCCTTAAAATATGGTAGAGGAGAAATGTGAGAATATCCCACACATCATGGGATGAAATAAAATCATGAGAATTAGAGTGGAAAGAAAATAAAGTTGACCACTTAGCTACAAACTAGGACTTGTCTACTTTCACTTTCTGATATATTCTCAGAAGAGGACACAGAAGCCTATTGTTTCTCAAGGGCTTCCAAGTCAACTAATTCTTTTGATGTTTAGGTCAACAAATAGTAAAGTGTAGCCACTTTATAGGCTTCCTTGATGGCTCAGACAGTAAAGAATCCACCTGCAATTCAGGAGACCTGGTTTCAATCCCTGGGTCAGGAAGATCCCCTGGAGAAGAGAATGGCAACCCACTACAGTATTCTTGCCTGGAGGATCTCATGGACAGAGGAGCCTGTTGTGCTATATAGTCTGTGAGGTCGCATTAATCAGACATGACTGAGAGACTAAGCCCGTGTGTGCATGCGCACACGTGTGACTACATTAGTAAGTTTTGAATGCTCACTTTGTACTAGGAGAGATGGGCTTAATCTATATGTTACTTAATTTGATTTAACCCTCATGTTAATCTTATATGATAAAGATGATTATCCTCCTTTTACAGATGTGAAATCTATGGGCTAGGAGAGTTTAATACTATGTGCAAAGTAACAGAGCTAAGATTTGGACACCAGTCTGTCTGATTTCAAAACACATGGCCTTAGAACTATGCTTTATATGGAAATCTAAAAATATTTTAGATTTAGAACTTTATTTTAGATTTAAAATATATATTAGAAATTTGATGTAATATCTTCAGGAAGAATGAGAAGAGGTCATGACCAGGTATTTGAGATCTGGACACCAGTTTCTATGGAGTATGGATTATAAACATCAAGATTTATTTAGCTATGTGTATATGGATGAATAAATGGGGTAGTAAATGTTTAACTGAGAAACTGCTATTAATATATGCATAGTTATAGAGATATATAAAAATTCCTTAGCTGACTAATGGGATTGTTGCATGTTATAAGTTGGTTGTGTGTGTGTGTGTTAGTCACTCAGTCATGCCTGTTTTCAATCCCATAGACTGTAGCTCACCAGGCTCCTCTGTCCATGGAATTCTCCAGGCAAGAATACTGGAGTGGGTAGTCATTCCCTTCTCCAGGGGATCTTCCTGACCCAGGGATTGAACCCAGGTCTCCTACATTGCAGGTAGATTCTTTACTATCTGAGCCACCAGGGAAACCCCCTTAAGTTGGTTACCAGGGACTTAGTACACAATTTCCTGTGGAATCAATGTTGTTCATTATGCTTATGTACTAAGACCAATCTGTAGAAAAGTCCATAATTTTGTTTTTTGTAATCATGTTCTCAGACTCATGAATGGTGCCTGCCACTTACCGAAGCCCACTCAAATTAATTTAAGCAAAAATGGAAATATGTTAAAAAGATTCAGTGACCCAGGGAGAGGACTGACTGATTTGATGGGTTTGATTGCAAACCAGTCAATCCTAAAGGAAATCAATCCTGATTATCCATTGATAATCCATTGTCCATTCAGCTAAAGCTGAAGCTCCAAAACTTTTGGCCACCTGATGTGAAGACCTGACTCATGGGAAAACACTATGATGCTGGGAAAGATTGACGGCAGGAAGAGAAGGGGATGACAGAGGATGAGATGGTTGGTTGACATCACTGAGTCAATGGACATGAGTTTGAGAAAACTCTGGGAGAAATGAAGGACAGGGAAGCCTGGTGTGCTGCAGTTTCATGGGTAGCAAAGAGTCGGACACGACTTAGCGACTGAACAACAACCATAATGATGAAGTGAAGTCAGACACCACACCTGAAGTGGAAAGTCAGTTTCATCCATTGCATCCTTGCTCTCTGTCTCCCTCCCTTGGGTTTATGTGGTATCTCTGCTCTTTCTCTTTCTCTCTCTTGGCTCCTCCATTTCCTTCTCTTTAGCAGATTGACACTCACTTGTGTACATAGTAGGAAATGTGTGAGTGTGTTGTGTGTGTGTGTGTGAGAGAGAGAGAGAGAGATGGAGATAGCAAGACAGAATAATGATTTTTTACTATCACTTTAGAATTGCAAAGTTGAGGCTTCCATTTACTATCATCATCTGAGTTTGTCTCTGATTTTTAATAGAAATTCAGAAATCTGCTTCTTCCAAATAGTCACACTTTAGAGCTTGTAAATGCAATTACTTGTAGATTTATTTTCTCTGAAGTTTATGACTAAGCCTTTTGCGGTGTTGTCTGTTTATTCCTTAATTTCCTGATGGAAACTGCTTCATCTTTCTATTGTCTTGAATTACTCCCCTCTACTACCTTTAGAGGTATGAAAGTTCCTTCATTGTGAGGTATTTATTCTCCTCTCTTTTTATTCCTTTGGGCAATTTCACTTTTTGCTCTTTAAAAATACCTAAATATTTACCCAATTTAAATAATTCATCTCACTTACTAGAAAAGTGGGAGTTCAATACGTCTCACACTTGTATTTCTGAAATTAGGAAATTTATATACAAAAATAGAACAAGGAAATAATGAAATTATGCCTCATTTATTATGGTGACACACTGAGATTACATGTAAAAGTCCTGACTGTGGTGATTGGCATGTAGAAATCACATTGTGTGTGGGTGTCTGTGTGTGTTGCCTTATCAGTGAGGAGCAAGTGGTCTAGTGGTTAGGAGTCTGGCCTCTGGAGCTATACTAACTTGGTTCAAATCCATGCAACATCATATAGTAACTGTGACTTTGAGCTACCTTCCTAAAAACATTGTATGTAGTTTAATCATCTGCAAAATTGAGATAATAGTACCTATCTCAAGGTGGGAGAATTAAATGTGATAATTCACAGTAAAACTCAAAGAGCAGTAATACCTGATATTCATACTTACTTGGTAGATATTTAACTACTAATATCATTTAACAGATAATCTCCCTTCTCCATCATTTACGGTATAATATACAAAGGAGTAAACTGGGTTGCTATTTCTCCATGATATTTCATGGCCTCTATACATACTTTATCTGATTCTTTACCAGCTTTGCCTGAGGGATTTGATCAGCCTAGAGGGGAAAAAACAAGACTTTCAGTCTACTTTGGGGTATCCTCAAGAATCTATTTTCATTTAAAAATTTCCAAGTCAGAAAAAAGGTAACCAACTGAACATTCTTGAAAGGATTCAGTATTTTCAAGACCTGGTATACCCAGAGATAGCCTCAATTTCCTCAGCCACACTAAGGATAACAGCAATTTATCTCGCTGCCATGCTCTTTCTCTATTTTAATATATGTAACTTCTCGTACAAATCTGGATTTTACCCATGCCTGTAAATCTGGATGTCTCTCAAGTTCTCTCATGGTAATGTGGAGGTGCACATATGAAAGACACTAAAAGGCCTAGCTAGGAACTTCCCTGGTCGTCCAGTGGCTAAGGCTCTGTGCTCCCAAGGCAGGGGAGCTGGGTTCGATCCTTGGTCGGAGAATTAGATTCCATATGCCAAACTGAAGATCATGCACACAGCAATGAAGAGCAAAGATTCTGGGCACCGCAGGCAACTAAGACTGGCTGAGTGCAGCCAAATAAATAAATGCTAAAAAAAAAAAAGCTTAGGAAGAAGACTACAAAGAACTATGCGGTGGTCTGAGTGTATCCTGGCTTGTTGTTCACTCACCAAGTTGTGTCTGACTCTTTGGGACCCCATGGATTCCCTGTCCCTCACCATCTCCAGGAGTTTGCTCAAGTTCAGTGTCCTAGGCCCCAACTCCCGATTCATTTGTCGAAGCCTAGCTCCCAAAGGCCATGATTTTAGGAGGCGGGTTCTTTGGAAGGTGATTAGGTCAGGAGGCAGAACCCTTATGATTGAAATCAATGCTCTTATAAAACGCTTCCGAGAAATCCTTCTCTGTTTCCTCGCAGTGAGGATGTAGTGAGAAGGCGCCATCATGAAAGAAACAGGCAGAGAACCTTCAGCAGAATGTGACCATGTTGGCGCCCTGACCTGGGGCTTCCCAGCCTCCAGAACGGTGGGAAATAAATTTCTGTTGTTTATAAGCCACTCAGTCTGTGGTGTTCTGTTATAGCTGCCTAAACAGACTAAGATGGACTATAAATTGTGCTTTGCCTGTAAGCATGTCATAAAAAGTGACAACTCAGCTGGCACTTATTTATTTCTTCCATAAAGCTTCCATAGGAAAAGATTTATTAAAAATTCAGAATAGAGCATAGTTTCCTCAAAGGATAGTAACATATTGACAAATGATAACAGGTTTTGAGCATAAGACACCTGAGTGAGGAGCATTGAACTCAGCCAGGAGATCTGAGCTACAGTCACTCTGACTACAGACACTCCATGTGTCTCACATGAGACATCACTGACAGTTGGGCATCATACTTGCTCTGTTTCAAGCATAACATAATTGTAAGTATGAAAAAACTTTGGAAGTTATTGGCTAAGTCATCCAGGGTTATGCAGATTATTTGACTCTTGAATATTTACCATGTGCTCATGGAACAGTCACTTAGACTTTTAATATATATGTTAAATGGAAATATTTACAAACACTTATTGTGAAATATTTGACATTTTTGACAATGTATAGGTCCAGGCTTAGATGCAAATGAGTTGAGAGCTTCTAATTACCCTCTTGAGAAGACATTCCTTTAAAGAAAATGGGGTAAGTGACAGCTTAAGCATCCTATTTTAAAATCCTATCTTTTGGAAAAACATTGCAAAACAAAGCTTTTCAAAAGATAATAGTTCTAACTTGTTGGGTCAAATAAATGCAATTTGTGCCTTTCACTGTCAGAGGTTGTAGCCTATAGATATACACATAGCATCAGTGAAGGAAAATTACTCCCTTACTGTATTTGAAAAATGAATGGAGAGTAAGGTCAAAGCAAAGAGAGGCTGTTTCCTCTGTAGTAGGAAAGGGGACTAATCACAGAATTGGAAGAGACTGAAATGGAGCCTTTGAAGAAACTGACTCCCTGATGAGAATTCAAGTCAGAGAACTGAGTAGGTCTTAGGGAAGGCCCTCTGCAAAGCAAGACAGCGCACATCTGGGTATACATCTTTGCCAGGACTGCCTCACCTTTTTGTTGTTATAAGAAGTGTATTTAGGATTTAGGAAGTATTTAGGAATCAGAAGTACAAAGTAGAGCGTTCAGTGGTCATGTGCTCAGAGGTGTCCAAGGAATTCAGCAATGCACAGCCACAGGCCAGGTAAGATGGGTCCAAAGGTGATAGGGGTTCAGGAGGGTGCACCTGTTGACCAGGTGTGCTCACACGAAGTGCTACTGCATTAAGGCTGCCAGGGCTCTGCACTGTTATGCAATTCAAAGATAATGCCCGGCTGAGGCACACACACACACACACACACGCACACACACACACACAAGCCAGGAGCAGCCAAGCAGAAGAGTGATAGGGCTAGGGACGTTGAGGTGAGGAATTGCAGAATGAGCATCTCACAGGTGCCCACCCCTCCCACTCTCAGTCTTTGCCCCTGTTCCACCTAAGACCCCAAGGGAATCAAATAGAGGCCAAAAAGCACAGGCATCGAGGGCATGATGATCACCAGCACGGAAGCGCGGCTGTTGTTGGTCCTCTTAAGGCACTAGCCTGGCGGGCTTGGGGTGCACGGAGCACCCGGATGCTGGGGGCCCTTCCACACCGCCCCAGCTTCTGGGGAACCTGCTGCAGCTAGTCTGGACGCCTGGACTGGGTACGTGTGGAGGTGGAGGTGGCCNTTTTTGTTGTTATAAGAAGTGTATTTAGGATTTAGGAAGTATTTAGGAATCAGAAGTACAAAGTAGAGCATTCAGTGGTCATGTGCTCAGAGGTGTCCAAGGAATTCAGCAATGCACAGCCACAGGCCAGGTAAGATGGGTCCAAAGGTGATAGGGGTTCAGGAGGGTGCACCTGTTGACCAGGTGTGCTCACATGAAGTGCTACTGCATTAAGGCTGCCAGGGCTCTGCACTGTTATGCAATGCAAAGATAATGCCCGGCTGAGGCACACACACACACACACACACACACACACACACACACAAGCCAGGAGCAGCCAAGCAGAAGAGTGATAGGGCTAGGGACGTTGAGGTGAGGAACTGCAGAATGAGCATCTCACAGGTGCCCACCCCTCCCACTCTCAGTCTCTGCCCCTGTTCCACCTAAGACCCCAAGGGAATCAAATAGAGGCCAAAAAGCACAGGCATCGAGGGCATGATGATCACCAGCACGGAAGCGCGGCTGTTGTTGGTCCTGTTAAGGCACTAGCCTGGCGGGCTTGGGTGGCACAGAGCACCCGGATGCTGGGGGCCCTTCCACACCGCCCCAGCTTCTGGGGAACCTGCTGCAGCTAGTCTGGACGCCTGGACTGGGTACGTGTGGAGGTGGAGGTGGCCCCGATGGGGCCGGGGTAGGGGCGGGGGGCAGAATTCTGGATTCGCAGTGATGGGACTGGAGGCTGGAATTTCAGTTCTCTGAACGAACACGGACTTCCTTGGTGTCTTAGGTAGTAAAGAATCTGCCTGCAATGCAGGAGATGTGGGTTTCATCCCTGGGTGGGGAGGATCACCTGGAGAAAGGAATGCCTACCCACTCCAGTATTCTTGCCTGGAGAATCCCATGGACAGAGGAGCCTGGCGGGCTACAGTCCATGGGGTGGCAAAGAATTGGACACGACTGGGTGACTAACACCGAATGACGACAGAGCTGAGGGCTCTGGGCCCATGAGTCCTGAGAGAGGCCGAGGCGTCTGGAGTCCTGCCTTCAGGGATGGAAGGAGACTGGGGTGGGGAGCTTCCATCCAGGACATTTGGTTGTGAAGGAAGAGGAGACTGGGGTGGGAAGGCAGGCCTGGAGGGAAAAGGGGCAGTGGGCTTGAGCTCTTGCATTAGAACAGAATCCTGCTCCATGCCTTCCCCCATGCTCCTGGGTCCTGAGGGAGCAGGAACCTGGGGTGGTCTGGTCCCAGGGAAAGGCAAGCAGAGAGGTCTGTTCTGTTGAAGGTGAGGAGGTGTTGAGGACCTTGCCACCTAGTTCTGGGGGCCCCGGGGGCTGGGGAACCTGGACTTGTAGATCTTGAGGGAAGAGGGTGTGGTGCTGGACATCTGGGTCTGAAGGAGAAGGGAACTGGGAGTGGGGTTCTAGGGTCTCAGCTCTAGGGTCTCAGCTGTGGAAGAGTCAGGAGCCCAGATCAGTCGGCTGGACACCAGCTCAGTGTAGCTCTCTGGTGTGGCTGGGCCCTACCCTGTGGTGATGCTATGCAGCTCTATAGCTATGTTGGGCACATCAGTTCAGTTCAGTTCAGTTGCTTAGTCGTGCCTGACTCTGCGACCTCATGAACCGCAGCACGCCAGGCCTCCCTGTCCATCACCAACTCCCGGAGTCCACCCAAACCCATGGCTATTGAGTCAGTGATGCCATCCAACCATCTCATCCTCTGTCATCCCCATCTCCTCTTGCCCTCAATCTTTCCCAGCATCAGGGTCTTTTCCAATAAGTCAGCTCTTCTCATCAGGTGGATAAAGTATTGGAGCTTCAGCATCAGTCCTTCCAATGAGCACTCAGGACTGATCTCCTTTAAGATGGACTGGTTGGACCTCCTTGCAGTCCTAGGGACTCTCAAGAGTCTTCTCCAACACCACAGTTCAAAAGCATTAATTCTTTGGTGCTCAGCTTTCTTTGTAGTCCAACTCTCACATCCATACATGACCACTGGAAAAACCATAGCCTTGATGAGACGGAACTTTGTTGGCAAAGTAATGTCTTTGCTTTTTAATATGCTGTCTAGGTTGGTCATAACTTTCCTTCCAAGGAGTAAGCATCTTTTAATTTCACAGCTGCAGTCACCATCTGCAGTGATTTTGGAGCCCAGAAAAATAAAGTCAGCCACTGTTTCCCCATCTATTTGCTATGAAGTGATGGGACCGGATGCCATGATCTTAGTTTTCTGAATGGCACATCAGTGTTGACTAAAAAAATACAGTCACAACTTGAAAGTAGAGAGTTGGGAAAGTTTAGGACTCCAAGTCCAGGAGACAGCATCTCAGTGCTGTGGTTAGGTGCTCAGTCATGTCCGACTCTTTCTATCCCATGGATGCAGCCCACCAGGCTCCTCTGTCCATGGGGATTCTCCAGGCAAGAATACTGGAGTGGGTTGCCAGGCCCTCCTCTGGGAGATCTTCCCAACCCAGAGATTGAACCTCGGTCCCCTGCATTGCAGGCAGATTCTTTACTGTCTGAGCCACCAGGGAAGTCCAAGAATACTGGAACGGGTACCTTAACTCTTCTCCAGATCTTCCTGACCCAGGAATCAAACCCCGGTCTCCTGCATTGCAGGCAGCTTCTTTACCAGCTGAACTCCCTGTGAGAAAAGTGCTCCAAGGAGGCAGGAGTCAGGCTATATACAAGTTTGCAACAAAGGGAACAGGCAGTCTGAACAACAAAGATCAGGTATCAAGTTAAGGAATTTAGCGTTCTCTGTGTGGGAAGATGCAAGAGTCCTTTCATATGCACCTCAGCTATCTGGGGCCAAATCCTGTTTCCTTGTTCACCTTATTGAGTGGCAGATGACTGATTCCTTTATACCCTGAGCTCCTCAGCAATCACCGAGGGGGGAGGTTGGTGGCAACTGTTGGGTTGCAGTTTTGGGATCCCTCATTCGCATTTGGAGACCAGAAATCACTGATTGACATTTCTTGTGTATGGAGGAGATATTTTCATTTCAAAGCAGTATTGCAGGCGGGTGGTGTTTCTGGCTGTGGGGCTGTGAGATCGAACTCTTCACACCCAGAAATGGTAAGGCTCCAAAGACCAGGACTGCTTCACTTTTTAAAGCAAGTTCATCACTTAGAGCAAAGGCTTACGCTGAGTCCACCCTTTGTACTCCGATACTGAATTAAATCTCATTTGCGGAGTTTTGGGTGAAGTAGAAAAAAGAACCTTATTGCTTTTCCAGGCAAATGGGGGCCACAGTGGCTAATGTGCTCTAAACTGTGAGTCCTGACCCAGGGGGTCTTGTTGGGAGTTTCATAGTAAATGACCCAAAGAGACTGTCTATGTGCTCGGCTCGTGGACGTTCTTCTGATTGGTTGGTGGTGAGGTAAGTGGGAGTCAGCATCATCAACCTTCTTGTTCCAACCAGTCTGGGGTCTTCTGCTTGTGGACAGCGTACCATTAACTTCTTCCACCTGGTTGGGGCTTCAGTGCCTTTAAAACAGCTCAAAGATATGTATTATTATACATGGGATTCCCTGGTGGTGCAAATGGTAGAGCCTGCCTGCAATGCGGGACACCTGGGTTTGATCCCTGGGTCGGGAAGATCTCCTGGAGAGGGAAATGGCAACCCATTACAGTATTCCTGCTGGAAAATCCCATGGACGGAGGCGTCTGACAGGCTACAGTCCGTGGGGTTGCAGAGTCGGACCCAACTGAGCGACTTCGCTTTCATTTCATACATATCCCTTGGGGGGGAACCAGAACCTTGCTCCAAAGCTGTACTATTGTTTCTTGACTGTTTCTCCCTTGTTTCTGCACCCCATCCCTTCCCTAATTAGCAACTATTTGAATTGCCCATTGGAACTCAAGGGAAGTCATGGAGGCTGAATGAAGCTTAGCCTGAGAGCAAGAAAATGGGGAGGGGAGGGGAGCGCATGCACAGAAAAACTTTTATGCCCGGGAGTACCAGAGTCCTGCTCCATTTCAAGATGGAAGTCCAGCTTCAAGGAAAGAAGACTGTAATTGCTTCTGAGTGGAATTACTGATCAAGAAAGCTTGTGGGCCATCTTTCTAATTGATGCTTAGAAAAAGCGTCTCTTTGGTAGGGAAGGAGGAAAGTCCTATCTGAGCCTACTATTTGGAAGCTTCCGGTTTGGGACTTAGTTGGTGGGGTGATCTCTTGTTGTTGTTTTTCAGTTACTAAGCCTCCTCTGACTCTTTGCAACCCCATGGACTGTAGCCTGCTAGGCACCTCTGTCCATGGTATTTTCCAGCAAGAATACTGGAGTGGGTTGCCTTTTCCTTCTCCAGATCTCTCATTACAGCTACATAAATGTTGTGAGCCATCTGAGAGAAAAAAGCTCCCTCTGGGGGAGGGAGATGGCTGATTTGGAGTCCTCCTTACACAGTTCTCCAGTTCTGTACCACAAAACAGAGGCTCATGTGTACCTTAGCCTCTGGGATCATTTCTGTTTCCAGAAGGCTGCAGGAAAATTTATGAAATTCTAGTCCTGAAGACCAACTTTACTTTCACCTCACTGATGGGCAGGCCTTGAATTGTTTCCAGAAACCAAGCTTTTGCTGACTTCCTGTGGGCAAGTCCCTGCCTTATTTCAGTAGCCAAGTCCCACTCATATAGCCTCATCCATCCTGGTTCTCTTCTGATACTACAGCCTTGCCTCATACCATCTCAACCCTCCCAGGGACTGGAGTGCAGCCTCTAAATCACAGCCACCTTGGCCATGTACTTGCTTCCTACTGTCGGCTTGCTGACCAAGCAAGATTTCCTCGACGCCATGCTCCCCTGTGATAGGGCCACCTCTGAAGTCTGCTCTGTTCTGGACTGTAAGACCCTTGATGGCAGAGTTGGCTCCTATCTTGTTCAGCATTGTATCTCTAGAGTCCTGAGTGGTGCCTGGCACATACTAGCAGTCCAGTAAGTTTGCTTTTTTGCTGCTAATATCTGCTCTAGTCATCTATGTTGCCCTGACTAATCCATCTTACCTAGTTCTGGAGTCTGAGGTCTCACCCTCCCTGTCTGATTGATTCCCAATACTGACATACATAATTTAGTTGCAGTCCCACACTGATTATTATTCATAGGAATAGTTAGTGCTTTTCATCATCAAAATGTCTTCTAATTTTAGTTAATTAATCAACCACAGGTTTGTATGGAGGTGACCATAAAATCTGATATGTGGTGATAAATCATTGTAAAATAGCGTGACAGTTTATTTGGAAAGAGATAAATGGAAGTTTCTTTCAGATTAACCATTGTAGGGAAGTCAACTTGAGGAGTGTGCTGAGATTACCTTTGCACAATGAGTCAGGGTTACTTGGGTTCAATCTTCAATCCATCACTTCCCGCCTGACTATCGTGAGCAGGATGATTAACCTTCCATCTCAGTATCCTTGTGTGGGAAATGAGGGTAATGCTAGGATCTACATCAGAAAGCTGTGAAGATTACATGAAAATAACATGCAGAACACCAATACTGTGCTTAATACACAGGGAGGGTTCAATAAATACCTAATGATTGTGTAACTCCATAAACTGCCACTCAAGTCACAACTGTAAAATTTCCTAAAACTTTGAAGCAATGGAAATTTACTCTTTGGTGCAGTGCAAAGAGTGGCAGGAACGAGACTTCCTCTTCTAGTCATAAGGGTGGACTTAGGCAAGTTACTTCACATGACCGGGTTGTATAGCTCCTGGGAAGCATCGGTCACAATATGCAAAAGGATGGAGGCCCTTGGAGCTTGATCTGATATCCTGACATCTCAATTTTCTTCTGTATAAAATGTTCATATTAATTATTACTTTCCAGAGGTGGAAGGATTAATTGAGGCAATGTTTATAAAATTCATGGCCTAGCATGTGATAGGTACTTGAAAAGTAGTTATTATTTGGAAAAATAAAAATATATTTAGTGGTTAATACCATGTACGGAGTTAGCTTTAAAGTCATTTTAGTTCGTGAATATTGAAATACATTGTACTTAACTTGGTTTTGAAGTAAAACTGTAATTTTAGAACTATGAATGCCTGAGGAAAATTTCCACTTTATAAAAAAAGCAAAATAATCTTCAGGAAAAGGACATTTTTCCCAGTTCTTTTCTTCTCTAAATCTTTGGAAGTCTGAAGTCTTCTTCATGTGAGTCTCTTACTCTGTTGATGTATAAGTTAGATTTATTCTATTTTGAATCTCTGCAATGCAAAACTCCTCTCTTTGATAAAATCCCAATATTCTTGAACTTGGATTTTTTTTCTCTTTACATCTGTATTTCTTCTTGACACCATTATTACCATCTTCTATAATTTCAGTTCATTTTCCTCCTGTTTGTATTTCACTTTTTGCATCTCTTTTGCCATCTTTCTTCCTGCTCAGACCTGCCAGCTTTGAAATTTGCCCGAGCATTTGCTCAGGTTCAGGGCAGACCAACCCATGTGCCATCACCTGGCTTACTGCAGAAAGCCTTAGAAGAAGCTGCATTAAATTTCCAGAGGGATCTATGGTCAGGTGTTTGGGGCAGAGACCTAACACTATGCTACCCTCTACCCAAATTTCTCTACAGTCCTTCCCTCAAGGCCACTGAATACAATTACTGTGTAGCCTATTCAATAGATAAGGGCAGTGGCTGAAAGAGTGGGGCATGAAATCCAGCATGCTCATGACTTACAGAGCTGTGCTCTATTTATGATGCTATATATACCGGGAGGTGGAAAAGGCAATGGCACCCCACTCCAGTACTCTTGCCTGGAAAATCCCATGGATGGAGGAGCCTGGTGGACTGCAGTCCATGGGGTCACTGGGAGTTGGACACGACTGAGCGACTTCATTTTCACTTTTCACTTTCATGCATTGTAGAAAGAAATGGTAACCCACTCCAGTGTTCTTGCCTGGAGAATCCCGGGGACGGGGCAGCCTGGTGGGCTGCCGTCTATGGGGTTGCACAGAGTCGGACACAACTGAAGCGACTTAGCAGCAGCATACTGGGAGGTATATATAGCTTGCTAGGGTGGAACAGTGGTAAAGAATCTGCCTGGCAATGAGGGAGATGCAGAAGACTTGGGTTCTATCCCTGGGTCGGGAAGATCTCCTGGAGGAGGAAATGGCACCCCACTCCAATATTCTTGCTGGGAAAATCCCATGAACAGAGGAGCCTGGTGGGCTACAGTCCATGGGGTTGCAGAGTCGGACACGAATAAGCATGAACTTACAAGCCTACTGGGAAGAAGGATGTGTTTATCTAATTCACACAAAGACATCATCTGAGTTACCTTCTTATTGGTAACCTCTTTTAGATCTTCCTTCTTTTTGGGAATTCCTAGAAATTCACACAAGGTGGAAAGAACAGAGGTCATTTTACTCCATTGTGTGGACAAATTACTCTTTCAGAATGTCTTTTGTACTCTTCCCCACTGCTCTGTTGCTCATGATTTTCTCCTTGCTTGAAATAAATTTGCCTCATCTCTTTCCTCACTCCTCACCTTGGCTGTCCAATCAGAGGCAACCTCCAAGTTTATCTTAAACATCATCTTTATGAAATTTTCATGTCATCTTGAGGCAGACACACTCTAAGGTGACTCCCAAATGAGTCAGTTCTTCATATGTTCCCCTCTTAATTGCAGGCAGAACTTGTGATTTACTTCTAGCTGATAAAAGATGGCAGTGGTAATGGGATAGTTACTGCATGGTTATCTTGTTACAGAAGATTGTCTTAGCGGACTCGAGAGAGATCCTTTTGCTGGCCTTGAAGAAGTGAATGCCATGTGTGAAAAGGCTTATGAGAGGGCTGTGGTGGCCTTTAGGCACTGACAACAAGCAGGAAAATAAGGATGTCAGTCCTATAGCTGCAAAGAACTGAATTTTGCCAGCAGCCACATAAGCCTGGGAGAGTATCCTGAGCTCTAGACAAGAATGAAGCTCATCCAATATTTGGATTTCAGCCTGATAAGACACTGGACAGAGGACCCAGCTAAGTCAAACCAAGACTTTGGCACATAGTGACCATGAGATAATCAATAGGTGTTTTTGTTTTTTCAGGTAAGGCTTTATTGGGGCCCCTGCTGCATCAGGGGGAGCAAGAACAAGTAACAGTTTCCCTTGCTGGTCACTCACTGAAGGGGGGCAAACTTGTTCCTTCTATGAGGTGAGGGTATAGCTGTTTTAATGTGCACCTCCTTCATCGGACATAGTACGTAACAGGTCTCTGACTGCCTTCATGATGTATTGTGATATTGTTTTACTTTTATATTACTTTTGCTATAATAGCTGTCAAATTATATTGTTATTGATCATTAACTTGTCTCTTTTTTGCACTTGATTTAATGATCACAGGTTATGTAGAAACATCTAAGCAGGGAATCAAGACATAAATAACAATGCACATTCATAGAACATGTCCAAAAGGGGAGAAAACCACTGGGCTAGGTGACATCAGTCTTTGTCTAACTCAAGAGCTGGACAATGCTATCCGGTATCTTTTACTATTGTGCACAAGTGTGTGCATGCTGCATGCTAAGTCGCTTCAGATGTGTCTGACTCTTTGCGACCTCATGGACAATAGCCCACCAGGCTCCTTTGTCAATGGAATTCTCCAGGCAAGAATACCAGGGTGGATTGCCATGCCCTCCTGCAGAGTATCTTCCCCATCCAGGAATAGAACCTGAGTCTCCCGTGTTTCCTGCACTGGCAGGTGGGTTCTTTACCACTAGCACCACCTGGGAAGCCCCACCCACAACTGCATCACAGGAGATAAGAAATTCGTGTCATTGTGTCCATTTGTAAGAAAAGAGAGAGATATAAAAAGACATTCTTTGGTAGTTTACAGGGCAAAGAAATGTTTGGAGAAAAAAATACATCCTCACAAAATTAGTAAACAATTTTTATTTATTTGAAAACTGTTCAGAATTGCTATGAAGTTCTTTTTAGAAGAAAAAATATAATTTTTGGCTTTTGTATTGAAAAAATATAGATTTGTCATATTTCCCCCCAAAGTGACATCTTATTTAAAAAATTAAATCAAGTGCACAGATCAAAATGGTGACATAGCTCATTTCCAACTTCAGACTGCCTCACAATAAGACCAACTATCCACTATCCACAGGCCGAGTACCATTGTGAAAACCAAAAAACCCAGAGGTGGGGCTGAAGCACTCCCAGGGACCACAGAGATCCTGAAGGACCTTACCTTAGAAGGGTAAGGGGAGTAACTGTACTCTGACTGCATTGCCTGTCTCCCAGCACTGCACAATAATACACCGAGGGTCTATGCTTTCTCCCAAGAGCCCAAGGTAGACATCCAGCTTCCTTGTCACTGCTTGGTGCTTCCCAAGAGACCCGGGGATAGCTGGGGAAATCCATGTGGCTTGACTACCGAGAATCAAATAGAAACAGAGAAGGTTGTCAGGGCTTAGAACAATTAGCACTGTGCCTGTTAGAACGTCTACTATCGGTAAGATACGAGGTAACCAATGCACTGTTGGTGCAGCCACTACAGACAGCAGTATAGGGGTTGCTCAAAAAATTAGAAATAGAACTTCCACATGATTCAGAGATGCCCCTGCAATATATATCCCAAGGAAATAAATTCACAGTCTTGAAGAGACATCTGCACCCCTATCTGTGTTGATTGCAGCATTATTTACAGTAGGCAAGTCATGAAAACAGCTTATGTCCAGTAACAGATAAATGGTTTGAAAAAAGGTAAATGGAAAGAAAATAATGAGTAGAATATTATCCAGGGATTAAAAAGTAAGGAAATTCTGTCATTTGCAACAATATGGATGAAACTTGAGGACATTAAGTGAAATATACCAAGTGGAAAAAGACAAATACTGTATGATCTTACTTTATGTGGAATCTAAAAAAAAAACACACAAAACAAAAAATCTGAACTCATAAAAACAGAATGGATTGATGGTTGCAAGGGTAGGAGTGAGAACTGAGAGGGGAAATGGGTGAAGCTGGTCAAAGGGTAAAACTTTCAGTTACAAGATGAGCAAGTTCTGGGGATATAATGTACAGCATGGTAACTATAGTTAACAAGAGTATATTGTACATTTGAAAGTCATTAAGAGATTTAATGGTGTCCCAGGTGACCCCACTCCAGTACTCTCGCCTGGAAAATCCCATGGATGGAGGAGCCTGGTGGGCTGCAGTCCATGGGGTTGCTAAGAGTCGGACACGACTGAGCGACTTCACTTTCACTTTTCACTTTCATGCATTGGAGAAGGAAACGGCAACCCACTCCAGTGTTCTTGCCTGGAGAATCCCAGGGTCAGGGGAGCCTGGTGGGCTGCCGTCTCTGGGGTTGCACAGAGTCGGACATGACTGAAGCGACTTAGCAGCAGCAGCAGCAGGTGGTGCAGTGGTAAAGAATCTGCTTGCCAGTGTAGGAGAAGCAAGAGACTTGGGTTCAATCCCTGGGTCGAGAAGATCCCTTGGAGGAGGAAATGGCAACCCACTCCAATATTCTTGCCTGAAGAATCCCCATGGACAGAGGAGCCTGGCGGGCTACAGTCCATGGGATTGCAAAGAGTGGGACACAACTGAGCACAAACTGAGAGATTTAAAGGTTTTACCATACAGAAAATGTTGTAGCTTTGTAACTATGTGAGTTGAATCTTTACTTTTTCTTCAGTGTGTATATATATATATATATATCTCAAACCATTCTGTTATAAATCTTAAATTTATATACAATGCTTTAATATGATGTTGCAATGTCAATTTTATCTCAGTGAAGCTGGAAGAAAATAGCATTTCCATAGTAATGTTGAATGACAAAATGATGTTATATAAAGTGATGTGAATAGTGAAAGAGTCCCATTGATTGCAAAGCATGTCCTCCAAACCCCGGGCCTTCCTTTCTTTTTGCTCTAATGCTACTTTGACCAAAGTTCCACTAAAGCAGTTACTGTATTGTATTGGAATTACATGTCCATTATCACATGGGCGAGGGTGTGGAAGGATTTGGTGAACACAAAGGAAGAGCCTGTGTTGTGGCTGTCAGCTTGGATGGAAGAATATTGGGCCAGGGATTGTTAACATCTGACCCTTCCACCAGAAATGAGAGACCCAGTGAGTGTCAGACCCCCACCCACTGGATGGAGGGCAGTGGGTGACAATGGAGAAGGCAGCAGGAAGCATTCACTGCCATGTTCTATGAAAATTAAAAGATGGATGGATTAGGGATTTTATCTTCCCACCCACAGTCCTTTGACTTAAAGCCCTCCTTTATAATATCTGTTAATATTTTCAAGCTTTCACCCTGTGGCTCAGTTCCAGAGCAGTGCACCTGATGAAGAATAAAGTTCATACAAATTTAAATATTTAAACATATTGTAATATTTGTAAATATGCCAGAACGTGGAAGCAACCTAAGTGTCCATCAACAGATGCATGGATAGAGAAGATGTGGAACACATACAATGGAATACTACTCAGCCATAGAAAAGAAGGAAATTTTGCTATTTGCAGTGCCATAGATGGACTTGGAGAGCATTATGCTAAGTGCAGTAAACCATACAGAGAAAGACAAATAGTGTATTATATGACTTAAATGTTGGACTTCCCAGGTGGCGCTAGTGGTAAAGAACCCTCCTGCCAGTGCAGGAAAGGTAAGAGAGGCGGGTTCTATCCCTGGGTTGGGGAAATCCCTTGGAGAAGGGCATTGTAACCCACCTCAGTATTCTTGCCTGGAGAATCTCATGGCCAGAGTAGCCTGGCAGGCTATGGTCCAAAGGGTTGCAAAGCGTCAGATATTACTGAAGTGACATAGCATGCACACACACATGTCAGTTATGTGTGGAATCTAAAAAATAACAGAGACTAGTGAAGCATACTCACAGATACGGAGAACAAGCTAGTGGTTATCAGTCAGGGAGGGGGAAGTGGAAGTATCAGGTGGGGGAGTGGGAGGTATGAACCACTGGATAGAAGATAGGCTACAAGTATGTATTCTACAACACAGGGAGTATAACCAGCATTTTGTAGTAATTATAAATGGAGTGTAACCTTTAGAAATTGTTTAAAAAATAAATAAAATAACAAGATCATTAAGTTTTTCTTTAACCCTATGAAAAGGACCCATAAACCCTCCATACTTCTTTAAATCCTCCTTTTCTCCTCCCATTGACTGTTCAGTTCAACTGGACAACCAAATGCCTCATCTCCTTAGAGCCTACTCTCACTTCCCTATCCCACCACACTTTCCCTCTCAAGTCCAGAGGCATTTCTTCCTATTCCATGTTCCCTACACTTCTGAGCTCGTTATTATGTAAATTGCCTTAGCTTCTTTGCTAAATTGTTGCCTTCTTCTAGGAATATACTTACATTCTGAACCTGTTCTTCCAATTTTCTAGTACCAGTACAGCTCTGAGCACTGTGAGCACTGTGGCTAAGCCAATTTGAGATATGAGGTGAGTATATACATACATACTGGATTTTCAAAGACTAAGTGTGAAAAATGAATGTAAAATATCTCAATTTTGCTATTGACTGCATATTGAAATTATAATGTTTGAATATATTGGGTTAAATAAAATATATTATTAAAATTAAACAAAACAAAACAAGTACATGGGATTCACCTTTATATAACATTTTCAAAAGCTTATAGTAAGAAAAAATTTGCTTCTGTGGTTCAGTATTTTACATATTCAAACTTTTTTTTCCTGGTGCATAAGCCCATAATTTTTCAAATTTTCATTTTGATCATTATAGCCTTAATAAAAGAACCTAATTTATTGCCATCAAAAGAAGAAAACCTCTTATTACACTGCAGAATCAAAAAAGATTATGAATAATTATTCATATAAGCTAAGTCTGCCAGGCAATTACAAGAGCAGTTCACTTTTGTTTTTACTGTATCTACAGAATTCCTCCTCTGACTCTGTTTTTATAGGTCTATCTATGCTTTCAAATATGAAAAATGGCAATAATTTGATTTTCAAATGGAAAATGATAAAGAGAAACCTATGAAAATCAAACATCCAACCAAGCGCTTTATTCCAAGGTATATCTTATTTTATTCTTCCTGTATCTAACCTGTTCTATTATTGAAGAATAATTTGAACCCATTGAACCATTTTGATTTAGGGCCATTTGTCAAACTGATTGTGGACTAAATTGGGAAGTAGGAAGTGCTTGCGCTGAGCATCATTTTTGACCCTCCTGATTCTGTTCCATTCATCTGTTGTCCTCAGGCACTTGGGGAGGGTCCCCTAAGTGGCGAAAGTGATTCTTGATTCTTCGTTCCTAGATACTATCTCACATCAGAGGTTTCCTTCCTTCCAGGAAATCCAAAGTTGCTTGTACCTAGTCTCTTTTATTCATCAGTTTATTATTAGGTAATAGGCTGGCAATTCAAGCAAGTAAGTTTGTTCAGAGACATTACTGGCTTTTTCTTTTAGAAGGGCAATAATTATTTTAGATGGAATTTTAGAGTTTGCCAAATACTTTCCCATGTATCTCATTTGACATTCACAGAAACCTAGGAAGCAGAAATCCTTCCCTGTTTTGTTGTGGAAGAAACTGAGAGGTTAAATGACTTCATCAAGTGGGGTTCAGGATGGGGAACACATGTATACCCGTGGTGGATTCATGTCAATGTATGGCAAACCAATACAATATTGTAAAGTAATTAGCTTCTAATTAAAATAAATAAATTTATATTAAAAAAGAAGAATGAAGCCCAAGGTGGGGGTGGGGGGGAAGATTAGGTGACTAATTAGAAAATCCAAGACTCTTGATTGCAGGCCTTTCCCTTTGACTATAAGATCCCTGACTCTGGATAATATATTTTCAGCCAAAGAACATACAGTGTAACTTCAAGCATTATATTAAGCAAGTGGGAGTTGTATTATTAAAGCAATCACCTTGTTAGCCCTCAAATCATATCACATTGTTAATGCCCTCCTTTGCTTTTACTGGTTCTTCTTACGTAGCGGTGTGCATGCAATTTCCTGTGATGTTAGGACTGATGTATATGCACTACTACTGGTAAAATATCTAGTGGGAACCTGCTATAAAGCACAGGAAACTCAGCTCGGTGGTGCTCTGTAATGATCTGGATAGGTGGGAGGGGGAAGTAGGAGGGAGGTCCAAGAGGGACGGGATATATATGTATACACACAAACACACACACACACACACACACAGCTGATTCATTTAACTGTACAGCAGAACTGTACATTTAACTGTAGAGCAACTACTTCAATTAAAAAACCCCAAAGCCTATGTTAGCACCCTATCTCAGATTGAATGATTTAAAATTTCCAATAGATGGGAAATAAATGGTAGTTTTAAAAAAAGTTCACTGGTGATTATTATGCCTGTTCCAGGTTAAAAACCATTAGCACAAATCCTGATAAGTAATTAATTTTTCTTGTCTTATAGATCTGGTCTTAGAGGCAATCTTGGCCCAAACTCAGTTTAACTCATGGTAGCACCGTGTTCCCTGGCAGCCTTTCCTATTCATGATATGAGATGAATGGTAGTGGGGCAGGGGTGTTGTGATCAGTCTAGTCACGCAGTCATAAACTAATCTACTACTGAGACTGCTTCCCAGGGTCCCATTGTTAACACATTAGGAAATGGGGTTTGCTATGTGGATTACTCAGATGGCAGGATAGGAATTGAAACCATTTGGAAGTTACATATTTCTATCATTTTGGCACTCTGTAAGCCAATTTGGAAGACTAAGGATTTGCTAAACAGGGTCAGTGGTGATATAAATGGCAGTTGGATCAGACTGAGAATGAACATAATGCTCATATTTTAATTTCCTCATTTTCTTCCAATTAGAGCATTACTTTGTTTACCATGACTCTTCTTTACCAGCCTTGTTAAATGAATGCTACTTATTTCAGAGGATAATAGGTATTAGTGTTATCACTTATCTATTGCTGTGTAAGAAATTCTATAAAACTTATTAGCCTAAAACAACAAAAGTTTTATTTGCTAATGATTCAATGAGTTCCATTCAATGGGTCATCAATTTGGGCAGTTTGTGAGCTCTGCTGGGTAGTTCTCATTGTCTTCCCGGAGCCATTCACTAATCTGTAGTCTTCTAGTGGCCTAACTGGGACTAGATTTTCTAACCACCTCAACACAAGAGAGGTGGTTAATAGACTGTCCAGCTTGGGTACTCTGCTCTACTCTAAATGGTCTGCTTAGTAGGTGAGTTCAGGATCTTTCACATTATAGTCTTCAGGATCTTTCACATTAGAGTCTTCCCAACTGGGCATGGAAGAGAGAAAGCCCTAATGCGCAAGTACTTTTGAAGTCTTTGTTTATCTCATGCTTGCTAATATCTCACTGGCCAAAGCAAGTCAAATGGCCAAGCCTAGATTCAAAAGGTGAAGAAGAAAAAAAAACTTCACCTCTTGATAGTGCATGTATATGAGAGGTTATCTTTGCAAATGACTGACCACAGATAGAAAAAAATTTGTATATGATTATTTAAAACCCAGAGAAATCCAAATAGCTTAAGAATAAATAAAATAGCACAGAGAAGCAGAGTAGAAGGTTATAAAATAAATTGAAGCATTTATTCTCAACATTAACAGATACAGATTTAAGTAAACATTTTTTTAATATCATTCAAAGTTTGCCTCCCCCCGCCCCAGAATGGTTTCGTATACTGGGAAAGATTATATTAAACATCATTTAAATATTTAAGCCCTGAGGCATACCAGGTCATGAATTGTATTAATTTGCACAAAATGAAAGTTTGCATAAATGGCCAAACATAATTTCCATCCTAGAATACTTTATCATAATTAAGAAATATCATATTAAAGTGTGAGTGGATTGCTTGAGTGAACTAGAAACATGTCACCAGTTCAGTGCTCTGACTGTGAAATGAGCAGTATTTACTCTTGAAAACTTCACTCAAGTAATGAGGGACATTAATTCTGAGCAGGGTTTCAGTTATTGCTCTGAATTTAATCTGATCTTTTAATTCTCCTGTGCCTATAAAAAATTCATGGTCTGGGTTTGATGTGTCGCATATTTCTGGTAAGCACATACACCTTGATTCTAATTTGAGGTATATTTAAGAACAAGACAGGCAGGAGAAAATGCTTGATCTTTCTATAAAGTACAAAGTACATGAACAAAGAGAGCTCATTAAAGTAAAAAAATACCTTATTTTGAAATTTGATGGGAGTCTCTGCCTAACTCTACTCTTGTGATCATCCACTTACTTTGAAATTAAAATATCACAAAACTACTCCTTTTTATCTCTATAGTTCCCAAGCTCTGACATCACCCATTTCTGTCTCCCTGGTTTATCCTTTTCCTTGCTTTCTCCACACCGCAATACTCATTTTAGTTCAGCTTACCCATTAATTCCACTCATGGGCTGTCCATGCCTGTCCCTTAGCTATCTTCTCCTATGCTTTTTTTATGTGAGCTTTAGTTCACTGCTAGAAACTTCCCTTCATCTTCAGACTTTCTTTACACCTTCAGTGGAAATGTTGCTGTTCTTCAGTTGCTCAGTCATGTCCGACTCTTTGTGTGACTTCCTCAAATAACACAATAGATATAGACATAGGTATAAATATAGACACAAAGAGGTCAAACTAGTCCATCCTAAAGAAAACCAACCCTGAATAGTCATTGGAAAGACTGATGCTGAAGCTGAAGCTCCAATACTTTGGCCACCTGATATGAAGAGCTGACTAATTGGAAAAGACCCTGATGCTGGGGAAGATTGGAGGCAAGAGAATGGGGTGGGGAGCAGAGAATGAAATGATTAGATAGCATCACCAACTAAATGGACATGAATTTGAGCAAACTCTGGGAGATAGTGAAGGACAGGGGAGCCTGGCGTGTTGTAGTCCATGGAGTCTCAGAGTTGGAGATGACTTAGCGACTGAACAGCAATGAAAACAACAAGGATGTATGGATACGTACAGAGATAATAGATTTTTTGCCTTCTTTGTGATTCTTGTGAACTCAGAAAGGCTTGACTCATTCTCTGCATTTCAGTGCTTTTTGCATTTCATCTGTTTCCTGCCATTGCTTCTTCTATATGCTACTTCTCATATTCAGTTCAGTTAGTTCAGTTCAGTTAGTTCAGTTCGGTTAGTTCAGTTCAGTTAGTTCAGTTCGGTTAGTTCAGTTCAGTTGCTCAGTCGTGTCCAACTCTTTGCGACCCCATGGACTGCAGCATGCCAGGCCTCCCAGTTCATCACCAACTCCCAGACCCTACTGAAGCTCATGTCCATTGAGTCAGTGATGCCATTACAACCATCTCATCCTCTGTCGTCCCCTTCTCTTCCTGCCCCCAACCCCTCCCAACATCAGAATCTTTTCCAATGAGTCAGTTCTTCGCATCAGGTGGTCAAAGTATTGGAGTTTCAGCTTCAACATCAGTCCTCCCAATGAATATTCAGGACTGATCTCCTTTAGGATGGACTGGTTGGATCTCCTTTCAGTCCAAGGGACTCTCAAGAGTCTTCTCCATCACCCAGTTCAAGAGCACCAATTCTTCCAGCACTCAGCTTTCTTCATATTCCAACTCTCACATCCATACATGACTACGGGAAAAACCATAGCTTTGACTAGATGGACCTTTGTTGGCAAAGTAATGTCTCTGCTTTTTAATATGCTCTCTAGGTTGGTCATAACTTTTCTTCCAAGCAGCAAGTGTCTTTTAATTTCATGGCTGCAGTCACCATCTGCAGTGATTTTGGAGGCCAAAAAAATAAAGTCTGACACTATTTCCACTGTTTCCCCATCAATTTGCCATGACCTTAGTTTTCTGAATGTTGAATTTTAAGCCTACTTTTTCACTCTCCTCTTTCACTTTCATCAAGAGGCTCTTTAGTTCTTCTTCACTTTCTGCCATAAGGGTGGTGTCAGCTGCATATCTGAGGTTATTGATATTTCTCCCAGCAATCTTGATTCCAGCTTGTACTTCCTCCAGCCCAGCATTTCTCATGATGTACTCTGCATAGAAGTTAAATAAGCAGGATGACAAGATACAGCCTTGATGTAATTCTTTCCCGATTTGGAACCAGTCTGTTGTTCCATGTCCAGTTCTAACTGTTGTTTCCTGACCTGCATACAGATTTCTCAAGAGGCAGGTCAGGTGGTCTGGTATTCCCATCTCTTTCAGAATTGTCCAGTTTGTTGTGACCCACAGTCAAAGGCTTTGGCATAGTCAGTAACACAGAAGTAGATATTTTTCTGGAACTCTCTTGTTTTTTGATGATCCAACAGATGTTGGCAATTTGATCTCTGGTTCCTCTGCCTTTTCTAAATCCAGTTTGAACATCTGGAAGTTCATAGTTCATGTACTGTTGAAGCCTCGCTTGGAGAATTTTGAGCATTACTTTGCTAGTGTGTGAGATGAGTGCAATCGTGTGGTAGTTTGAGCATTCTTTGGTTTTGCTTTTCTTTGGGATTGGAATGAAAACTGACCTTTTCCAGTCCTGTGGTCATTGCTGAGTTTTCCAAATTTGCTGGCATATGAGGGCAGCACTTTCACACCATCATCTTTTAGAATTTGAAATAGCTCAACTGAAATTCCATTACCTATATTAACTTTGTTCATTGAGATGCTTCCTAAGCCCTACTTGACTTTGCATTCCAGGATGTCTGGCTCTAGGTGAATGATTACACCATCGTGTTTATCTGGGTCATGAAGATCTTTTTTTGTATAGTTCTTCTGGTACTCTTGCCACCTCTTCTTAAAATCTTCTGCTTCTGTTAGGTCCATACCATTTCTGTCCTTGACTGTACCCATCTTTGCATGAAATGTTCCCTTGGTAGCTCTAATTTTCTTGAAGAGACCTCTAGTCTTTCCCATTCTATTGTTTTCCTCCATTTCTTTGCATTGATTGCTGAGGAAGGCTTTCTTATCTTTCCTTGCTATTCTCTGGAACTCTGCATTCAAATGGGTATATCTTTCCTTTTTTTCCCTTTACTTTTTGCTTCATAGTTATTTGTAATGCCTCCTCAGACAACCATTTTGCCTTTTTGTATTTGTTTTTCTTGGAGGTGGTCTTGATCACTGCCTCCTGTACAATGTCATGAACCTCCATCCATAGTTCTTCAGGCACTCTGTCTATCAGATATAATCCCTTGAATTTATTTGTCACTTCCACTGTATAATCGTAAGCAATTTGATTTAGGTCATACCTGAATGATCTAATGGTTTATCCTACTTTCTTCAATTTAAATCTGAATTTGGCAATAAGGAGTCCATGATCTGAGCCACAGTCAGTTCCCAGTCTTGTTTTTGCTGACTGTATAGAGTCTCCATCTTTGGCTACAAAGAATATAATTAATCTGATTTTAGTATTGACCATCTGGTGATGTCCATGTGTAGTCTTCTCTTGTGTTGTTGGAAGAGGGTGTTTGCTATGACCAGTGTACTCTCTTGGCAAAGAGAATGCCCTTTTATATTACTCTCTTCATATTTCTTTCTTTAAAAATTTTTTTATTGGAGTACAGTAGCTTTACAATGCTGTGTTAATTTCTACTGTACAGCAAAGTGAATAAGTTATACATATATCCCCTCTCTTTTGGGTTTCTTTCCCATTAAGGTCACTATAGAGCATTGAGTAGAGTTCCCTGCACCCTATAGTAGATTCTCACTAGTTATATGTTTTATACGTAGTAACTCTTCATATTTCTAACCTCCCACTAAATAGTGACTTTAATATCCACAATGATTATGAGATGTTGAATCAAAGTTCTTCACTCAATATAATGCCAGTGACCCTAACTTCCATTTCCTCACATTGCTCTTATTACTCTCATAATCCTGGATTTTGCCATTACCAACCAAGCTCCATCCTACAGATTGCTGACTTGTTTTTATCTGCTACTTAGTTGACATTTCTTCACATTCACTAAATCTTACCCTTACCTTTTTCATGAATAAACATTCTCTCTCTCCATCTTCACCCGCTTTGCATAACTTGGTGCAGTAGAAAGAGTAAGAGGCAGAAGGCCTGTCTCAGTCTTCTTCCACTGCGTGGTACCTGTGTGACCTTAGCTGACTTCCCAGTTCTTTGGGTAGCAGCTTCTTTTTTTTGTACAATGGAAACAAAATTAAAACTTATTTCACAAGATGAAGTGAATTCTCAAAGGACTGAGTTGAAGATTATTGAACATATAAATCTCCTTGAGGTTATTGTTTGCTGTTATAAGAACAAAAGAAACATTTATAACAAAATATCATATGAGTAGTCATCTAGCATGCCCAGTCATCTGTAACCATAAAATGATGACATCTTTGTAGGTGTGTGTTGGGAAAGGTCATCAAGAAGATACGACCATAAAATAGATAGCTGGTGGGAACCTGCTGTATAGCACAGGGAGTTCAGCTCAGGACTGTGGTGACCTTGAGGGGTGGGATGGGAGGGATGCGAGAGAGGTTCAAGACTAAGAGGATGTATGTATACATATAGCTGATTCACTTTGTTGTACAGCAGAAACTAACACAACATTGTAAAGCAATTGTACTCAAATTTAAAAAAGATGTGACCATTTGTCTGACCTGTGAGCTGAACTTGGTATTGGAAGACTGCTCACTCCCCAGCCTGCCCTTGGAATGTGTGTTCCATCTACCTTCCCCTCCCTAGAAGCTACCCAAAGATACAGTTTTGAGACAGTACTGTGATATTTCAACCATCCAAACTGTGTATATGACTGAACCCTTAAAGCCTCCATGTAAATTTGTAAGATTTGGTGGGGGCATTGAAATTTACTTGTCTTGAGGATGCTGAAGACAAGCTGCACAAATAAGTTCCCTTGCTTGTAAAACCTGTCAGCTACCAATGTGGAGTGATTTGCCTCTTTCTTTGGTCTTTCTCTGCTCCCATTGTATGGGGGCAGATTTCAAATGGTGTCCAGGAAACACCTAAGAAGGCTACAACCAATAGCTTATGGAAGTTTTAGGAAGTCTGACCAATGTGGGTCTGACCAGGGTCTACTATACAGTCTTTGGAGAGTATTAATTGAGCTACTATTTGTAATACATTTGAACGCATGGGTTTGTATACCTCTTTGACTTTCTGTGATACCATTTCTCAGCAACTTCTGTTTTATCTTCTTTTGCATCTAGGTAATATACGACAGAGGATGAGATGGCTGGATGGCATCACCGACTCGATGGATGTGAGTTTGAGTGAACTCCGGGAGTTGGTGATGGACAGGGAGGCCTGGCGTGCTGCGATTCATGGGGTCGCAAAGAGTCAGACACGACTGGGTGACTGAACTGAACTGAACTGAATATAATGTTGCTCAAAAAGTCATTTAATGCTGAAGTGATTTATTACATTGAAGATCCATGGTATTTCAACTGGGCTTTCATCACTACGTTTTTTTCTCTTGCTTGTTTCATAGATCACTTCTTGAGCTGTCACCCTTCTCTCCCCAGGCTCCCATACCCTCCCTCTTGATTCAGGCCAACTCGTCTCATGAAGTGGATTTATGCCTTTTAATTGGACTTAGTAGCTTTGAGGCCTTTATTTATTACCATTATTTATTTTGGCTGTGCTGGGTCTTTGTTGTGGTGCATGTGCTTCTCTAGTTGTGCCACATAGGACCTAGCTGCCCATGTGGGATCTTAGCTCCCTGACCAAGAGTAGGGGATTCTTAACCACTAAACCCCCAGGGAAGTCCCTGAGGCCTTTATTTTTAATTAATGGAGTGTTATTACTATTGCTTCCAAGGTGAATCATAGAGGCAAATTTGAATCCTTTGCCCTTTAATTATTTGTACATCCAATTACTTACCAAATCCCATTTTATCTCATATTTTCCTCCTCATTAAAATTTCTCGTGTGCTATTGCCCTGGGTCAGTTTCTCATAACCTCAATCTGAGTGTCCTCAGAGAGTTCTAGCTGTTTCTTATTCAGTTTGTCCTGCATATTTTTCTCAATCTGGGCTTTCCACCAGAGCATGCTACCCTGGGCCCAAATATTATTAATAAATACACTACTGAGCCTCAATTATTGCATGAAGCTACGGAAAAATCGCCAAAGTTTTCACAAAACATTAGACCCATTGTGTAAATCTTTCTTAGAAAACAGCTTGCCTTGATTAGAGGAGAGAAGGCATATTCCCAAGGAATGAGACGCCTGGGTTAATTAATTCAAATTTATATATTGAATGTGGAAATCATGTGATGAGTAAAGGAAGAAGGAATCTGGATACAAAATTTAATTTTCAGATTCTGAATACTTGATTTAAGAAGGTTTGATTTGATGCTTAAATTAAAGCATCATTTAATTTATGATGCTTTCATTATCTGAAAATTCTACATGAAGTAGTTGACTTTCATGAGTCTGGTACCAAGAAATATTGAATATATTATATTGGCACTGAAAATGGTCTACATCCTGAGAGGGTGTTGCCATTAGTGATACATAGTAAGTTCAGTTCAGTCACTCAATCATGTCCAACTCTTTGGGAATGCATGGACCACAGCACACCAGGCCTCCCTGACTATCACCAACTCCCGGAGTTCACTCAAACTCATGTCCATCAAGCCAGTGATCCCATCCAGCCATCTCATCCTCTGTCGTCCCCTTCTCCTCCTGCCCCCAATCCCTCCCAGCATCAGAGTCTTTTCCAATGAGTCAACTCTTCACATGAGGTGGCCAAAGTACTGGAGTTTCAGCTTTAGCATCATTCCTTCCAAAGAACACTCAGGACTGATCTCCCTTAGAATGGACTGGATGGATCTCCTTGCAGTCCAAGGGACTCTCAAGAGTCTTTTCCAACACCACAGTTCNTTGTTTCCATTGTCTCCCCATCTATTTGCCATGAAGTGATGCAACCAGATGCCATGATCTTCATTTTCTGAATGTTGAGCTTTAAGCCAACTTTTTCACTCTCCTCTTTCACTTTCATCAAGAGGCTCTTTAGTTCTTCTTCACTTTCTGCCATAAGGGTGGTGTCATCTGCATACCTGAGGTTATTGATATTTCTCCCAGCAATCTTGATTCCAGCTCGTGCTTCTTTCAGCCCAGCGTTTCTCATGATGTACTCTGCATAGAAGTTAAATAAGCAGGGTGACAATATACAGCCTTGATGTACTTCTTTCCCGATTTGGAACCAATCTGTTGTTCCATGTCCAGTTCTAACTGTTGCTTCCTGACCTGCATACAGATTTCTCAAGAGGCAGGTCAGGTGGTCTGGTATTCCCATCTCTCTCAGAATTTTCCACAGTTTATTGTGATCCACAGTCAAAGGCTTTGGCATAGTCAATAAAACAGAAATATATGTTTTTCTGAGATTCTTTTTCTATGATCCAGTGGATGTTGGCAATTTGATTTCTGGTTCCTCTGCCTTTTCTAAATCCAGCTTGAACATCTAGAAGTTCTTCATTCATGTACTGTTGAAGCCTGGCTTGGAGAATTTTGACCATTACTTTACTAGCATGTGAGATGAGTGCAACTGTGTGGTAGTTTGAGCATTCTTTGGCATTGCCTTTCTTTGGGATTGGAATAAAACTGACCTTTTCCAGTCCTGTGGCCACTGCTGTGTTTTCTAAATTTGCTGGCATATTGAGTGGAGCACTTTCACAGCATCATCCTTTAGGATTTGAAATAGCTCAACTGGAATTCCATCACCTCCACTAGCTTTGTTTATAGTGATGTTTCCTAAGGCCCACTTGACTTCACATTCCAGGATATCTGGCTCTAGGTGAATGATCACACCATCATGTTTATCTGGGTCATGAAGATCTTTTTGGTCCAGATCTTTTGGTTCTGTGTATTCTTGCCACCTCTTCTTAAAATCTCCTGCTTCTGTTAGGTCCATACAATTTCCATCCTTTATTGAGCCCATGTTTGCATGAAATGTTCCCTTGGTATCTCTAATTTTCTTGAAGAGATCTCTAGTCTTTCCCATTATATTATTTTCTTCTATTACTTTGCACTGATCACTGAGGAAGGCTTTCTTATCTCTTCTTGCTATTCTTTGGAACTCTGCATTCAGATGCTTATATCTTTCCTTTTCTCCTTTGCTTTTGGCTTCTCTTATTTTCATAGCTATTTGTAAAGCCTCCTTAGACAGCCATTTTGCTTTTTTGCATTTCTTATCTTGAGGATAGTCTTGATCCCTGTCTCCTGTACAATGTCACGAACCTCTGTCCATAGTTCATTAGGCACTCTATCAGATCTAGTCCCTTAAATCTATTTCTCACTTCTACTATATAATCATAAGGGATTTGATTTAGGTCATTCCTGAATGGTCTAGTGGTTTTCCCCACTTTCTTCAATTTAAGTCTGAATTTGGTAATAAGGAGTTCATGATCTGAGGCACAGTCAGCTCCTGGTCTTGTTTTTGATGACTGTGTAGAGCTTCTCCATCTTTGGCTGCAAAGAATATAATCAATCTGAATTTGGTGTTGGCCATCTGGTGATGTCCGTGTGTAGAGTCTTCTCTTGTTTTGTTGTAAGAGGGTATTTGCTATGACCAGAGGGTTCTTTTGGCAAAACTCTATTAGCCTTTGTCCTGCTTCATTCTGTATTCCAAGGCCAAATTTGCCTGTTACTCCAGGTGTTTCTTGACTTCCTACTTTTGCATTCCAGTCCCCTATAATTCAAAGGACATCTTTTTTGGGTGTTAGTTTTAAGAGGTCTTGTAGGTCTTCATAAACCATTTAACTTCAGCTTCTTCAGTGTTACTGGTTGGGGCATAGACTTGGATTACGGTGATATTGAATGGTTTGCCTAGGAAACAACCAGTGATCATTCTGTTGTTTTGAGATTGCATCCAAGTACTGCATTTTGGACTCTTTTGCTGAAAATGATGACTACTCCATTTCTTCTAAGGGATTCCTGCCCTCTGTAGTAGATATAATGGTCATCTGAGTTAAGTTTGCCCATTCTAGTCCATTTTAGTTCACTGATTCCTAGAATGTTGCTGTTCACTCTTGCCATCTCCTGTTTGACCACTTGCAATTTGCCTTAATTCATGGACCTAACATTCCAGGTTCCTATGCAACATTGCTCTTTACAGCATTGGACCTTGCTTCTATTACCAGTCATAAGCACAACTGTTTTTTTTTTTTTTTTTTTGGCTTTGGCTTTGGCTCCGTCCCTTCATTCTTTCTGGAGTTATTTCTCCACTGATCTCCAGTAGCATATTGGGCACCTACCCACTTAGGGAGATCATCTTTCAGTGTCCTATCTTTTTGCCTTTTCATACTGTTCATGGGCTTCTCAAGGCAAGAATATTGAAGTGGCTTGCCATTCCCTTCTCTAGTGGACCACATTTTGTCAGAACTCTCCACCATGACCTAACCATCTTGGGTGGCTCTATACAGCATAGCTTGGTTTCATAGAGTTAGATAAGGCTGTGGTCCATGTGATTAGATTGGCTAGTTTTCTGTGATTGTGGTTTCAGTCTGTCTGCCCTATGATGCCCTCTCATTGCCTACTGTCTTAGTGGGGTTTCTCTGATTTTGGACATGGGATATTTCTTCACAGCTGTTTCAGCAAAGTGTAGCCGCTGCTCCTTACCTTGGACTTGGGGTATCTTCTCTTGATCCTGTAATACATATTATTATTAGAAAAAGTTAAATATGTATTTATTCATTAGTTCTTTATTAATCAAAATACTCAATGCATGTCTATTACCTATCAAGTGAAGAGCCGATAGGTGACAAAAATCAAAATTTGTAGCCGATGTTATCCACCAAAACCCACGTTTGCTACACCACATAATGAAGGGTTTCTCAAAACCCTAAGCTTGTGCTCAAAGTAAAAATCTTTTGCTCAATTCCATTGTAGAGTAAAAGAAGTATTCTTAATTCCTAGTAGTCATAACTTTAAATGAAAGTAGTCAGATTCTTAAAGCCCACATTCTTAAATAGAGCAGCTAATACTTCTGATTCTTGGGTAGTTATGGAGATACAACAAAGGGCAATAGATTAGCCAATTCTATGATTAACTAAGATTGTTCCAAAATATTTTTCTTGCCTTACATAGCAAACATCTAAAGCTTCTTCAGAAAGAATAATTTCTTGGTCTCAGAAATTCTGAGAAAGTTCAGAACAATGCTGTTTTTTTCAAGGAATGTGTAATGGAGCTTCCCAGGTGAAAGTGAAAGTTGCTCCGTTGAGTCTGACTCTTTGTGACCCATGGACTATACAGTCCATGGAAGTCTCTAGGCCAGAATACTGGAGTGTGTAAGCCTTTCCCTTCTCCAGAGGATCTTCCCAACCCAGGGATCAGATCCAGGTCTCCCACATTGCAGGTGGATTCTTCACCAGCTGAGCCACAAGAGAAGCCAAAGAATACTGGAGTGTGTAGCCTATCTCTTCTCTGGGGGGTCTTCCAGACCCAGGAATTGAACCGGGGTCTCCTGAATTGAGGGAGATTCTTCACCAATTGAATTAGCATTCCCAGGTGATGCAGTGGTAAAGAATCTGCCTGCCTATGCAGGAGACACAAGTTTGATCACTGGGTGGGGAAAATACCCTGGAGGAGGAACTGGCAACCTACTTTAGTATTCTTGCTTAGAGAAAGCCATGGACAGAGTTGCCTGATGGGCTACAGTCCATGGGGCCACAAAGAGTCGGACATGACTTAGTGACTGAGCACACACATACGAACGTGCAATATTCTTTTGAGTGCTTTAGAGGATACACATATAAACAAGCACAAATATAAGATCCAGTCTCTGATTTCAAAGAGATGAGTGTCTGGTTGGGCATAAAGGGTGTATATGACTGAAACAATTAGTAAGCAATAGTGCCAGAGTCTGTTATTTGTAATAAAATAATGTGGTAATGACACAGGAGAAAAGAGATAAACAGAGCTGAATAGGCAACAGAAAGTAGAACAAAGTATGTCAGAAAATTTAGGATAGAATAAATTAAGTTTCAATCCCTAAGAAAAAAATGGGTTTACCCTAGTATTAACTTATATTGGGGTACTAATTAGCTATTTGGAAAAGGAAAGACAAAATGGTTGTCCTAGTAACTAGGCAAAAAAAGTACAGTTGAACTAAGATAAAAAATTAAAAAAATATTGAAAGAAAATTCAATTTGGAAGAATTTAGAAAATAACTATAGAGTATGTGAGGAAGGCCTGAATAAAGCTCTGCATGTGTGTGTCCATGTGCACACACACACACACACACACACACAGCAAAAAACCAGTAAAATGGAAGATGAGAAAATTTTTGTATCAGGTGTGACAAAATTTAATATTTTTAACAACCAGCAAATGGAAAGTTCATAAATAAAAGAAAAAGATGAGTATACCATTAAGAATAAAATCACATGATTTTGTAACGTAGAAAAGACAAATATATAAATGGCATATAAGTATATATAAAGATGTTCAATCTAACAAGTAAGCAGAGAAGCAAATAAAAACAGTAGAATGCTGTTTTTAACTTCTTATATTGGAAACTCTGAACAAATATTTAAAGTATTAATGAATATTTCAGTTCAGTTCAGTCGCTCAGTCGTGTCCGACTTTTTGCGACCTCATGAATTGCAGTACACCAGGCCTCCCTATCCATCATCAGTTCACCCAAACTCATGTCCATCGAGTCGGTGATGCCATCCAGCCATCTCATCCTCTGTTGTCTCCTTCTCCTTCTGCCCTCAATCCCTCCCAGCATCAGTCTTTTCCAATGAGTCAACTCTTCGCATGAGGTGGACAAAGTATTGGAGTTTCAGCTTTAGCATCATTCCTTCCAAAGAACACTCAGGACTGATCTCCCTTAGAATGGACTAGTTGGATCTCCTTGCAGTCCAAGGGACTCTCAAGAGTTTTCTCCAACACCACAGTTCAAAAGCATCAATTCTTCGGTGCTCAGCTTTCTTCACAGTCCAACTCTCACATCCATACATGGGGAAAAACCATAGCCTTGACCAGACGGACCTTTGCTGGCAAAGTAATGTCTCTGCTTTTGAACATGCTATCTAGGTTGGTCATAACTTTCCTTCCAAGGAGTAAGCGACTTTTAATTTCATGGCTGCAATCACCATCTGCAGTGATTTTGGAGCCCCCCAAAATAAAGTCAGCCACTGTTTCCACTGTTTCCCCATCTATTTCCCATGAAGTGATGAAACCAGATGCCGTGATCTTAGTTTTCTGAATGTTGAGCTTTAAGCCAACTTTTTTACTCTCCTCTTATACATATTAACATACTATATTTCATATTCTAAATGGATATTTAGAATGTGAAAATTTTATTTAAACTAGTGAAAGATAGTATGTTAATATGTATTAATATTTCATATAAGTATGCCTCTGACCCAGTGTGTTCACTTATGGAAATATATTCTTAATAAATTTTTGAAAATTAGCAATCATATATATGTATAATATGGTGCATCTCAGGTGGCTCTAGTGGTAAAGAACCTGCTTGCTATTGCAGGAGAAGTAAGAGACATGGGTTCAGTCCCTGGGTCTGGAAGATCCCATGGAGCAGGGCGTGACAACTCACTCCAGTATTCTGGCCTGGATAATTCCATAGACAGAGGAGACTGGCAGGCTACAGTCCATAGGGTTGCAAAGAGTCAGACACGACTGAAGTGACTTGGTATGCACGCACATATGTATAATGTATATGTATATGTATGTGTATATATATATATATATATATGTACACATTCTTTATGTGTATACAGGTCAAGAAGCAGGAGCTAGAACTGGACATGGAACAACAGACTGGTTCCAAATTGAGAAAGGAGTACATCAAGGCTGTATATTGTCACCCTGCTTATTTAACTTATATGCAGAGTACATCATGAAAAATGCTGGGCTGGATGAAGCACAAGATGGAATCAAGATTGCTGGGAGAAATATCAATAACCTCATATAAACAGATGACACCACCCTTATGGCAGAAAGTGAAGAACTAAAGAGTCTTTTGATGAAAGTGAAAGAAGAGAGTGAAAAAGTTGGCTTAAAACTCAACATTCAGAGAACTAAGATCATGGGATCTGGTCCCATCACTTCATGGCAAATAGATAGAGAAACAATGGAGACAGTGACAGACTTTATTTTGGGCTTAAAAATCATTGCAGATGGTGATTGCAGCCATGAAATTAAAAGACGCTTGCTCCTTGAAAGAAAAATTGTGACCAAACTAGACAACATATTAAAAAGCAGAGACATTACTTTACCAACAAAGGTTCATCTAGTCAAAGCTATGGTTTTTCCAGAAGTTATGTATGGATGTGAGAGTTGGACTGTGAGCACCAACTGAGCGCCGAAGAATAGATGGTTTTGAACTGTGGTGTTGGAGAAGACTCCTGAGAGTCCCTTGGACTGCAAGGAGATCAAACAAGTCCATCCTAAAAGAGATCAGTCCTGACTATTCATTGGAAGGACCGATCCTGAAGCTGAAACTCCAACAGTTTGGCCACCTGATGTGAAAAACTGACTCAATCAAAAAAGACTCTGATGCTGGGAAAGATTGAATGTGGAGGAGAAGGGGGTGACAGAGGATGAGATGGCTGGATGGGATCACTGACGCAATGGACATGAGTTTGAGTAGGCTCCAGGAGTTGGTGATGGACAGGGTGGCCTGGCATGCTGCACTTCATGGGGATGCAAAGAGTTGGACATGACTGAGCAACTGAACTGACTGACTGACACGTTCTTTATTAAAGTTGCTCAATTGTGTCTGACTCTTTGCAAGCCCATGGACTATAGGCAGCCAGGCTCCCCTGTCTATGGAATTCTCCAGGCAAGAATACTGGAGTGGGCAGCCATTCCCTTCTCCAGAGGATCTTCACAACCCAGGCTTTGAACCCAGGTCTCTTGCATTGCAGGTAGATTCTTCACTGTCTGAGCCACCAGGGAAAACCAAATATGTATGCAAAAAGATTTATAATTTGAAAAAACTTGAAAACAAGAGGTAGTGAAGTGTTGTTAAAACTATCAACATTTTAGTCAAATTGAATGAATTTGAATTCTAACTCCACGACTTTTTGGTAACATTAGACAAGTTATTTAACCTCTGTTGGTGTCAGTTTTACCATTTACAAAATGGACCTGCCTTGAAGATCGAAGTACCTACCTTGAAGATCTAAATAGAAATTTATCCAAGAAGACATACAAATAACCAACAATCACAAAAGTCCTCCATATCACTAATTATGAAGAGAAATGCAAATCAAAACTACAGTAAGGTACCACCTCACACTGGTCCTGGTCAGCATGGCCATTTTAAAAGTTACTTCAAGTAACAAATGCTGGAGAGAATGTGGAGAAATGAGAATCCTACTGTACATTATTGGTGGCCATATAAATTGGTGAAACCATTATGGAAAGAAGTATGGAGGTTCCTTACAAAGCTAAAAGTAGAGTTATCATATGATCCAGCAATCACACTCCAGGGTGTATATCCAGAAAAAATCTAAAATTCAAAAAAGTACATGTAACCCTATAATCATAGCAGCACTATTCACAATAACCAAGACATGGAAACAGTCTAACTGTTCATTGACAGATGAATGAATAAAGAAAATGTGGCACATATAAAAAACAGAATACTATTCAGCCATAAAAAAGAATGAAATAATGTCTTTTGCGCTTACATGGATGTAGAGATGATCATAGTAAGTGAAGTAAGTCAAAAAGAGAAAGACAAATAGCATGTGATATCATTTATGTGTGGAATCTAAATATGACATAAATGAACTTATCTATGTAACAGAAGCAGAGTCACAGACATAGGGAACAGACCTGTGGTTACCAAGAGGGAGGGGAGGCAGGGGACAGATGGGTTGGGAGTTTGGGATTACCAGAGGCAAACTATTATATGTTTATAGAATGGAAAAATGACAAGGGCTTACTATATATAGCACAAGGAACTATAGTCAATATCCTGTGATAAACAATAATGGAAAAGAATATGAAAAGGATCGTATAACTGAATCACTGCTATACAACGGAAATCAACACAACTTTGTAAGTCAACTATACTTCAAAAATTAAAAAAAAAATACAAATACAGCTCTTAAAACAGAGTCTTGGACTTTGTAAGTACTCAAAAATATAAGCTATTATTATTAAGAGATTGGCTAAAAATGATTGAGCTTCTATTTCCTCTGAGAACAACTAGAAAGGTTGGACAAAATATATAAATCCCATATATTACAAGTCATGGAAGACCTAACAAGGCAATGAAAAATTACAGGGCCAAAAAATAAGGGAAGAAAGAAATTAGTGGGTATATATTTGGACCACCTTCCCCTTGCTATTGCTGCTGCTGCTGCTAAGTCGCTTCAGTCGTGTCCAACTCTGTGCAACCCCATAGACGGCAGCCCACCAGGCTCCCCCATCCCTGGGGGCAAGAACATTGGAGTGGGTTGTCATTTCCTTCTCCAATGCATGAAAGTGAAAAGTGAAAGTTAAGTCGTTCAGTGTGTCCAACTCCTAGCGACCCCGTGGACTGCAGCCTACCAGGCTCCTCCATCCATGGGATTTTCCAGGCAAGAATCCTGGACTGGGGTGCCATTGCCTTCTCTGACTGTCCCCTTGAGTGTGGAGCAAAAATTAGAGCTCAGAGGTTATCGAGGAAGATGGAAATTTGGTGGAGGCACTAGTTTTTGGGGTGAAGTAGAAGTTCTTCATGGAAGTGAAAGCCTCTAATGAAGAGCACCCACGATGACTAAAGCTCAGGTTTAATAACTGAAATGCTAATTGGATTGAAATAATCTTGGATTGCTCCTATCCCTATTGTTTCTCCATAACCATAAGATAAGTTAAACCCTCGTTCAGTGAAAACAATGTTTTAGCCTTAAATGGTCTCTCAAAATCATTAGAATTTAGTGCCTAACATAAAAATAAAAACAAGACCAAATATGGAAAGTGAAAGTGTTAGTTGCTCAGTTGTGTAGTGTCTGAATCTATGCAACCCTATGGACTGGAGCTCACCAGGCTCCTCTGTCCATGGAATTCTCCAGGCAAGAATACTGGAGTGCATTGCCATTCCCTTCCCCAGGGAATCTTCCCAACCAAGAGATGGACGCCCAGTCTCCTGCACTGCAGGGGGACTCTTTACCGTCTGAGCCACCAGGGAAGCTCAGACCCAGGCATGCTAGGTGACACAGTAATATGAACAAAGGCCAAAAGAAACAACAGATAATAGAAACAGAAAAAATCTAGACAATCAATTTATTGGACATGGACTCAAAACAGCTCTCTTCAAAACAGTCAAAAAATAAATGGGAATTTTGGCAGGGAATGGCAAAAAAACCTGCAAATGGAACCAAATCAAGATTCTATACTTGAAAAATATGACAAAATTTATTTAGAGCTCAGTGAATGTGTTGAACAACAGATTAGTCACAGCTGAAGAGATAATCAGCTATAGTTTGGAAAAATATCCAGAATGAAGTACAGAAAGACATAAAGTGGGAAAATATAGAAAAATAAAAACAAAGGTTAACAAATTAACTAAAAACTTAAACCCAATTGTGTGCTTCTTCAAAGAGACACTTTTAAAATATAAGGACTCAGAAAATACATAAAGTGAAAGAATGAAAAAAATGCATACTATGCAAACACTACTATGTACAATGCAAATACTACAAGATACTGTGCCAGTGTTATTGTCAAACAACTCAGAAAGTAATGCACAAAAGGTCACTAAGAACTTGAAAAGATGGCTCATAATGTTTCAATTTGCCAGAAGAGTATAGGTACTCTAAACTTATTTGAGTCTAACAATAATTTCAAAATATAGAAGGCAAAAATTGATCAAATTTAAAAGGAAAATATATTGATTCACAATCATAGTAGATTTCAGACAATTGTCTTGATAACTGATAGGCAGATAAATGTAGGAGTACAAAAGAATTTACAACATGAGTTACACACTTGACCTAATCACATTTATCAAACATTGCATTCACCAACTGATATATACATATTCTCTTCAAGCACACATGAAACAATTAACTAAAATTTATATGCTGTCCATAAAGCTAGTTTTAACACACCTCATAATTTTTTACTTCCATAGAACATGTTCCTGGACTTCAATGGAGTTAACTAGAAATAAATAACAAAAGATAATTGGAAAGTCTCCTTGTGTTCGGAACTTAATCAACATACTTCTAAATAAACTATAGATCAAAGAAGAAACCGCAGTGTATTTTATAAAATATTATGGACTAAATAAACTATAGATCAAAGAAGAAACTGCAGTGTATTTTGTAAAATATTATGGACTGAATAAAAGAAAACACGATGTATCAAAATTTGTAATGCTGCTAAAACAGTGCTTAAAGGAAAATGTGTGGACTTAAGTGCATATATTATAAAATAAGAACTATTAAATATTAATTAACAAAGTCTGAGCCATTACAGAAAGAACAGCAAAATAAATGCATAAGTTATGACACACTGTAATGGCATATATATAGAAAATTGACATGTCATGTGGGAAAAAATAAACAGCTTGTAGAATGGGTTTTATGGAGAAGGCAATGACACCCCACTCCAGTACTCTTGCCTGGAAAATCCCATGGATGGAGGAGCCTGGAAAGCTGCAGTCCATGGGGTCGCTGAGGGTCGGCCATGACTGAGCGACTTCAGTTTCATTTTTCACTTTGATGCATTGGAGAAGGAAATGGCAACCCACTCCAGTGTTCTTGCCTGGAGAATCCCAGGGATGGGGTAGCCCGGTGGGCTGCCGTCCATGGGGTTACAGAGTCGGACACAACTGAAGTGACTTAGCAACAGAATGGGTTTTAGAGTTTTGTCCTGTTTATATAACATTATATATGTATTGAAAGATGTATAAAAGTACACATACCAAACTCTAAAATAATGATCAACTATGGTGATGGCATTTTGGGTATTTTTCATTTTTTCTTATCTCATTGCTTCTTATTTGAAGAATATAATTCATAAAAGTAATTATTAAAAACTCCAATTAAATGAATAATAAAACTATTTTTTATTTTAAAAAATAACATAAGATAATGAAAGAATTGGAGAAGGAAATGACAACCCACTCCAGTTTTCTTCCCTGGAAAATCCCACTGCCGGAGGAGCCTGGTAGGCTACAGTCCATGGGGTCACAAAGAATCAGACACGACTGAGAGACTTCACTTCACTAATGAAAGAATAATCTTTGACTAATCTCTGAAATGTGTGGAGTTAGCCTTCAGGCAGTTGGTTTGGTCACAGTAAGGAGAGATCAAAAAAATCTTAAAAGTGGTGATGGTCAAGACAGCCTTCCATGAAAAAGTCAGGACATAAGCCAGGCCCTGAAAAATTGGTACCATTTAGACAGGTGGAAAGTAGTGGTTCTGGTATGCCAATGTGGGCATACTCTGTCTAAAGACCTATATTTCACTATAGATGAGGTTCTTCCTTTCTGTTTCTCCTTCTGTATGTCCACAAGTGTGTGCAGACACACACATTTGGGGGTTGTCAGTGGGAGAGAAAGCAAGGGTCATTGTTTCTGTGCATGCATGCTAAGTTGCTTCAGTTGTGTCCGACTCTTTGTGACTCTTTGTGACCCCATGGACAGTAGCCAGCCAGCCTCCTCTGTCTGTGGGATTCTCTAGGCAAGAATACCGGAGCGGGTTGTGGTGCCTCCTCCAGGGGATCTCCCCCACCCAGGGACTGAACTTGCATCTCATGGTCTCCTGCGTTGGCAAGCAGGTTCTTTACTACTGGCGCCACCTGGGAAGCCCGTAATTGATTCTAATGTCACTTAATGGCATCAGTCGTGTTTAAGACAAAAGCCTGTCTTACTCTTTCAGACTCTTTCCTCTCTTTTCATGCTTGTTTCTAATCAATTTTCATCTTGATTGTATTTTTGATTTCAAATACTTCTCTTCTGTAATATTGTCCTTACTCTTCTTTAAGCCCCTAATTATTTCTAATATACTCTGCTATTTCCTACCTCTATGCCTGTGCTTTTGGTGTCTATTCTACCTGGAATGCCTTCCTCACATTTTGTTTTCCTCCTGGCTATGTTCTTTTTTAAGACTTAAGTAAGGCATCATCCTCTCAGATATCTTCCTTGAGGGATAAATATTTCTCTCTAGTCTTCTATGTTATTTTTATTTACCTTTGTCCTAGTAATTACCATTTTATATTAAAATAATATCTTTAGATACTTATATTTTCTACTAGACTATATAAACTTTTCTAGGGTAAAGGTTGTGTCTCATTCTATTGTGTAACCATAGAGATGACAGGGGCACAAAGTAGGTATTCAACAAATGTTTGGTAATTTGGGTCATTGTAAAGTGATGAGGGAAATCAGTCCTGAATATTCATTGGAAGGACTGATGGTGAAGCTGAAACTCCAATACTTTGGCCACCTGATGCGAAGAGCTGACTCATTAGAAGAGACCTTGATGCTGGCAATGATTGAGAGCAGGAGGAGAAGGGGACGACAGAGGATGAGATGGTTGTAAATGGACATGGGTTTGGGTGGACTCCGGGAGTTGGTGATGGACAGGGAGGCCTGGCATGCTGTGGTTCATGGGGTCACAAAGAGTGGGACACAACTGAGTGACTGAACTGAACGGAACTGAAAGTGATGAGAAGTTTGGATCTCAGTCTATAATTCCTATGCAGTCCTAGGATTCAGATATACAATGATCTAGGTGAAAATTTTTTTCATATTGCCTTCTGGAATTTTAAATACTTTCTTTGTTAAATTATTTTAATGATATATTATCTTACTTAAACTATAATATAACTCTAAACAAGCATGTTATTGAATTAATTCTTCAGTACATGATGAAGAACTATTAGTCATCAACTTTGCTAAGTTATGGTGTCTATGATTGCTTCCCATTAATACAATCTTAAATTTTTATTTTGGAGATTACATTATAGAGACCTGTCTGTATTTGTATTGGGCTTAGGATGATGTTGAGTGTGTCAAAACATGTATAATTTAGCTTATGAATTCATTAGTTTTGCTTTTGTCATTGCCTGTGATGGGGCGCAAAAACCAAAGTACTTCTGTTATGGAAAGACTCATTCAGTGGAAACATAGAGCCCCTGGAAACAATGAACACTTTACATTGGTCAGTGAAAAGCACAGATAAAATAACATGTTTTGAAGAGGGCCCAATTTAAAGTCTAGAATTTTACCAAGGCTAAAGTTTTCTCTAATCTACAGTCTTTTTAGATCTATCCTACAAATTTGCTTTTTATAATGTCTAATAAAAAAAAAATAACATAATGTGTAACTTTGGTGAATCCATTTCTCTTGGAAATGGTGGAGCTTATTTATAATTTGGAGCAGAATAAGATCAGAATTAGTCTCTTTAAATGATATCATATACTTCAGAATTGCTTTTACATTTATTCTAATCTAAAGTGGGTAATGAAGGGATATATTTTCTTTCAACATGTGACTGGGTAAAACTACCAGGTGGCTCAGTGGTAAAGAATCTGCCTGCCAAGCGGGAGATGTGGGTTCGATCCCTGGCCTGGGAAGATCCCCTGGGAGAAGGAAATGGTAACCCACTCCAGTATTCTTGCCTGGGATATCTCATGAACAGAGAAGTATGGTGGGCTACAGTCCATGGGGTCACAAAAGAGTCAGACAAATGACTAAAACGAATAACAACAATAAGAACAGATGTCTTAGTGATCAGAGTTTTGGATTTTCACATATTATGCATATGTAGATATTTTGTGGGCTTTTTTTTGAAATCACAAAGTTGACGTTTTCAAAATGGTTAAAGTTTGGTTAAAACAAGTTCAGATGGGAAAAAAATGTCATCTACTCTGCCTATAGAGGGAGTGCTTGTAATGCTTGAAAATACATCTGGTTTTGTGGATTTGTTGAAGAATGATGTCCACTCTTCCTTCTCCTCTAGCACACATGGCATCAGAAATTTTGAGAAGAATCCCAAAGAAGTCTCTGAATGTCCTCTACTTTAGAAGAGCCAGAATCTTGAATTAACATATCTTCAATTAGTGTTTTAGAAAATAGGGGCTTCCCCAATGGTTCAGCAGGCGAAGAATCCACCTGAAGTGCAGGAGACACAGGAGACATGGGTTCAATCCCTGGGTCAGGAAGATCCCCTGGAGGGGCATGGCAGCCCACTCCAGTATTCTTTCCTGGAGAATCCATAGACAGAGGAGCCTGGCAGGCTACAATCCAAAGGGCTGCAA
>SJYQ01002400.1:371876-405535 GCA_006410935.1 Redunca redunca | reverse complement strand
TATGAGAAAAGCATATTATTATTATTATCATTAGTATTTCAGTTTTTAATTGCTTATTGTGATCAAATTTCTTTTTAGTATCTTGATTTTTCTTTTGAAGGTGATTTCCCACATACATTGCCTATTTTAATATGGAAGAGTTTATCTTTTGCTTAATGTGTCTATACTCTTTATGTATGGTATGGATATTAAGCCTTTCCCAGTCACACATGTTGTGAATTCTTTTCCTTTAGTCTCTTGTTTGTTTTTCAGCTTTGTTTAAGATAATTTTTTGAAATATGATCATTCAATAAGCCAGTGAAAATATCCTAGTTACACTTTGAAATGGACTGGACCCTTAGAGAACTTTTAGAGAATCTGGTTCTTGGAAGCATATTAGTATTTTCAGCTGCCTATATCCCAAACTCCCTAATTTATAATCATTCTTTCTTGTGTCTGTGAACAATAGTCCGAGGGTTCTATTGCCCATTTACAGATAGTGAAATGAAAGCACAGAGTCCCAGCTCTTTAGGAGTATAGTTTATCCTAGGCATGGGGTGTTTTTGCTGAAACCCTGAACATTAGAACATAGTTTAGTGAGCTGTATTCACCAACTTTAGCTGGTAATAAATGACAGATATCATCCAGTTGCCTAGAGAGCAGCTTGATATTTTTTGGAAAAAAAACCCAAGGTATTAAATACCTTGTAGTATATTGGTGAATGGCTCATCTGAAGCTAATTCGTATCTGGAAAGTTCTTATTTTTGAATCCTACTCGTGTCCACTACATGGCACAGATTCTTAAGTATGGCACAAATACTGAAGGAATGGGAAAGGGAGATTTTCCAGGCCAGAAAAACAACTGGAAGACTGGATTCAACTTACCAGTTTGCTTGTGGAAAGAAAGTACGGGCTTTTCAGTGGAATATGAATTCTTCCTGGTGAGTGGGCCATCAAAGGTTTGATGATGTATATATGTAGGAAGAAAATGGAATGAATGCAAAACTTGCCTGCTTTCATTTTTCTTTGAAGAAGTAACATTCTCTTTTTTAAAAAAATTGTTTATTTTTAATTGAAGGATTATTACTTTACAGTATTGTGTTGGTTTCTACCAAGCATCAACAGCCATAGGCTTACGTATGTTTCCTTCCACTTGAACATCCCTCCCACCTCCCTCCCCATCCAACCCCTCTAGGTTGTTACTAAGCCCAGTTTGAGTTTCCTGAGTCATACAGCAAATTTCCATTGGCTATCTATTTTATATAGAGTAATGTAAGATTCCATGTTACCCTCTCCATACATTGCACCCTCTCTTTCCTCCCCCGCAGCCGTGTCCATAAGTCTGTTCTTTATGGCTATGTCTCCATTCAGTTCAGTTCAGTTCATTTCAGTTCAGTTGCTCAGTCGTGTCCGACTCTTTGCGACCCCATGAATTGCAGCACGCCAGGCCTCCCTGTCCATCACCAACTTCCGGAGTTCACTCAGACTCACGTCTGTTGAGTCAGTGATGCCATCCAGCCATCTCATCCTGTCGTCCCCTTCTCCTCCTGCCCCCAATCCCTCCCAGCATCAGAGTCTTTTCCAATGAGTCAACTCTTCGCATGAAGTGGCCAAAGTACTGGAGTTTCAGCTTCAGCATCATTCCCTCCAAAGAAATCCCAGGGCTGATCTCCTTCAGAATGGACTGGTTGGATCTCCTTTCAGTCCAAGGGGCTCTCAAGAGTCTTCTCCAACACCACAGTTCAAAAGCATCAATTCTTCAGCACTCACCTCTCTTTACAGAGCAACTCTCACATCCATACATGACTACTGGAAAAACCATAGCCTTGACTAGATGGACCTTTGCTGGCAAAGTAATGTCTCTGCTTTTGAATATGCTATCTAGGTTGGTCATAACTTTCCTTCCAAGGAGTAAGCATCTTTTAATTTCATGGCTGCAGTCACCATCTGCAGTGATTTTGGAGGCCCCAGAATAAAGTCTGACACTGTTTCCACTGTTTCCCCATCTATTTCCCATGAAGTGATGGGACCAGATGCCATGATCTTCGTTTTCTGAATGTTGAGCTTTAAGCCAACATTTTCACTCTTCTCTTTCACTGATCTCCAAATAGGTTCATCAGTACTATCTTTCTAAATTCCAAGGAAGTAACATTCTCTTTGAAGTGTCTCTTTTAAAGAACGCTCCTGCTGCTGCTGGTATTTAAGAGAAGAGTTCAGGTCAGTGACGCAATAAACAGGCATCCTTTAAAATAGAGGTCTGCACACTATTGGGTCTAATGCCTGATGATCTGAGGTGGAGCTGATATAATAATAGAAATAAAGTGCACAATAAATGTGCTTGAATCATCTCCAAACCAACCCTCCCTCCCAGTTTATGGAAAAAATTGAAAATGAAACCAGTGCATATTGTGTACTACTAAGTCTCTTTGGTCGTGTTTGACTCTTTGCAACCCCATGGCGTGTAGACTGACAGGCTCCTCTGTTCCTAGGATTCTCCAGCCAAGAATACTGGAGTGGGTTGCCATTTCCTTCTCTAGGGGATCTTCCTGACTCAGGGATCAAATCCATATCTCTTATGTCTCCTGCATTGGCAGGTGGGTTCTTTCCCACTAGTGCCACCTGGGAAGCTTTAATGAAAGTAGTGCCTGGTGCCAAAAAGGTTGAGGACTTCTGCTTTAAAAAATGGCAGCAGAGGGGTACTGGACAAGAACTGGCAAGGAAAGGGGCAGTTACTGATAGAAAATTTAAAGGCATTCTGTGTCAGATCCCAATCTAATGTGAGTTGTTGGAATCTTTTGTCCTTTTCCAGAATTGTGGGTCTTGATAATTGTGGGTCAGGAATAGCAACTCCTACTCCCTAGAAAGAGTGATGGATTGCCGTTGATTTCTCCTTGAAGGTCCCTGTCCTAGGCCATCCTACTCAGGCTGCTAGAATAATGAAAAGGCAAATGTCTTGGTTCTGTTGCTGTTTACTTTTCTTCAAGACATAGGCATGAGTATTATACTTTCCTCTAATTACAGGGCATTAAGTCAGAACTAGCAGTATACACGTGACAAATGAATCTTATGTAGCACCCTTATCACCTAGTTAATATTTAAAGGCAAAGTTTTATTATACTATATCACATTCCAGAGATTTTGTAAATTGAAATTTGGTAAAATCACCATTGTAAAATAGACCATATAGATCAAATGGGAAGACCCAAGATACAACTTACTAAGATTATTTTTTTAAGCTTGAATAAGAATAGTTGTAATATGACAGCCAGTTTATGGACACTAACTGATTTATATAATCTTTTGGCTTATTAATAGATGCTCAGGGAAAGAAGTGTTGCTTTAAATTTTAAAAAATGACATGCTGTTAGAATAAAATAAAATAAAAGCCGAGGTTTCACTGCACCCTTAGAAGGATTTGAAGATGACCAATCAAAATTGATACTGTAGTTAATGTACATGCTAAAGAAATACTGGAATGGGGACTGGGAATAAGTGGGGAGAAGAGAGGAAAGTACTTATTTTGGGTTAGTGGAATAAGGCTAATCACAAGAAGTAAAAATTTCAGAAACGAATTGTTAAATATTTACTTGACAGAAAAAGAACTATGTAAATTTTGATTGCCTCAGAAAAGGAATAGGGAAAAAGAAAGTGAAAGTGAAAGTCGCTCAGTTGTGTCCAACTCCCCATCTTAGTTCCCTGACCAGGAAGTGAATCCATGATCTCTGAATTGGGCGCATGGAGTCTTCACCACAGGATCACCAGGGAAATCCCAAGAACATCTAGTTCAAACTGTAGCCTGACAGTCTCCTCTGTTCATGGACTTCTCCAGGCCAGAATACTGAAGTGGATTGCCATACCCTTCTCTAGGGGATCATCCCAACCCAGGGGTAGAACCCAGGTCTCCTGCATTGCAGGCAGATTCTATACCAACTGAGCCACCAGGGAAGCCCAGGGAAAAAGAATATCTAGTTTATTTATTATTTTTTAATATTTTACTTTTATTGAATAAGATCTTTACTCCCCCTTTTTGGTTCATTATAAGCCTTGTCCATTATTTTTTTCCAGCATTTGGGATCTTAGTTCCCTGACCAGGGAGTGAATCCATGATCTCTGAATTGGGCGCATGGGGTCTTCACCACAGGATCACTAGGGAAATCCCAAGAACATGTAGTTCAAAAGATACTAATAATAGTGATAATAACAATAAAACAACTAAGCATATAATATAGGTTATGGATTATAGAAATGCATTTTTACAATGTTAAATCAATCAAATTATATTAGCAATTTTACCTAGTAGGAATATTTGGAAAAACTATTTTAATAAGCATGCAAATTTAATTGTATTTAACAGGTAATTTTTGTATAAATGGTGCTTTTAGCAACAAATTATATTGTCTTCCTCTTTTGTTTATACTATGTATCTGTATAGATTAGTAAATGCTTAATAGATGCATGATTTTTGAGGGTAGTTAAAATATTTCCTCACAGTTCTTAATGAGGATTCTTTTCAGTCATCAAGTTTATAGTGAGTACTTGCTGTGTTTCTGGCTTGGTATTAGGTATTTTGTAAATATATGAAAACTATATGAAAAATATAACTCACTTTCTAGTGAGTCAGAGGATTTTCTTTTACAGCTTTATTGAGGTATAGGTGACACAAGATAGACTGAACTTCTTTAAAGTGTTTAATTTGATAAATTTTTACATTAATGTATATATGTGAAATAACCCCTACAACCCAGAAAATAAGCAATGCAGCAATGCCCGTCACCTTCAAAAGTGTCCGGTCCCCTTTTGTAATCCTTCTTCTGTCCCTCTTTTTCCTGTCCTCAGGCGGCCATCAATTTGAGATTTCCCCCTGTAGTTTAGTTGGCATTTTTTGGAATTATACACAAATGGGATAATATATTTGGTACTGTTTTTGTCTCACATCATTTACTTAGAGTGTTTATTTTGATATCCATTTATGTTGTTATGTATCAGTAGTAAGTTCCTTCTGTTGCTGAGTAGTATTACATTGTATGAGTATACCAGTTGTTTTATCTATTTACTCATTGATGGACATGAGCTGTTTTTTGTTTTGACTAATCTAAGGCTACTATGAAAATTATTTTACACCTTTGTGTGGACATATGCAGTCATTTGTTTTGAGTAAATACCTAGTGAAGGAATAGCTAGGTCATACGGTAGGGACATGTGTAACTTTTAAAGAAACTTCCAAACTGTTTCCCAAAGTTGTTGTACAATTTAAATTCCCACCAGCAGTGTATTAGAGTTCCAATCATTCCTCACACTCTCCAGCACTTGGCTTAGTCAGCTATTTTTAACATTTGCCATTATTTCTTTAGTGAGCATGGGCTTGAGTTTATTAATCTGACCCACTGATTAAATAGCATTATCTTTGTCATAAACTAAAAATCAGGAAATCACTATCAGATGATGAGATTTAAATATTCACCAAATTTACAAAAAACCAAAACAAGTTTGAAAATTTGGTAACATAGAGGCTTTAGGACTGTTGGAAGGACTGTTGCTGAAGTTGAAGCTCCAATACTTTCTGATGTGAAAGCCAACTCATTGGAAAGTATTAGATATACTTTTAAAAATCATAATATCAACAGTTGTCTCTAATAGAATTTTTAATCATCTATTACAATCTGGACTGAATAAAAAAAAAGCTTTCTTATAAACTTATCCCAAGCATTTAATTAAATGTACCAAATATAAATGGCAAACTTATTAATTTGGTCCCCCAAGCAAAAATGTCAGAAAAAGCCTTTTACTTTTTATTAATTAAAAGATTGGAGAAGGAAATAGCAACCCACTCCAGGCAAGAATACCTGGGAAATCCCATGAACAGAGGAGCCTAGCAGGCTACAGTCTGTGGGGTCGGATGTGACTTAGCAGCTAAACATCAACTCTATTAATTAAAAAATAAATCTCTAGGAGAACAGAGAATTTTGGCTATTCTAATAGGTGTTATTATGGATTGTATTGTTTTTCCCCACAAAATTCCTAAGCACCTTAGGATGTGACTTTATTTGGAAATAAGGTGAGGTAAAGTCGCTCAGTCGTGTCCGACTCTTTGCGACCCCGTGGACTGAAACCTACTAGGCTTCTCCGTCCATGGGATTCTCCAGGCAAGAATACTGGAGTGGGTTGCCATTTCCTTCTCTAGGGGATCTTCCCCACCCAGGGATTGAACCCGGCTCTCCCACATTAGAGGCAGACGCTTTAACCTCTGAGCCACCAATAAGGTTGTTGTTATATTAATTAAGATGAGGTCATACTTCAGGTCATACTGAAGTAGAATAGGCACCAGAACCAGTATGACTGATATCCTTATAAATAGGAAAGATTCTGGCGTAGAGACTCACACACAGAAAGAACACAACGCGAGGACTGAAGTTCTGCTGCTGTGATCCAAGGAATCAGCAGAAGCTAGGAGATACCCAGAACACATCCTTCTCTGGGGTATGCTTAACTTTTTAAGAAATATGAGTGCTTTCTAAATCAGCAGTGCCATTTTATACTTCCATCGGCACTACACAAGAGTTCCAGCTCCTCTGTAGTCTCATCAGTACTTGATATCTTCACTAAAAATTTTACTTTAGCCATTCTAATGGCTTTGTAGTGGTACCGCACTGTGGCTAAATCTATTACATTTTGCTAATGTTGAAAAATTTTGAGCATACTTTCAAATGCTTATTTGTCATCTTGTATCTTCTTTGATGAAGTAGCCATTCAAGGCTTTTATTCTTAGTGTGTCTGCTTATCTGTGAATGGACACCTGAGTTGTTTCCACCTTTTTGCTACTATGAATAATGCTGCTATGAACACTGATATGCTACCTCAGTCCCTGCTTTGAATACTTCAGGGTATATATCTAGAAATGGAATTGCGGGGTCATATGGTAATTCTGTGTTTAACTTTTTGTGTTTTTATATTTAAAGAGGGCATTTGTGTAGTTAGAACTTGCTTAAATATCAATTTAGCACTTTATGCATTATATTTGAGATGCTTTAATAATTTCCTGCTTGGTCCATAAAAAAGTTGTTTCATAAAGAAGGCTCAGCATCAAATTGATGCTTTCGAACTGTGGTACTGGAGAAGACCCTTGGGAGTCCCCTGGACTGGAATGAGATCAAACCAGTCAATCCTAAGGGAAATCAACTGAATATACATTGGAAGGACTGATGCTAAAGCTGAAGCTCCAATACTTTGGCAACTTGATATGAAAAGCTGACTTATTGGAAAAGACCTTGATGATGGGAAAGACTGAGGTCAGGAGGAGAAAGGGGCGACAGAGGGTGAGATGGTTGGATGGCGTCACTGAGCAAACTCCAGGAGACAGTGGAGGACTGAGGGGTGTGGGGTGCTACAGTCCATGAGGATGCAAAGAGTCAGATATGACTTAGCAACTGAAAAACAACAACAAAAACAGAATTAGTTTTCTGGGAAAATCACAACAATGTGCCACTATCTTGGTGGCTTAAAGCAACAAAATTTGTAGTCTCACAGTGTGGAGAGTAGTAGTCCAAAAATCAAAATATTATCAGGACCATGGTCCATCTGCTATCTCTGCAGGAGGGTCCTTCTTTGCCTCCCCCAGCTTCTGGTAGCCCCAGGTATTCTTTAACTTGTGCCTGCATAACTCCAATCTGCTGCTGTCTTTACATGGATTCTGCTTGTGTTATGTATAGATGTGAGAGATGGACCATAAAGAAAGCTGAGTGCTGGAGAATTGATACTTCTGAACTGTGGTGCTGGAGAAGACTCTTGAGAGCCCCTTGGACAGCAAGGAGATCAAACCAGTCCATCCTAAAGGAAATAAGCCTGAATATTCATTGGAAGGACTGATACTGAAGCTGAAGCTCCAATCCTTTCGCCACCTGATGTGAAGAGCCCATTCATTGGAAATACCCTGATGCTGGGAAAGATTGAAGGCAGGAGGAGATGGGGGCAACAGAGAATGAGATGGTTGGATGGCATCGCTGATTCTACAGACATGAGTTTGAGCAAACTCCAGGAGATAGTGAGGGACAGGAAATCCTGTCATGTGTGCTATAGAACTTAATACATTCCCATTTCCTCCTTGGGTTTTTTAAATGTACATTTTATGTCATGTCACATATCTCACACTAGAGTTTTCTTATTTTTCCTTTAAGCAGTCAGTTATTAAAGATGTACAAATATAAGAAATATATCTAAAATTGACACACATATTTTATTTTTGGGGCTTTTCATTGTTTTGTGTAGATCTAAATTTCCATCTGGTGTTGTTTTCTTTCTATTAAATGATTTTCTTTGCTTTATATTTCATTTTTATTGATTTTGAATTCTTTTAAATTTCACATGTTCTCTTTTTTAACAGTTTTATTTTGAAATAACCATAAACTGCACAGAGTTGCAAAGAATAGTACAAAGAGGTTCCTTTTACCTTTCACCCAGGTTCTTTTAAAGGTAACATCTTTCATAAATATAGTACAATATTAAAAAATTTTTTATCCATTGTTTATTCTATTTTATTATTGGAGTATAGTTGCCTTTCTTTCGGATTCAAATGAAAACTGACCTTTTCCATTCCTGTGGCCATTGCTGAGTTTTCCAAATTTGCTGACGTTTTGAGTGCGGCACTTTCACACCATCATCTTTTAGGATTTGAAATAGCTCAACTGGAATTCCATCACCTCCACTAGCTTTGTTCGTAGTGATGCTTCCTAAGGCCCACTTGACCTCACATTCCAGGATGTCTGGCTCTAGGTGAGCGATCACACCATCGTGATTATCTGGGTCATGAAGATCTTTTTTGTATAGTTCTTCTCTGTGTTCTAGCCACCTCTTCCTAATATCTTCTGCTTCTGTTAGGTCCATATCATTTCTGTCCTTTATTGTGCCCTTCTTTGCATGAAATGCTGCCTCGATATCTCTAATTTTCTTGAAGAGATCTCTAGTCTTTCCCATTCTGTTGTTTTCCTCTATTTCTTTGAACTGATCACTGAGGAAGCCTTTCTTTTCTCTCCCTGCTATTCTTTGGAACTCTGCATTCAAATGGGTATATCTTTCCTTTTGTTCCTTTGCCTTTCACTTCTCTTCTTTTCATAGCTATTTGTAAGGCCTCCTCAGACAACCATTTTGCCTTTTTGCATTTCTTTTTCTTGGGAATGATCTTGATCCCTGTCTCCTGTACAATGTCATGAACCTCCGTCCATAGTTCTTCAGGCACTGTCTAACAGATCTAATCCCTCGAAGCTATTTGTCACTTCCACTGTATAATCGTAAGCAATTTGATTTAGGTCATACCTGAATGGTCTAGTGGTTTTCCCTACTTTCTTCCATTTAAGTCTGAATTTGGCAATAAGGAGTCCATGATCTGAGCCACAGTCAGCTCCTGGTCTTGTTTTGCAGACTGTATAGAGCTTCTCTGTTTTTGGCTGCAAAGAATATAACCAATTTGATTTCGGTGTTGACCATCTGCTGATGTCCACATGTAGAGTCTTCTCCTGTGTTGTTGGAAGAGGGTGTGCCATGACCAGTGCATATGCCAAGGCCAAATTTGCCTGTTACTCCAAAAAGCAAGAGAGTTCCAGAAAAACATCTACTTCTGTTTTATTGACTTTATATGCCAAAGCCTTTGACTGTGTAGATCACAACAAACTGTGGAAAATTCTTAAAGAGGTGGGAATACCAGATCACCTGACATGCTCCCTGAAAAATCTTATGCAGGTTAAGAAGCAACAGTTAGAACCAGACACGGGACAACAGATTGATTCCAAATCAGGAAAGACATACGTCAAGGCTGTGTATTGTCACCTTGCTTATTTAACTTATATGCAGAGTACATCATGAGAAAGGCTGGATTGGATGAATCACAAGCTGGAATCAAGATTGCCAGGAGAAATATTAATAACCTCAGATATGCAGATGACATCACCCTTNGGCAGAAAGCAAAGAGGAACTAAAGAGCCTCTTGATGAAAGTGAAAGAGGAGAGTGAAAAAGTTGGCTTAAAACTCAACATTCAGAAAACGAAGATCATGGCATCTGGTCCCATCACTTCATGGGAAATAGATGGGGAAACAGTGGAAACAGTGTCAGATTTTATTTTTTTGGGCCTCAAAATCACTACAGGTGGTGATTGCAGCCATGAAATTAAAAGACGCTTACTCCTTGGAAGAAAAGTTATGACCAACCTAGATAGCATATTAAAAAGCAGAGACATTACTTTGCCAACAAAGGTCTGTCTAATCAAAGCAATGGTTTTTCCAGTAGTCATGTATGGATGTGAGAGTTAGAATGTGAAGAAAGCTGAGCACTGAAGAACTGATGCTTTTGAACTGTGGTGTTGGAAGAGACTCTTGAGAATCCCTTGGACTGCAAGGAGATCCAACCAGTCCATCCGAAAGGATTTTCCAGGCAAGAATACTGGAATGGGTTGCCATTTCCTTCTCCAGGAGATATTCCCAACCCTGGGATTGAACCCAGGTCTCTTGCATTGTAGGCAGATGCTTTACCGTCTGAACCACCAGGGGAAGTTCTAAAGGAAATCAGTCCTGACTATTCATTGGAAGGACCAATGCTGAAGCTGAAACTCCAATAATTTGGCCACCTTATGTGAAGAACTGACTCATTTGAAAAGACCCTGATGCTGGGAAAGACTGAAGGCAGGAGGAGAAGAGGAAGACAGAGGATGAGATGGTTGGATAGCACCACCAGCTCAATGGACATCAGCTTGAGTAAACTACGGGAGTTGGTGATGGACAGGGAGTCCTGGCGTGCTGCAGTCCATGGGGTGGCAGAGTTGGACTTGACTGAGCGGCTGAACTGATACTGATAATTGCCTTACATTGCTGTATCAGTTTCTGCTGTACAACAAAGTGAATCCACCATGCACATGCATATATCCCCTGTTTTTGGAGTTCCTTCTCATTTAGGTCACCACAGAACACTGAGTAGAGTTTCCTGTGCTATACAGTAGGATGTTATTCATTTTCTATTTTATACATAGTAGTATATATATGGAGTAGGAAATGGCATCCCACTCCAGTACTCTTGCCTGGGAAATCCTATGGACGGAGGCTGGTAGGCTACAGTCCATGGGGTCGCGAAGAGTTGGACACAACTGAGCAACTTCATTTTCACTTTCATGCAGTGGAGAAGGAAATGGCAACCCACTTCAGTGTTCATTCCTGGAGAATCCTAGGGATGGGGGAGCCTGGTGGGCTGCTGTCTATGGGGTCGCACAGAGTCGGACACGACTGAAGCAACTTAGCAGCAGCAGCAGCAGCAGCAGTGTATATATGTCAATCCCAATCTCCCAATTCATCCCACCTTGCCTTCCCCTTGCTATCCATACATTTGTTCTCTATGTCTGTCTCTCTTTATGGCTTTGTAAATAAGACCATCCATATCATTTTTCTAGATTCCACATATATATGTGTTAGTATACAATATTTGTTTTTTCCTTTCTGACTTACTTCACTCTGAATGACATCTCTAGGCCCATCCACACCTCTGCAAATGATACAACTTTGTTCCTTTTAATGGTGAGCAATATTCCATTTTAAGTATATATATATATGTGTGTGTGTGTGTATCTGTGTTAGTCACTCAGTCATCTGACTCTTTATGACCCCATGGATTGTAGCCCACCAGGCTCCTCTGTCCATGGAATTTTCCAGGCAAGAACACTGGAGTGAGTTGCCATTTCCTTCTCCAGGGATGTATGTGTATATATATGGCATCTTTTCTATCCATCCCTCTGTTGATGGACATTTGGTTGCTTCCATGTACTGGCTGTTGTGAATAGTGCTGCAAGGAACATTGGAGTGCATTTGTCTTTTGAATTATGGTGTTCTTTGTGCATATGTTCGTGTGTTTAATGTTGTCCCAAAGGTCTCTGAAACTGTCCTCAATTCTTTTCATTCTTTTTTATTTATTCTCTGCAGGAGTCATTTCCATCATTTTAGGTTCCCTCCTATTCTGCTATTTGACCTCTATAGTACAATATTAAAATCAGGAACCTGGCATTGATACAATCCATACAGTTTACTAATATTTTCACTAGTTTTGCATGTACTTGTGTGAGTGTATTTTTCAATGCAGTTTTACCACACGTGTGTCCCATGTAACTGCAAAGACCCCTCCTGCTATTCCTTTATAGTCACACATATCCTTCTAATCCATCCTGTCCTTAGTTAGAGGGAACTATTAAACTCTTTTCCATCTCTGTAGGTGTTGCTATCTTTTAATGATATTTTCAGAATTAAGAACTTAAAAAATCTTTCTCCACTGTAGGCTGGCTTGCATAGTTCCTGAGTAGTCTGTGTTATTCTTTGCTCATTTCATGTAATGGTGTCTTTCTTCTGTCTGCTTTTAATGTTTCTCTTTGTCATAATTCTAAGTGTTTTGATTTTGATGCCGCTTGTTGTAGTTTTATTCATGCCTGACATTTTTGGATATGTGAGTTAATAATTTTCATCAAATTAAAAAAGATCATCAGTCATTATCTCTTCAAACTTTTTTGTCTCCCCTCTCTCTTCTCTCTCTATGTGTATATTAGGTTACTTGAAATGGTCCATACCTCTAGAGCTCTGTTTATTTAATTTTTTCTTTCTTTGTTTCATTTTGAATTGCTTTTATTACTATGTTTTTAATTTCACTGATCTCTTCTTGATATGCTGTTAATTCATCCACTATAACTTTCATCTCAGAAGTATTTTTCATCGTCCCAAGTTTGATGTGGGCAATTATTAGATAATCTATTTCCCTATTTAACATGATCAGCCTTTCCTTTGTTTTTTTTTTTTAAATGCATGGAATGCAGTTCTAATTATTTTTAAAGCCCTTGTCTGTTACTTTTATCATCTGTTTTATTTACAGGTCTATTGCAATTGAAGAATCATATTGTGTGACTTCTTTGCATCCTTTGTAATTTTTATATTGAATGTCAGAATGTGCCTTTTATTGAATCTAAATTCACCTTGTTGCATACTGTATGTTTTTGTAGCCTACGAATACTTTTGAGCTTTCTGGGACAAAATGAAGTTCCTTGGGAAGCATTTGATCCTTTTAAAGCTTGTTTTTACATTTCCTTTTTCTTTTTCTGACTTCCCTGGTGGCTCAGACAGTAAAGAACCTGCCTGCAATGCGGGAGACCCAGGTTCAGTCCCTGGGTCAGGAAGATCCCCTGGAGAAGGGCATGCCAATCCACTCCAGCATTCTTGCTTGGAGAATTCCATGGACAGAGGAGCCTGATGGGCTACAGTCCATGGGGTTGCAAAGAGTCAGACCCGACTGAGTGACTAATACACACTTTACATTTTTTAGAGATGATCATGAAGTTTTATTTTATGTCTTTTTTTGTTGTTGTTTTTGAATTGGGACAATTGCCTCTGACTATTCTACCTGCTCCCTAATGTATTATGAAGTTGTCTACCCTAGGTGGTGAGAACATATAGCATTCCCAGCCTTGGGTGAGCCACAGGGATTCTCCTTCCACAGAGTTTATACAGATTTACGGTCAGTTCTCCCTGAAGACTCAAAGAATGCCATCTGCAGATCTCTCAAGCCCTCTCTGTGCAGTTCCCTTCTCTGTGGTGCCCTGCCCTGCCAACTCTAATTGCTTGGGACTCCTGGGCTTCCAGCTCTGACTCTTTAACTCAAGGAGAGTCCTGGAATCCACTTGTATTCTAGCTCCCTCTGCCAATATTTGAAAAGTCTCTGAGTAGTCAAATGACGTGATCATAGGGCTCACATCATTTGATTCCTTTTTCTCAAAAATCACTGTCCTGAAATCTTGATGTCCAATGCTTGAGTATCACTATTCCTTATATCTGGCCTTAGTTTTTGTATTGAATTAAAATACAAAATGAAACAGGGAAAGACTCATAGACACAGAGAACAAACTGGTGGTTGAAAGAGGGGAGGTGGATGAGGGGACAAGCAAAATAAATGAAGGAGATTAAAAGGTCCAAATTTTCAGTTATAAAAGTCAAGGAAGAACGTAATGTACATCATAGGGAATGTAGTCAGTAATATGGTAACTTTGTATGATATCACTGGTAACTGAACTTACTGTAATGATCATTTCATAATACATTTTGTCCTTTTTAAAATTAAGCTTTTAATTTCTTGCCCAGGTGGGAAGAAAAATCTGGTCCCTGATACTCAGTCTTGACTGAAACAGACATCCCAATGCACAGTTTTAAATTAATAAATGTCAGTATATTTACTCACTACACATCACATAACTCTGATTATTTCTTTCAAAGCTTTTGCTACAGTTTAAAATAGTGCATTTATTTTTTGTTTACTTGGTTATTGTTTGTCTCAGTAACAATGCCATAACTTCAAAGAAATATAAACTATTATTTACTAATATATATAACACAATGTTAGTTCATTGTCTGCACTCAATATATTTATTGAATGAATGCATAAGTTAAACATTCTTAAAGGAAGGTTTTTAGGCATAGGTAAGATGCAAGGAGATCCAACCAGTCCATTCTGAAGGAGATCAACCCGCGGATTTCTTTGGAAGGAATGATGCTAAAGCTGAAACTCCAGTACTTTGGCCACCTCATGCGAAGAGCTGACTCATTGGAAAAGACTCTGATGCTGGGAGGGATTGGGGGCAGTAGAAGAAGGGGACGACAGAGGATGAGATGGCTGGATGGCATCACTGACTCGATGCACGTGAGTCTGAGTGAACTCCAGGAGTTGGTGATGGACAGGGAGGCCTGGCATGGTGCAATTCATGGGGTTGCAAAGAGTCGGACATGACTGAGCGGCTGAACTGACTGAAGATGTAGCCTACCTAAGACATAAATGATCAGAATTCAAGCATATGGAATAGTAATTATTGAAGTAATATAATTATGAATTGACAGAAAAGTATGATAAATATTATTTATTTCCAATGAAACAGAGCAAACATAACCTTTCAAGTAGTATATAGAAAATTACTTGCCTAAAAAGAAAAAATAAAGTAAGCAGTAAATGTAAGAAACTTGCTGATTTTTTTCTATTAGATAGAAGTTTTCTTTTTGTCAGTGAAAATCTGTGTTTTTTCATTGCCAGTAAGGCTGCAGAGCTGTGCCTCATTTAAATTTCCATCTATGTACATAAAATAGCACATTATCTATATCAAGGTAAGTTTATTATTTCATCTGTTCAGTTCAGTTGCTCAGTCACGTCCGACTTTTTGCGACTCCATGAATCGCAGCACACAAGGCCTCCCTGTCCATCACCAACTCCCGGAGTTCACTCAAACTCATGTCCATTGAATTAGTGATGCCATCCAGCCATCTCATCCTCTGTCGTCCCCTTCTCCTCCTGCCCCCAATCCCTCCCAACATCAGAGTCTTTTCCAATGAGTCAGCTCTTCACATGAGGTAGCCAAAGTATTGGAGTTTCAGCTTTAGCATCAGTCCTTCCAGTGAACAACCAGGACTGATCTCCCTTAGGATGGACTGGTTGGATCTCCTTGCAGTCCAAGGGACTCTCAAAAGTCTTCTCCAACACCACAGTTCAAAAGCATCAATTCTTCGGTGCTCAGCTTTCTTCACAGTCCAACTCTCACATCCATACATGACCACTGGAAAAACCTTGACTAGACGGACCTGGGAAAGTAATATCCCTGATTTGAATATGCTATCTAGGTTGCATAGGTTTCCTTCCAAGGAGTAAGTGTCTTTTAATTTCATGGCTGCAGTCACCATCTGCAGTGATTTTGGAGCCCCCCAAAATAAAGTCTGACACTGTTTCCACTGTTTCCCCATCTATTTCCCATGAAGTGATGGGACCAGATGCCATGATCTTCATTTTCTGAATGTTGAGCTTTAAGCCAACTTTTTCACTCTCCTCTTTCACTTTCATCAAGAGGCTTTTGAGTTCCTTTTCACTTTCTTCCATAGGGGTGGTGTCATCTGCATATCTGAGGTTATTGATATTTCTCCCGGCAATCTTGATTCCAGCTTGTGTTTCTTCCAGCCCAGCGTTTCTCATGATGTAGTCTGCATAGAAGTTAATTAAGCAGGGTGACAATATACAGCCTTGGCATACTCCTTTTCCTATTTGGAACCAGTCTGTTGTTCCATGTCCAGTTCTAACTGTTGCTTCCTGACCTGCATACAGATTTCTCAAGAGGCAGGTCAGGTGGTCTGGTATTCCAATCTCTTTCAGAATTTTCCACAGTTTATTGTGATCCACACAGTCAAAGGCTTTGGTATATAAAGTCAATAAAGCAGAAATAGATGTTTTTCTGGAACTCTCTTGCATTTTCCATGATCCAGTGGATGTTGGGAATTTGATCTCTGGTTCCTCTGCTTTTTCGAAAACCAGCTTGAACATCTGGAAGTTCACGGTTCACGTATTGCTAACGTCTGGCTTGGAGAATTTTGAGTATGACTTTACTAGCATGTGAGATGAGTGCAATTGTGTGGTAGTTTGAGCATTCTCTGGCATTGCCTTTCTTTGTCCTGTGGCCACTGCTGAGTTTTCCAAATTTGCTGGCATATTGAGTGCAGCACTTTCACAGTATCATCTTTCAGGATTTGAAACAGTTCAACTGGAATCCCATCACCTCCACTAGCTTTGTTCATAGTGATGCTTCCTAAGGCCCACTGGACTTCACATTCCAGGATGTCTGGCTCTAGGTCAGTGATCACACCATCGTGATTATCTGGGTCATGAAGATCCTTTTTGTACAGTTCTTCTGTGTATTCTTGCCACCTCTTCTTAATATCTTCTGCTTCTGTTCGGTCCATACCATTATTGCATCAGGAGTAGGCAAACACCATCTCCTCTGTGACAGTGGGAGGCAACAGCTATCACCATCACTGCTGTAGACTCCTATCCTCCTTTTGTATTGCATTTATTTTCTTTAATTTTCAAGTTCTTGCTTGGGTTTACAGAGAAATAGATCAAAGAGATCCGTTGAAAACAGTGGCCCACCAGGCTCCTCCATCCATGGGATTCTCCAGGCAAGAATACTGGATTGGGTTGCCATTTCCTTTTCCAGGGGAATCTTCCCAACCCAGGGATCGAACCTAGGTCTCCCACATTGCAGGCAGATGCTTTAACCTCTGAGCCAGCAGGGAAGCCCCAAGAAAAGTTCCTCCCTGAAAACACCCAAAGCATAAGCTATAAAAAATTTGTTTATGATTTACAGAGGAAAATGATAAGAACTCATCACATTTTTAGGCAACTAATTTGGGGTTCAATGCCACCATCAAACTTCCATGATCATGCTGATTTAGCCTGAATATTAACATTTGAAAGAGATATGCTTTTCAACTTTGTACTGTGGAAAATTTGAAGCACACAAACCTGGATAGAATAGTGTAATAAACTTAAAATACTGTTCATCCAGTTCATCATATTTCATTTTTATCCTCACCAATCTCCCAGATTATTTTGAAGCAAATTCTAGACATTGTATAATTTAAAAACTATTTATATCTGTGTCTCTAAAAGATATGATTGCTTCAAAATATAGCCATATACCATCCTAACACATTAAAATTTAATTTTATAATTGACTATAGTTATGTTTAGATTTTCCTGATTGTCTCACAAGTAATTTCAACATATAGTTCATTTGAATCAGGTTCTAAATGAATCCAGACATTGCAGTTGTATTGCAATTGATGTGTCTCTTGTGTCTTTTTATTCTATAGTAGTAGCGGTGGTGGTGTTAGTTGCTCAGTCGTATCCGACTCTTTGCAACCCCACAGACCGTAGCCCACCAGGCTCCTCTGTCCATGGAATTCTCCAGGCAAGAATACTGGAGTGGGTTGCCATTCCCTTCTCCAGAGGATATTCCCAACGCAGGGATCAAACCTGGGTCTCCTACATTGCAGGCAGATTCCTTACTGTCATATATTCATCCAATTCTTTCTTCTACTTGCAATGTATTTGTTGAAGGCATCAGTTCATGTGTTCTACAGAATTTCCTATCATCTGGATTTTGCTGATTACCTATGTGTGATATTAGCTCACATTTCCCCTGTCTTCTGCTCCTCTGTAAATTGGTGGTTGGATCTATAGGCTGAGTCAGATTCAGGTTTGACTTTCTTGGCAAGACTACTTCATAGGTAATGATGTAAACTAAAATCAGGACAAACATAATATCCAGTTGTCTCTCCTTACTGATGCTGAGAGTCATTGGAACTCAGTGCACAGAACCATTAATTAATTAGTGGTTATAAAATAATCATATATAAAACTCATTATTCTTTTTTCATTTGTTAACTGTAATACTTCCCTATTGGAAGGACTGCTGATGAAGCTGAAACTCCAATACTTTGGCCACCTGATGCGAAGAGCTGACTCATTTGAAAACACCCTGATGTTGGGAAAGATTGAAGGTAGGAGGAGAAGGGGATGACAGAGGATGAGATGGTTGGATGGCATCACCGACTCGATGGATATGGGTTTGGGTGGACTCCGGGAATTGGTGATGGACAGGGAGGCCTGGCGTGCTGTGGTTCATGGGGTCCCAAAGAGTCAGACACGACTGACCTACTGAACTGAACTGAACTGAATACTTCTCTAAAGACAAACTTTTCTAATTAACTGTTTGTCACCCGGGGAAGCCTTTCATACAGTAAATGCTTCATTCCCTTTATTTATTGGTTTTCAGATTGACTAAGTGACTTCCTAGAATCCTGTGAAAGTGAAAGTGTTAGTTGCTCAGTCATGTCCCACTCTTTGGGACCTCATGGACTGTAGCCCATCAAGCTCCTCTGTTCATGGAATTCTCCAGGCAAGAATATTGGAGTGGCCAGCCGTTTCCTTCTCCAGGGAAACGTTTCCTTCACAAACCAGGAATCAAACCTGGGTCTCCTGCATTAGAGGCAGATTCTTTACCTTCTGAGCCACCAGGGAAGCCCTAACTGTGACCAATTAGTCTTTTAACAATGAAAGATTATTTTTATTGAATAATAAGGCCATCTGGTCATCTCTAGTCTAAATCATTGATTCTTATAAGGGCTTTTGGATAACATTAAAACAGAAAAGAAGTAAAGAAACATACAAACTAATATAAAAGAAGGCTTATGACATACTGTGTATGCTAAATCACCTCAGTTGTGTCCAACTCTTTGAGACCCTATGGACTGTAGCCTGCCAGGCTCTTCTGTCTATGGGATTCTCCAGGTAAGAATACTGAAGTGGGTTGCCATGCCCTCCTCCAGTTGATCTTCCCAACCCAGGGATCGAACCTGGATCTCTTATGTCTCCTGCATTGGCAGGAGAGTTCTTTACCACTAGTGCCACCTGGGAAGCACTATGACATATTAAAAAATAAAATACATTAAAACAGATGGCACAATGACCTTTGGCCTCCCCTCTCCCATCTGATAACACTCAACTAAAGCTGTAGCTTTACATTTGAAAAAAAAAAAAATCTCCATTTAACTTAAAATGGCATGATAACAAGTAGCCTGGAAAAAGTTTATGTTAAAAGTAAGTTGAGTACTTTAAAAATTATAGCAGAGTGGTCTGATACAGATGCACAAGTCTTGGTTGTTCTGGCTCTTTGACTAGTTTTTTTTTTTTTGGGCACTTGAGGCAGAGTAAAACCCACTGTTTATATAAGTGGAAGGTGTCAGAAATCATTGTCTGTGAAATATGTCCAAAATATCACAGAATAATCTGTGAATAGCAGACCATGAGCCTTTAAAGTATTCCCACATCCGGTATTGAATTTGCAGATATATGGAATACTTGGTGCATTATACACCTAAGTTATAAAATTCACACTAATTAACCTGTGTATTTCCGGGCTTCTTGTGAGTGCCTGCTCAATTGGTCTGACTCTGTGACCCCATGGACTGTAGCCCAGCAGACTCCTCTGTCCATGGGATTTTCCAGCCAAGAATACCAGAGTGGGTTGCTATTTCCTACTCAGGGGATCTTCACCACCCAGGGATCAAACCCATGTCTCCTTTATCTCCTGCATTGGCAGGCGGATTCTTTACTACTACACCACCTGGGAAGCCCATGTTGCCTGGCATCCACCCTCAATTTCATGCCTTCCATTTTTATTGACAGGGGATTTAGGTTCCCTAGGATTGACAACGGAGAAGGCAGTGGCAACCACTCCAGTACTCTTGCCTGGAAAATCCCATGGACGGAGGAGCCTGGTAGGCAGCAATCCATGGGGTCGCTAGGAGTCGGACACGACTGAGCGACTTCCGTTTCACTTTCCACTTTCATGCACTGGAGAAGGAAATGGCAACCCACTCCAGTATCCTTGCCTGGAGAATCCCAGGGATGGGGGAGCCTGGTGGGCTACCGTCTATGGGGTCACACAGAGTCGGACACGACTGAAGCGATTTAGCAGCAGCAGCAGCAGCAGGACTGACAAGTTGCAAGTTCCAGTTATTGAATGAAATAATGAACACCTGACTTTTTGTGTCATGGGTTCTGAATTGCTATCAATGTATGCATTGCCCAGGACAGAGAAAGTCTTCCCCAGGAAACACTTCTTCCATACCTATGGTCATCTATTGTTTTAGATAATAAAAACATCTTTATAGCAATGATCAGTTCAATTTATTTGTGTTAGTGACAAGAACATGAGAAGTACATTAACCAACAACTGCCTAAAATGGTACATAGCACAGAACTTATGGGTACTTTTAGTCTTACTTGGATGCCTTTTCATTCAGCTTGATTGGAGCTTTAGTTCTTATGTTTAGAATTATATCTCTTATCAGTTAAGCACAGATGACCGTGTTCAAGTGGCAACATCATACCAATTTCTGTCCAAGAAACTCAAGGATGATTGGTCCCATTCTCACCCTTCGTCATCACTGTAATCATGGTCATAGCAAACACTTGCTGGGTGTTTACTGTGGATTAGGTTTTGTTCAAAGAGTTTCACATACATTCTGCTATTTAATCATTACAACAACTTTGTAAAGTAGATAAATTGATTTTATTTGTGTTGTCCATGTATGCTCAGTCACTTAGTCATGTTCGACTGTTTGAGATGCTTCAGACTGTAGCCCTCCAGGTACCTCTATCTGTGAGATTCTCCAGGCAAGAATACTAGAGTGGGCTGCCGTGTTCTCCTTCAGAGGATCTTCCTGACCTAGGGACTGAACTGACATCTCCTGTATGTCTCCTGCATTAGCAGGTGTATTCTTTTATCACTGAGCCACCTAGGAAGCCCCTCAGTTTTGTTTGTGGACCAGACAGTAAATAATCAGCCCTTCACTTCACTATGAACTAATCTGTCTCTTCCAAACTGTGGGAGATCACTTGCTTCAGTTTTTTGATCTTGAAACAGGATAATAATATATCAACCTAAAAGGATTGTTTATATGCAAAATGTGGAGAATTGTGAATACTCCGTAATTATTAGCTGTTGTGGAACTACTGGACACAAAAATAATATAAATAATGGACAATTAGTTTTGACTAAAAAGGAACTTGGCATTATAAGAGTATTCTCTCTGTTATTAAACTTGACTATTTGTACAAGCTGTAGCATGCTGTCTCCTATTCCCTTGGCATTGATACCTTGTCATCTGTGGTCCAGCCTCTGTAGTCCCTGGAACTGAAGCAGCTAAAAAAGGGAATTGGGGTTGGTGCTTTAGGTGAGGTGACAAAAAGATTTATAGTCTCTGCCTCCTGGAATTCAAAGAGTATCTTTATTTGGATCATTTTAATAATTTTCTATAGTACTGAGAGCCACTCTGTATTAGTCAGTAGAAGCCAGATTATTCTTCAGTAACAAAGCAAGGCTTAAATTGCTGTGGCTTAGTGCCAGAAGATTTATTCCCATTGGATTATTGCCAGTCACCAAGGCAGAGAAAAGCACATGAACTTTTTACTATTGTAACTCAGAAGTGATGTGTGTTCACATTTAATTTTCTGGAACGAGAACATGCTTTTTGCCCAACTATAAAAGGGCCAGGAAATGTAGAGGAGAAATGGAATATTTAGCATTGCCTTTTCTGCACACACTTCAACTGGCTCCTGAATACTTATTGACTATAGGTCTAAGCATCTGCTCTGAGTGACCCTGCAGTTGTTCATAAGCAAGGAGAGATAGGGCAAACCACCTCTTGGATGGACTTCATGCTGTCCATCCAGGAGTTGGTAATGGCAGTAACTCTCACTCACGGATTGGATCACAAATGGGTATAAGATACTGATAGCAAATGACTATTTTCTAAAGAAAAGAAAGGGTTTTTGTGTTTTGCTGAAACATTTCCCTATCGTTTAGACTTGAACTTCGGTCAAGAACTGTGCTGTGCTTAGTCTTTCAGTTGTGTCTGACTCTGTGCCCCCACGGACTGTAGCTCGTCAGGCTCCTCTGTCCATGGGGATTCTCCAGACAAGAATACTGGAGTGGGTTGCCATGCCCTCCTCCAGGGGATCTTCCCAACTCAGAGACTGAACCCATGTCTCCTGCATTGCAGGCAGATTCTTTAGAACTAAGGCGTTGTTTTTTCTTTTCACAAAACATAATTTAAAAATTCTACTTGAATGTGCTATTCCAGCATCTCACGGTGGCAAGTGCTGGGATGATGTTTGTCCAGTTATTATATTTGTTGTATAGAAAATATAGTGAAGTTCAGAGACATGAAGTAACTTATCCAAAATCCACAGCTAAGAAATGTGAAAGAATTTGAATTTGTCAGATCTGTCTGACTCTAACATGTTTCTTCTCTATCATCTTACACTGCACTTCCCTTGCTTGGCATTTTCTCCTCTCTTTTGTTTTTTGTATTTTGTTTTTTGTTGCAGTATCTCTTTTGCTAGAATGTTATATTTCTCATTATTCATGTCCTATACCAAATATACAACTTCACTTAATATAGAAGATCAAAAGGTCTGACTTACAATATTATAAGAAGAAAAATCTAACTTAGGGTTAAGCCTTAATAGCTAATTAAAGTTTTGCATTATGAGCCCCAGAAAATACTATGATGTGAAATTGTGTGACGGAAGTTGCTGTGTATATTGTATTTACTCTGTTGAACAGGCCACTCCTCATGCAAAATTCACTCCTGAATGGTTACCTATACACAAGGCTGGTTGCCTCTACCATGCGACATTGCCCCACCCATGGCTGATTTGACAAAGAGGTGGCGTGAATGTGAGGGTAGTCAGTCAGTGACCTAAACTCTGTAATTAGTCGTGATGTGACTCTTTGACCAATGGAAACTTGATATTTATGCAGAAAATCAATAAGTGATTTGGTGACAGTTTTATTGCAGGGCTTGATATTTGGAGTGGGGTGCCATTGCCTTCTCCGGATATTTGAAGAGGAGGCAGCACAAAATCCAATGAGAAGTCCAGGTAGAAAACTGAAGGACCAGAAGCCAGCAAAGAAAGGGTGGAAAGAAGTGCATAGTCTCAGGGGCTGGAGGAACAGAAATGGAGAAGGCAGTTGAGTCATATTCTCTGTTGTGATCTACGAAAAAAAGCTCGATAAATACTATCTGCTTAGGGATGGTAGGATAACCCTTTGGTTGAAGCTCTGTTGGATTCCAAGTGACTACTCACTTCCTACACCGGGGTCTAATTCTTTCTAAAATCTGGTGGTCAGATTTGCAGTAACATGGGTGGGCCTAGAGATTATTATACTAAGTGAAGTAAGTCAGACAGAGAAAAGCAAATACTGTATGATATCATGTATATGTGGAGACTAAAATATGACCCAAATGAACTTGCTTACAAAACAGAAATAGATTCACAGAGAAAACAAAATTAAGGTTATAAAAAAGGAAAGGAGTGGGGAGGGATAAATTAGGAATTTGGAATTAGCAGACACAAACTACTATATATTATTAAAACAGAGAAAAAATCAAGAACCTACTGTATAGCACAGGGAATTATATTCAGTATCTTGTAATAAACTATAATGGAAAAGAACATGAAAAAGATTATATCTATAACTGAATCACTTTGCTCTACACCAGAAACTAACACATTGTAAATTAACTTTTATTGTAAAAAGAAAAAAAACTAGTGGTGGGACTTTTCTGGGCTAATGTAAGGCTGACTGTGTGGTTGGCATTTCTGTCTGTCTTATTTCCATGTGATATTACTTGTTTCTACAGAGAGCTACACTACTTCTTATAAACAGAGCCTAATATTCCCCCCACAATTATACCCCCTATGACTTTGAAAGCAGGATAGTTTTGCAATTTGGCAGCTTATCTTTATATTTACTTGCTATAACTGAATTTAGGGAGGGCAGGGAAGTGGGTGAAGTCAATGAAGTATCAGATTTATGTCTAGGCTATTTCTGAATGGAAATCAACAATTCCTTTTTAAAAAGCAGAAACTAATTCTTTAGTTTTTTCCATCAGTTCAACTGAATGTTTCTCATTGAGCTTTCAATATGTTTTGCTTCTGGTGTGTTTTCCCCTTATGCATCTGTGGACAAAGAAAATCTTTAGCTATCTTTTCTCCCACTTATATTTTCCCAGTTGTATCCCTCTTTATCAATACTATACTTTTCTTTATATTTTAAAATGATTTATAAAGGATTGGGAACATGTGTACACCCATGGTGGATTCATGTTGATGTATGGCAAAACCAATACAGTATTGTAAAGTAAAGTAAAATAAAATAAAATCTGAAAAAAAAAAAAAAGAATTCTTTCCCATTACTTCAGGGATCCTTCCTGTAAATGAAAAGCAGNATTCTTTATTTTTATGTATCAATTTACAGATAAGTTAGTGCCCTATTAACCTTCAATGGCAACCAGTAAAGTTTATGTTTTACATTTTTATGGAATTTTACATATCTCATATGATTCAATGAATTGCAATTATTAAATTTTAACTCTGGTGTGCAAAATAATCTTTGGTTGAAATAATTTTATTTGTATTTTGTAGGAGAACTTTACTGTTACAGGTGATACTGGCCAGGGAAATGAAGGTTCTGAGGAATACCAACATTCTCTTACACCTGATGGGCAGTGTGTGATGCTTTGAAAAAACCGATCTTTACCTGGATGTCACTGAGTTTGCACTTTTCTAGCGAGGACTTGCGGAGAAGGCAATGGCACCCCACACCAGTACTCTTGCCTGGAAAATCCCATGGGCGGAGGAGCCTGGTAGGCTGCAGTTCATGGGGGTCTCAAAGAGTCAGACATGTCTGAGTGACTTCACTTTCAGTTTTGACTTTCATGCATTGGAGAAGGAAATGGCAACCCACTCCAGTGTTCTTGCCTGGAGAATCTCAGGAACGGGGGAGACTGGTGAGCTGCTGTCTATGGGGTCACACAGAGTCGGACACGACTGACGTGACTTAGCAGCAGCAGCAGCAGCACTGAGTACTTGATCACTATGAGCAGAATTCTTTTATTGAGTGTACATTTTTACTAAGTCTGCCAGAACTATGAGTGATATTTCGGCTACTTATTTATCTACTCATGTCAAAAGAATACTCAAAAATGTCTTTAAAGATTACCCCTAAGTCTCTCTCCAAGGCTATAAACAACTAGGACAATACTTTTGGTGACTGACACACTTTGATGTGAGATGTGTCGTGTTCAGAAATAAATGCAGATATTTCCATTGAAATGGAACTTGAAGGCCATGACCTATGGACACATCTTTTCTTGTCCTTCTGAATTTTTATTTTGTATTTATTACAAACTTTTTTCAGACTTCTAGTTCTGACATACTTTTGTCAACTGCAAATTGCTCCTTGCCAGGAGCATTTGCCAGTGTCTGAATAACAACAGTGAGAGCCTTTGCCTCCTGTCTGTGCTGCTGCAGCTGCTGACTTTTGACACCCTTGGAAGGGACTTCAGGGTGGAGAGTGAGGCACTCTGTGTTTCAGGGAAACTGGAGAAACAGGTTTTTAGACAGTTAGATATTTTCAGGAACTGATTTCATGATCCTAATCCTGGCATCTCTTCATACCTCGAAAAGCACTAAATCCCTTTATCATGACATCAGTTCCTCATGACTAGCAGAAAACATTTTGCAAAGTAAACACTTGATTACATTGAACTCCTCCTTCACCAAAATCTTATATATTGACCTTCCCCCACTATCTCTTTGAAGGAGTCTCTCAGAGTTATCTGAGGTGCTCTTCCTGGGAGCTGCAGTCCTCATTTCATTTCAGTTCAGTTCAGTCGCTCAGTCGTGTCTGACTCTTTGTGACCTCATGGACTGCAGCATGCCAGGCTTCCCTGTCCATCAGCAACTCCTGGAGCTTGCTCAAACTCATGTCCATTGAGTCATTGATGCCATCCAACCATCTCATTCTCTGTTGTCCCCTTCTCCTCCTGCCTTCAATTTTTCTCAGTATCAGGGTCTTTTCCAATGAGTCAGTTCTTCGCATCAGGTAGCCAAAGTATTGGAGTTTCAGCTTCGGCATCAGTCTTTCCAATGAATATCCAGGACTGATTTCCTTTAGGATGGACTGGTTGGATCTCCTTTCAGTCCAAGGGACTCTCAAGAGTCTTCTCCAACACCACAGTTCAAAAGCATCAGTTCTTCAGTGCTCAGCTTTCTTATAGACCAACTTTCACATCCTCATTTTGCCTCCAGTAAAACTTGACTTGCAACTCTCACGTTGTGCATCTTTTTAGCTGACACTTTAAATACAGAAAAAAAAACAAACCATTACTGGAAGAAACTGGTCAAGATTTCTATGATAGTGACAAGTACATCTCTTAAGATCCTCCTGCTTTAAGAAATGTCAAAATGTGACAATATTTTAAAATATTTAAATATTTACCACCTTATTTATGAGGGAGAACAATTCCCAATGCTATGAAAACTCTAGTGTATACAACTTTGATGACACCTCCCTCCTTTCTAGAGATAACTGTGTCCCTTTAATTTTGCCAAGTATGTACTTTAAATAATTTGGTCTTGCTTTGAAACAATTTCTTGTTTATTTTTGTTTATTTTTTTGTTTATTTTTGTTTATTTTATTTTTGCCCATATGGCATGTGGGATCTTAGTTCATCAATCAGTGATCAAAGCTGTGTTCCCTGCATTGGAAGCACAGAGTCTTAACCATTGGACAGCCAGAGAAGTCTTGGTCTTGCTTTTGAACTATTCTATAAACAGAGTATAATACACGCATTATGTGACTTACTTTTAATACTCAACAGCATGATGCCTCCATGCCAGTGTAGCTGCCATTGTTGCATGGTACCCCACTGTATGTTGTAATTTATCAATTTCCAGTTGGTGGACTGACTTTCTGTGACTCAGTGGATTGTAGCCCTCCAGGCTCCTCTGTCCATGGGATTTCCCTGGGAAGAATACTGGAGAGGGTTGCCATCCCTTCGTCCAGGGAGGTCTTCCGAACTTGGGGATTGAACCTGTGTCTCTTATATCTCCTGCTCTGGCAGGTAGGTTCTTTACCACTAGCGCTACTTGGAAAGCCAACCCAATATATACTTAAAAGTATACTTTTTACTCCAGGGTGTAGTCCCAAAAGTGGAGTTGTCAGGTCTAGATGGTAGCCTTTCCTATTCGGATTGCCAGCAAATTCTGCTGTGCCCTCCTCCCATCTCTGAATATCCGGAGGGTATGTGAATCCTGTTTGTGCTTAAGTGATGGACTAGAATTAATTTTATAGCTCAGGGGCCTTCAGAGGAAAGAAGAGGAATAGGAGAGGAACATGGTAGTGCTTTCCAGGCCATAGACTGACTTTCAGACATAGCCTGGGGGAAACCGAGGCAGACTGTGGTTGAGGCAGATGAAGCACTCCATTGGTTCTGCTCTCCTGAGACTGTCAGGATGCAGCAAAGATGATGTCAGAGATGATGTCACACAGCCTCAGTGAGGTTATCACTGTGTTGTGCAATATGGAAATTTAAACAGGTAGCATTTCATTCCCAGACTGTGTGGCTTGATTTATTTCAGACTCAAGAAGCTGATAGCATCACCAATTCAATAGACACGAACTTGGGCGAACTCTGAGAGATGGTGAGGGACAGGGAGGCCTGGGGTGCTGCAGTCCATGGGGTTGCAAAGAATTGTACACGACTGAATGACTGAACAACAGCCACCAAGAAGCTGAGTTGGAAATCGCTTGGTCCCTGTGATCTGGCTCCTGCTGATGGACTTCAAAGTTTCCTGTCTCCTTGGTCTCAGATATCACGGTACTAGTGATCTCTGTCCCTTGTCAGGCTCTGCTGACTGCATGCAGCCTCTTTGCCACTTCGATAATCTCAGACCTAACTTCCACCTCTGAATCATGTATGGCAACCTTTGAGTATGGCAATCAAGTACGGCAACTTTGAGGTTTTATAATAGAGTCAATCCTGCTGTGTTTCTTGTCTTTGGGGCCTGGGGAGACTGTGGTTAAGTGGGCTTTGAGGGTCTTCTGGGGCTATTGGAAGACCCTGAACTAATTTAGATGGTCTCCTCCCCATTTTTTGAGATAACTGCTAGGCACCTCTGCCTCAAACACAGGTATATCCACTATGGCCCCAGATGGGATGGATGACTTGGGTACCAGTGTAAACTGCCACTGGTGAGCTCAGGAAGTAAACCAGTTTTTTTTTTTCTTCAATAAATGAAAAGATCTCTTGCATATGAAGGGATAAACAGCTGAAGGTAGAAGAACAACCAGTCACAAGCTGAAGGCAGCTCTGTTTTTCATGGTCATGAATGGATATCTTTACAGACTTCCAGAGCAGCAGCCCTGTGGTCTCCATGGGTTCACAGACTTTCTCTGGACGCTCTTTTCCAGCTCGTAGCTGGTGGACCAGGGCATGACCCCTGTGGGGGGAGTCAGAGCAGGTGCATGTGACAACCACGGTCATCATTCACACTCGGTTTGCACTTTGCTCACTTCTCTTTTGCTGATTGGGATGAGAAGCTCTCAAACCTGGTTGATATTTGAATATAGCGTACTCTCCCTACGAAGTGTACTCTCACCTACAAAGCGTACTCTCACGTACAAAGGTGGTCACGGTTTCCCCATGTGATAATAACTATGCCCCATGCTATTCATGGCTCTTATCGAGACAGCTCCTGAAGCTCCTCAATACCTTGCAGGGCATCTCAGGCTGGCAGGTGTGGAACATGGTCTTTCTGCAGGTCCTCTTTTTTGCCTCTGGAATCTCCAGGAGGGAAGGGCCACCCAGAGTGACTAAAGACAGGGTGGGAACATGTGTGCTAAGTCGCTTCAGTTGTGTTTGACCCTATGGACCTCAGCCTTCCAGGCTCCCTTGTCCATGGGATTCTCCAGGCAAGAATACTGGAGTGGGTTATCATGCCCTCCTCCAGGGCATCTTCCTGACTCAGGGATGGAACTTGAATCTCCTATGTCTTCTGCATTGGCAGGGAGGTTCTTTACCACTAATGCCACCTGGGAAGCCCAAAGATAAGGTAGAGGATCCCATTTACAGACCCCTCAGCTTTTTGTGCCATGAATACTCTGGTTGTCTGCACCCAGATGGGACCATGCTCAGGTGAGCTGGGGAGTGGCCTCCCCTGGGGGACACACCACCTACTCACCACTGTTTCTACATTTTGGTATCGCAGGGTTAGCAGCCAATTGCCAATCTGAAATTGCTCTCCCCAGAACCTCCAACTCTGCCTAAACCACCTCATGTGGCCACTTTCATCCTTTCCTGCCCACTGTGACCTGTCTCCAGCCTTCCCTTTGTCCTTGTCCTCACTTGGCTGACCTCATGAGCAGGGACACTGTCCCCCCTCCTTCCAACAAGCCTCAAACCAGGTGACCCTGCCTTTAGTTCAGGCCAAGTCCAGATCCCCCTTTTTTGAATGATCTCTTGCCTCTTGGAAATATTGTGTGGAATAAAAATGAAATCAAATTCTAAAGACTTTGAGTTCCTTTCAGAGGGTGTGAAATAGTTGGTATATTAATCAACTGCTAGTTGGTAATTGGGTATTTGAGCTGTTAATGATGGGACTTATAATAAAGCTAAGGATAAAGAGTGAAGAGTAAGCAGATTTTATGAATGGACAAATTTGACAGTGTGAAAGTATATGATATTCTCCCCAGAGGCAGATTCATTGTGAAGCTTAGCAGCTCAGTCTTTAAGACTTGCTTAAGCTTCTTCCAAGAACCTAGGAGGGACCCTAGCAATTGTTACATATTGTACATTCTTTTTTAATTTGCAAAAGTATGCTTTTTAAACACAATGCGAGCTGCTGTCCAATTCCACTAAACTTCCCCCCCCCCCAATTTATGATGGGTGGTAGCAGAGCACCCAAAGAAAGCATTTTGGTGGGTCAGCGGTCAAGAATCAGCCTGCCAGTGCAGGAGATGTGGGAAGATCCCCTGGAGAAGGAAATGGCAGCCCAGTCCAGTATTCTTGCCTGGGAAATCTCATGGACAGAGGAGCCTGGTGAGCTACAGTCCATGGGGCTGCCAAAGAGTCAGACATGACATAGTGACTAAACAACAGCAATAACTTAAGTGGGGCACAGATTTGAGTGTAGTGGGGGTTATTTAGGTGGTTTTCATTCTTCTACACATGTCACAGTTATCCATGAGTGTTCTGGTTTGATGTGACTTGCAGAAGTACTCCCAGAACCTTTTGGGCCAGTTCACCTGGATCTTCAGAAATTGCAGTACCAGAGGCTGCGTTATGATCTATCATGTTCTATTATGTCTGGGAATGGGGTGTATAGAGGAGACGTTCATCTAGAAAGTCTTCTGATCATCAGATGTATACAAGTAGAGATGGAGGATTTAGTGCTCAGATATGCCCAGGAAAAACAGGAAGTCCACTCATCAGGAATTTGTAGTGTTTGCATAAAAGTATCTTTTATTTCTCTCCTTTCTTCGACGGGAGTCATGTGAAGTAGAATTTACCAGAGTTCTTGTTTCTAAGGCACAGATTTTTATGATCACAGTGTACCTCTATATGTAAAGTTGCATGTCTTTTTTTTTTTTCTTTTTTCCTAGTCTTTTATTTTTCCTAGAACCTGTATACAATTAACTCTAGCAGGGCAGTACTCAATACTGTTTAAGCCTCACATTGTAGATTAACTACTTATTATAAATGTGAATGCACATCCTCATAACTGGGAAACTAAATGACATAGATTTATTCATTTATGTAACTATACAAGATTTTATATGCAACAGGAGCTTCTATACTATAAGGTTGCATGTCTTATGTATTCTGATGACCATGTCCTAAGTGTATTCATGCATCTTATCAAGATGAAATCTGGCAGTTCTAGATGAAACCACACTCAGCCAAAATGGCCTAAAGGAACTAGCATTCCAGTGACAACACACCGATGTGTATTTGTTGACAAAGCAATGCATGCTGTAAATAAGCAATTTGATGATAACATTTTGTGGCTTAATACAGTGCAATGGTGATTTTGAAATTACTTTGAGTTGCTTTTGTGCAGGTCTGAATCCTAATTACTTTTGCTACTTTTTCTGGAATTATTAATCCGGTCAAAATGCACATAGGATAGGAAAATATTTTGGAAATAGAAACTGAAATAAGCCTGGCAGAAACTACAAGGTGTCAGAAACTCTTCAATTATATCACGGTGGAAGTGAAATGTTTGATGATTGGAATCATGAAGATTAAAAAAAAAAAACAAAACATGACTATCCCAGAAGTAGATAATGAAAAGGAAAAAGAGGACTTGTATCAGTACTTGCTTTTGCACCTAAATTTGTATTTGGAATTTTTGTCTCATTTTGTTTGTTCTTTCTTCATAACTGGAATCTCCTAAATTATATAAACTCTAAATGTGGGAAGGTGGACCTGCTGAGTCTCTCCTCTTTGAAGACTGAGACAGGTAAGTGGATTAAAGCTGCCCGAGAAAGAAATTGACGTGGGAGCCATACAGAATGTCAAGTTTTATATACCTGAATATAAACATATATGGCATTTATAAAATTTAAAAGTGTTATATATATAAAATACACCACCTGGATGACCAACCTTTAAATTGTTGCTATCATAAATCAATATTGCATTATGTATTTATGCTTTTATTTCTGTAGTATGCATTCATAAAAGCAGGATTGCTGGGTCAAAGGCTGTATACATTAAAATATTAATTTCTTTGACTAGATGACTTTTATCAATAATGTAAGCAAATGTTCCTTAAGTTATGTTCTTAATATTCTGGATGTTGTCAGTGATTTGAAGTGAAAGTCGGTTAGTGGTGTCTGACTCTTTGCGACCCCATGGACTATACAGTGCATGGAATTCTCCAGGCCAAAATACTGAAGTGGGTAGTCTTTCTCTTCTCCAGGGATCTTCTCAACCCAGGGTTTCAACCCAGGTTTCCCCTTGATGGCTAAAAATATTTTGCTACTATTCTCTGATTTTTGGTGATATTGAACATCCTTTTTATGTATTTGTTGTCGTTCAGTTGCTAAGTCGTGTCTGACTCTCTGTGAATCTGTGGACTGCAGCACGCCAGTCTTCCCTGTCCTTCACTATCTCCCAGAGTTTATTCAAACTCACCTTCATCGAGTCAGTGATGCCATCCAACCATCTCATCCTCTGTCACTGCCTTCTCCTCCTGCCCTCAATCTTTCCCAGAATCAGGATCTTTTCCAACAAGTCGACTCTTTGTATCGGGTGGCCAAAGTTTTGGAGCTTCATAGATTTTCATATTTGTTCCTAGGCAAATTGCTTATTTATATAATTTGTCCTTTTAAAAATTTGATTGATTTTTTCCCTTAACAATGTGTAGTATCTTACCCCATTACAACTAAAATTGTTACCTTTTGAATTTGTTCAGGTTTTCTCCCTTTAATACTGAAATTAAAAAAATATTTACATAATCAGATCTGTCAATTTTTTCTTTATAGCTGTGTATTTTATATGCTGTTTGGGATGGTCATCTTCATCATATTATTATAAAACTATTCTGCAATATTTTCTTCTAATACTTTAACTTTTACATGTATATATTCAAACTTAAGTTGAGAATTATTTATGGTGTTATATGTAATTTTTTTCTTCCATATGGTTAGCAACTTTTCCCAGCACTGTTAGTTGAATAGTTAATTTTTCTCTTAAGGAATTGACAATCCACCTTTTTCATAAATAAGGTTTTTTCAAACACTTGTATTTGCTTCTTGACTTTTGGATTTGTTCCACTGATGTTTATGTCTATTTATTTATTCTTGTCCTTTTATCACACTGTAGCTTCATAGTGAGTTTTGATAATATACAGAATATACATCCAGCCACTAATCTTCATCACTGAAAATTTATTGACAGACTTCATATCTTTATTTTTCTGTGCAAATATTTGATATATTTCCTCTAGTTAAGAAAAACTAGTGGGATTTTGCTTGTAATTATATTAAATTTATATATTATTTGGGGAAGAATTGTTTTTATTTTATCTTATTTACTCATGTTTTACACAGTCCATTTATAAACTATTATACTTTTAAAAATATAGATTATTTTGATTTTGCTTATCCTTCGGTATATTATAAATTTTGTTGCCATGAATTAATGTTTCACCCCCCTTATTTTTATACTAATGTCCAGTGCTAATTAGCTTGGTATTTAAAAAAAATTCTTAAGTATATTTTTGACCTTTCCAAGCTCTCTAGGTAAGCCCTAATATTTTTTTATTGAGATACAATAGACATATAGCATTGTGTAAGCTGACGTTGTACTTGTTTGACTCGATACAATTATTTATTACAATATGTTCATTGTTGTAGTTTTAGCTTATATCTCTATCATATCA
>SJYQ01002400.1:309745-371596 GCA_006410935.1 Redunca redunca | reverse complement strand
CAGTCTTTTTTTTTTTTTCAGTCTTCATTGTGAATATCTACTTTTAACTTTATATAGTGACCTTTTTGTCTCATTTACTATTTTATAACATGAATTCAACCTGGCATGATATTAAGGTTGCAACCTGTTCTTTTCTTCCTCTTTCTTCCTTCTTTTCTTGCTTTCCCCTCCATTCCTTCATTCCCCTTCTTTTCCTCTCTCTTTCCCTCTTTCTTTCTCCTTTCCCTTTCCCCCTGAGTTCTTTCTCTTTCTTCATTTGCCTTGTATACCTTATTTATCCTTTTATCTTCTTTCTTTTCTTGAAGATATAAATTTAACTTGTTTATATTTATTGATATGATAGGTATATTTGAATCTAATTATGTTTTTTTGAAATTATACTTTATGATTTTGCTATTTTCAAAAATCACATTTAGTTCATAGTTTAAACTCTACTTCTACTATGTAATTCCTAAATAATGTGGTATTTAAGAAGGATTTGCATTTGTGTTCCAGTGACTAATTTTAGAACTATTAAGATATATAATTTCCTTAGTTATTTAATACTTGAGACATTATCTTTTACTTCCTTGTTCTGAACAATCATGAAACTAAACTAGTGTATTTCTTTTCTTTTATCCTTTCCTCCACCATCTAATTTTTCATTTTTAGTACTCTTCTTCACAATAATATTTATTTTTTTGTTATTTCCATTGAGGGCTTTAATGACATCTTGAATTCTAGCTGTTACAGATGAATTTTATGGTAATATTTAGAACTTTCAAATATTAAAAAATTTTTGAATATTTAATAGATGTAAAACCTTTTTTTTTTCCTCTTAAGAAAAATTATTATCACACATAAACTAGAACTAGAACTGTATTTGAATGGGAGTGTGAAATGGTGGCATTATGGAAAAGCCAGAAACCTGTCCACTCTCCTGACCCCTGATGTTATCCTTCAGTTATCCCTGAAGAATCCTAGGGATCAGAAAAATATGGTTATACAACCCTCACTCAGAATGTTAAAGATACCAGTATGTTGAGCAAGCAGATTTACAAATATTCTACTGGTACTTAGGTGGTGCAGTGGTAAAGAATCTGCCTGACAATGCAGGAGATGCAGAGACTTGGGTTCAATCTTGGGTCAGAAAGATCTCTTGGAGTAAGAAATGGCCACCTGCTCCAGTTTTCTTGCCTGGAAAATTCCATGGATAGAGGAACCTGGCAGGTTATAGTCCATGGGGTCGTGAAGAGTCAGACACCACTGAGCAATGGAGCACGCATGCACATATCTCTAGAATTTACTGCTGAATGTAGCGTCTGAATCTTTGTAAGTGGGATATTTTATGTTCCTAAATCGCTTTTTAATTTTTATTTTAATATCTTGAGATGCTTGAAAATGATGAAGGACTCATATAAGATCAAATTAATATAATTACTTAATGCATTGGACAATTTTTTGGAGAGTTAGAAATAATTAATATACATGTGCCTTTACAAGGTTTTTGGTTCAGAAAGCTTTTTGAGATTAAAATAAGCAAACAGAACCTCTGTGCAGATAGAGATCTTGATTGACTAACCCAAAAATCTAGTCTGGAAACTATACTAATTGGAAACATTTTTTCTCTTCCACACCATTCATCTGTGGAACCATACATTTGTTCATACCATTTCCCATATTTATATTATATTACTGTTCAGGTATTTTAATATTTGGCCAATTTTATTGTAGATTGAAGTTCTTCCTAATGGTTAATGGTCAGTTAAACCTCAATAGTCCCATGGGACCTAAATACTTATAATCTAGGTAGATCTAGTAAAAATGTTGAAATTAGTATCTAACATTTATTGAGAACTTGCCAAGTGCTAGTCCATGAGCTAAATTTTGTGCATATATTAGCTCATTAAATTCCTACATGATATATCCCCATTTTATTCAGGAAGAACCTGAGGCACAAAGACATTAAGTTGACGAAGGTTAAGTTGGAAGGGCTACGACTGAGAGACTAACACAGGCACTCTTGTGAAATACACGAACTAGCTGATAAGACTTTGGCTCATTTGTCCTGCTCTTTATTTTTACATATTTATTGATTTAGTTTGGCTCTTCTGAGCCTTCGTCGCTGAGAGGGCTTTGCTCTAGTTGTGGCAACAGGGGAGTACTCTCCAGCTGTGGTGCACAGGCTTCTCACTGAAGGGGTTTCTGTGGTTGCTGAGCATGAATTCAGGGCGCGTGGCTTCAGTAGCTGTGGTCCCTGGCCTCTAGAGCACAGGCTCAGTAATTGTGGTGCACAGGCTTAGTTGGTCTTCCTGGACCAGGGATTGAACCCATGACTCCTGTTGGCAGGTGGATTCCTTACCACTGAGTTACCAGAGAAACCCTGTCTTGCTCTTTAAATGTAACCCTTCCATATGTGTATATAGTTCCATAGTGCCATTACTTTTTTCTCCATTTAGAACATACTGAGGTCTGCTTCTTAATTAAATGCCCCAACACACTGATTGCAAAGCCAGTGAATCTCTGGACTATGAAGATTAGAGGAATTATTCAGCTAGAGGGACTTCTGAGAATTGGTGTGTATCTGAGTAGTTGCAGTTGAGAAGTTAGTTCCATTAGCTTAAAAGAAAACTTGTTTCTTATATAGAGGTGGATGCATACCTGGCAAGCTGGATAGCATGTTGAACATTTGTTCTGCCTATTCTAGTTTGAACCTGTTTTCCTATGTTATCACAGTTTAGCTTCAGATGTCTCTGAAAGTACAACAGCCAAAGTTTGCATTTTCAGGATAGCCATGCTGTCATAATCAGGAAGGACACAGACCTTTCCTTTGTGCGCTTAACCACTTGTTGGCTTTCAGAATATTTTACAACGTTGCTAATTACAGACATCTGCAGGGCACTCAGCCTCTGGCAATTAAAATCAAATTGAAGTAATTTGATAGAATTCTGATGTTGAAAATGCATTTAACTTTTCGAGTATTTTTCTTGACTAGAATTTATAATATACTCTAGTGGCATGCTAGAGTATCACAGCAATGCTAGAAATGTTTGTGAGGAATTCTGGGTAGAAAGTGCTTTACCAGTAATACCATTTTTCATGCTTTAAATTTTTTTCTACATATTTTCTAAATAAAGCCCCACAGAGATCAGTCTCTTGAAATTTGTATCTGAGAGTCAGCAAAAGTAATTATTCTCTATACTTCCCAATCCTTGACCTATTTCTTTGATTCTCCAAGTTTTACCGCAGGAATGTAGAAGGTTCTAATTTATAAGGTAGAATTTGTTTTTTATTCCAGATGCATGCCACATTGCACTGTCATGATAAATATGATCTGCAACACATATTTAGCAGTTTTGGGATAACTTTGGCCAGATTGATATTTTTACTGAGACAAAAAGAGAATGTTTTGAACTAGTTTAGTGAAAGAGGAGAGTGAAAAAGTTGGCTTAAAGCTCAACATTCAGAAAACTAAGATCATGGCATCTGGTCCCATCACTTCATGGGAAATAGATGAGGAAACAGTGGAAACAGTGTCAGACTTTATTTTTTGGGGCCTCAAAATCACTGCAGGTGGTGATTGCAGCCATGAAATTAAAAGACGCTTACTCCTTGGAAGAAAAGTTATGACCAACCTAGATATCATATTCAAAAGCAGAGACATTACTTTGCCAACAAAGGTCCATCTAGTCAAGGCTATGGTATTTCCTGTGGTCATGTATGGATGTGAGAGTTGGACTGTGAAGAAGGCTGAGCACTGAAGAATTGATACTTTTGAACTGTGGTGTTGGAGAAGACTCTTGAGAGTCCCTTGGACTGCAAGAAGATCCAACCAGTCCATTCTAAAGATCAGTCCTCGGTGTTCTTTGGAAGGACTGATGCTGAAGCTGAAACTCCAGTACTTTGGCCACCTGATGTGAAGAGTTGACTCATTGGAAAAGACTCTGATGTTGGGAGGGATTGGGGGCAGGAGGAGAAGGGGACGACAGATGATGAGACGGCTGGATAGCATCACTGACTCGATGGACATGAGTTTCGGTGAACTCCGGGAGTTGGTGATGGACAAGGGAGGCCTGGCGTGCTGCAATTCATGGGGTCGCAAAGAGTCAGACACGACTGAGAAACTGAACTGAGCTCAACTGAACTTCATGGTAGGCTTGTGCTGATGAGCTCATTTAACTCAGAATCTACAAAAAAATTCTTTATGACTCTCAGTGTTATAAATATGTTTGGATCAATATTTTACTGATCTTACAAATTTTTCCTAGTTTAGGTTTCAATGTGCATGTAGCTCTCCATCGTCTGACAAAGTGACACCAACCTTTTGTATTTCTTCAATGGTAACCCATTATATCTTTTGAGTTTTTAAAAAGTTTCTTTAGAAATGAGAGGGTTCAGAATCCCCAACACAAAAGATCCATGGAGAATGGAGGACTGGAAAAAATGTCTCCAAGCCTCCCAGAGGTTAGTTTGATTGGGTCTGCTTGGTAGTCATGGAATTTAAAAAATAGATTCCTTTGACTCAGTTTTTTTGTTAGAACTATGAATTCTCAATTTTTCTTTTTGAAGCCTTATTATTATTATTTCTTGGCTAGGCCATGTGGCTCGCAGGATTAGTTACGCAACCCGGGCCCTCAGCAGTAAAAGCTTGTAGTCCTAACCATTGAACCACCAGGGAATTTCCCAGAAGCCTTATTTTTGAGACATATAAAGTCCGAGGTATCAGCAAATCAATTGAAGGGAAAAGCATGATCAGAGGAGGTGAGAGAGCAAGATAGAGGGTGGGTGATGATGCTGCTGGTTACTCTGGTCCAGCCAGGAATCCTGAGAATGTAGAACAGAGATCTGGGAAGTAGCATAATAACCCCTGGGACTTATTAGGTAAACTCCTACTATCGTCCATAGATAATTTTGGTATGTGTTTAGTCAGTCATAGAGAATATTTTGGCTTACCCAAGGGCTCAGCAGGTAAAGAATTTGCCTGCTATACAGGAGACACAGGAGACTTGGATTTGATCCCTGGGTCAGGAGGATCCCCTGGTGGAGGAAATGACACCCTACTCCAGTATTCTTGCCTGAAAAATCCTTGGCTACCGTCCAAAGGGTCACAAAGAGTTGGACATGACTGAGTGACGAAGTAGGCAGGCATAGAATATTTTGCAAATGTAACATCTAATCGGATATCTCTCTTAAAATGTTTTTGTATGTGTGTATGGTTGTGTTTCCATCTGCGGTTAAAGAATGAAGTAAAAAAAAAAAGAAATATTATGAAGTCCCTGTATATGTATTTCCCCCCTCTTTTGACCAGATGAGGGCCATCTGGGAAGAAGAGTCAGACTACCTATTTAAATTTTATATCCAGGTTTCCCAAAACATATTCATTTTCTGATTGGCAGTTTGTCCCTTTGACTAACATTTCCTCAGTCATGCTGGCCCCAGTCCCTGGTAACCACCATTCTATTCTCTGTTTTTATGAATCCTGCTTTTTCAGATTCTATATACAGGTGATATCATAAATTATTTGTTTTTCTCTGGCTGGATTATTTAAGACAGCACAATTTTTAGCATAATTTTCTCAAGGTCTCTCCATGTTGTTCAAATGGCAAGATTTTCTTCTTTCTCATGGCTTTGAGAAAAGTTGACACTGCTTTCCATAGTGGCTTTGCTTATTTGTATTCCCACCAATGGTGCACAAGTGTTCTCTTCTCTTCAAATCGTCACCAACACTTTTTATACTTTATTTTTTTGATGATAGAGATTCTTACAAGGACTCCATGGACACAACTGAGCATGCACGCATCATTTATTGTGCAATCAGCATTGTTTGCAAATTAAAGGACTGTTGCCATTGTTTAGTTGCTTTGTCCAACTCTTTTGCCACACCATGGACTATATAGCTCACCAGGCTTCTCTGTCCATGAGGATTATCCAAGCAAGAATATTGGAGTGGGTTGCCATTTCCTTCTCCAGGGGATCTTCCCAACCCAGGGATAGAACTTGTGTCTCCTGCATTGGCAGGTGGATTCTTTACCACTGAGCCACCAGGGAAACCCGAATTAAAGGATATCAATACTTTAAAAGTAAGTTAACTGAGGATACCCACAACTCCTGAAAACAACACATTTTTGTGTGTTTCCATCCTTCTTCACATTTATATGTATATATATTTTGCTTAAAGCATTTTCTATTTGTATTGTTCTACTAGTAGTTGATGTTATATCAACAATCTATTTTTCTTTGAAATTATTACTTTTAATAACTACATAAGAGTTCACTGCCTTCTCTCAACTATTCTCTGGCCATTATATAACTTGTTGTCAGTTTTTTGGTGAGTCTAAAAAAATTACAAAATAAAACCCCTCATACTTATAACTCTTTTATATTTTTAATGTAATTGTTAGGAAAAATTCACAGCAATGGGATCACTGAGTGGTTGGATATGAACATTTTTATTTCTCTTGATAAACATTGACAAATGGCTCTCCAAAAGCATTGTACCAGTTTATATTGCTATTTTAGTGATGAATGAGTTTGACCTTAGCTATACTGATGTTAACTTTCCATTATCTTTATCTGCCTCTCTTGTTTTCATCTGAACTCATATGTGATAGATTTTAGACCATATTTGTCTCTGAAAAGCTCATGCATATCAATGAATTTTAAAGAAAACATAAACAGCATAAAAGAAATATAGCATGGAAATTTTATCTGTAAATGAATTAATCTAAATTTATATAACAGGTTCTATGTAATTCCCTTGATGTTGAGTCCTTCTCAAGTTGTCTTCTTCAGAAGGAAGTTTGTAGCTATGGTTTAGCTTCCCCCTCCTCACCCCCTACCTCCATACCTCTTGTTATGGAACTGTGCACTTATCCTTTCTTATTATTTGCATTTGTTTATCTAATATGTATTTTATTTATTATTTGACAAAGGTGGATAGAATTTGCTTAACTCCCCCTTTATTGAATTTGTACTAAGAGCATCAGTCTCCTATTTAAAATTCAAGAAATGCTGACTTGTGTAGAGAAGAGTTGACCTTGTATATATGAAATTCCAGGAAGCAATATAATTAACTCATAAATAGTCCAAATAAAAATTAAATTATTGATTCGTGGAGACAAATAATTCAGGTTCAAATAACTGACTAGTCTCTTCTAAGGGACATGAGATTCTTATGAGGGCATACATTTAACTTTCTTCTTCTATCTGGGAAATCTGACCTCATTTTAACTTGTCACTTTAGGAGGGGATTGTGAGAGAGAGAGAAAGAGTATCTCTTTAAGTATCCATATCAACCCAAATAAAACCAGAAACCGTTATTGTTACAGATGTCATAGCTTGATAATCCTAACATGTTGTGGTCATTTATTGTTTTTTAGCAAATTACCCCAACACTCAGTAGCAAAAGCAAACCATGAATTCTATGGGTCAGAAGGCATGATGAGACCAACATGTCTGTGCTCCATGGTGTCTGAGGTCTCAGCTGGAAGATTTGAAGGCTGGAATCTGGCATCATCCAAATGCTCTTTTACCCACTTGTTTGGTGTTAGATGCTGAGTTTCAGCTGGCTCAGTCCTCAAGAGCTAACATCCAAAAAGAAAAGCCCTGTCGATGCATATCTTCTTGTTGACCTAACCTTGAAGCCACATGCCACCACTTAAATCATACTTCACTGGTCAGGGCAAGCATAAGCCCTACCTAGATTCAAGATGATATAAGACATGAATGACAGTTCTTGTTGGAGGGGTGCTAACGTCATTTTGGAAAAAACCAAAAGGGAAGGGAAAGATGTTGTGGTCACTTAGGAAAACAAAGTCAGCCACATAAATGATATGAAAAATAGATTTGACATATACCATTTTTTTTTCTGAGAGCTTCCCAGGTGGCTCAGTGGTAAAGAATCTGCCTGCCAATGCAGGAGATGCAGGAGACGTGGGTTTCATCCCTGGATTGGGACGATCTTCCAGAGGAGGAAGTGGCAAGCCATTCTAGTATTTTTTGCCTGAAAGAATCCATGAACAGAGGAGCAGTCCATGAGATCTCAAAGAACTGGACATGACTGAGCACAAATGCACATTTTTTTCTGAGCCTTTAAAAATTTCATTTTGGAAATGGTGCGTATTCAAGACTGGCAAAGCAGTCGTTATTGGCCCAACGTTCCTACAGATAACAGTTATAGAAGTTAAATAGTTAAAAGTATAAAAAATACAACCGTTTAAAGAAGGGAATGACACTGGTTGGCCCTTTGCCTAAGTTAGACTCTTGTCAGTATCATGTAGGGTGACTGACACTGACAGGTCTATGCAGTCTTACTGGCTTGAAAGACCAGAGGATAGGGATTGGATTGACCACAAAAAATATAAAATAATGGGAATTTTAATCCCAGAAGGAGGAAAATTGGAGAGCAGAAGTCCTACATTCTACATGTGAACTATTTTCAAATCTCTGGCTCACCTCTGAACTATGTATGTGGATGCCAAGCAACCTATATAAGGGTAAAAAACTTAGAGATTTCAGCTTCTACCCTTCAAAGCAGAGACAAATTAGGGGATTTTAGTCCAGTTAAGCTATCTACTAAAACAGACCAATCAACAAACTACTACCATTACTATAATTACTATTTTTGAGAAAAGTAACAAATTTAGAAAGTCCATAGGTTGGGGATTCATACCTTTTGAAATGCAGACAGCCCTCTGGAGTTGGGTCAGTCTTCTTAGCTATATAGGTATAATTACTTTATGACTAACTCTTACTCATACTAAATGACTTACTTTTAACTGAGGTGCCAAGTTTCAGCAAAATTTGATCAGAAAGCTCCAAGTGTCAGAAAAACAAATATGTTTTCTGCACCTTGTGGTTATGCTGTATGATTCAATCATATGAATTTCTAGAAGTGGCAAGCTGAGTTTTTGATAAAACACTCATAGCAGTGGTTGCCTTCAGAGTTGGTGGTATGATCTAGGGCTTCCCAACCCTTTTGTTAGGAACTGGGCCACACAGCAGGTGAGTGGTGAATGAATGAATGAAACTTCATCTGTATTCACAGCCACTCCCCAGCACTCGCATTACAGTCTGAGCTCTGCCTCCTGTTCGATCAGTGCAGCATTAGGTTCACATAAGGGTGTGAACTCTACTGTGAACTGCGCATGTGAGGGATCCAGATTGTGTGCTCCTTGGGAGAATCATCCTGCAACCATTCCTCTTCCACCCCCTCCATGGAAAAATTGTCTTCCACGAAATCAGTCCCTGGTGCCAAAAAAGTTGGGGACCAATTGTGTAAACCAACTGGGAAGGATCATGTGGGAAGTTTCTGGGGGTAGATTGTTGTATGTCTTGACAGAGGTTTGTGTTAAATAGATGCACATATTTTTTAAGTAACTTACTAAAAGCATCCACTGAAGATTTGTACATTTTACTGTATATAATTTTATTTCAAAATCGTTGAACTCTTGTTAATAAATGATGAAGTGTTCACAGATGAGATATACTTTAAAATGTATTAAAAATTAAGATGAATTGTTGGGCATATATAAATGTGAAAAAACAAACAGAGTAAAGTTAATGGTGGTATCTGGGTAGTGAATGTGTTCAGGGCTGGGACCAGGGACGGGCAAGAAAGGCACCCAGAGTGCAAACTTTAAGGAGAGGTTCACTCTAGACGCAGGCAAGTGCAGGGCTGGCACCTGAGAGCAAGTACCTCTTTGAATTTTGCATCCTGGTTGCCTCTTATTAATACCTTGCCTGTTAATATTCTATCAAGAATCTAGTCACCTTGCCCTATTGTTAGCATGGGAAAATTTATGGCAATCTAATGCATATGGTGGCCACGGAGGTGTGCAGCTCAGATCTCACAAGAGAGAACTCGGTGTGGGGAGTGCAGTTAGCTAACAATCCCTGATACAGGTGTCCTTAGGATCTTCCACTTGAAAAAATTAAAAAAAAAATTATTGTGGTAAAAGTCACACAACACACTAATGGCAGAAGGTGAAGAGGAACTGAAGAACCTCTTGATCAGGGTAAAAAAAATGGAGAGTGTAAAAGTTGGCTTAAAGCTCAGCATTCAAAAAATAAGATCATGGCACCTGGTTCTATCATTTCATGGCAAACAGATGGGGAAAATGTGGAAACAGTGTCAGATCTTATCTTCATGGGCTCTAAAATCACTGTGGACGGTGACTGCAGCCACAAAATTAGTAGATGCTTGCTCCTTGAAAGGAAAGCTATGACAATCCTAGACAGCATATTAAAAAGCAGAGACATCACTTTGCTGACAAGGCCCACATAGTCAAAGCTCTTGTTTTTCCATTAGTCATGTACGGATGTGAGAGTTGGACCATAAAGAAGTCTGAGTGCCAAAGAATTGATGCTTTCAAATTGTGGTGCTGGAGAAGACTCTTGAGAATTCCTTGGTCTATGAGGAGATCAAATTGGCAATCTTAAAGGAAATCAACCCTGAATATTCCCTGGAAGGTCTGGTGCTGAAGCTGAAGTGCCAGTACTTTGGCCACCTGATGTAAAGAGCCAGCTCATTGGAAAAGACCCTGATGCTGGGAAAGACTGAAGGCAAAAGAGAAGAGGACGGTAGAGGAAGAGATGGTTAGATACAATCTTTGACTCAATGAACATAAATCTGAGCAAACTCCAGGAGACAGTGAAGGACTAGAGATCCTGGTATGCTGCAGTCCATGGGGTCACAAAGAGTTGGACATGACTTAGCAACTGGACAGCAACAAAAGTCACACAATATAAAACATACTATTTAAACCATATTTAACTGCACAGTTCAATGGCACTAAGGACATTCACACTGTTGTGTAACTCTCATCAGCATCCATCTCCTTAATTATTCACCTTCCTAAACCGAAACAATCTCCATTAAACACTAACATCCCATCGGCTCTTCCCAGCCCCTCACCCCTCTGTCCCTGCCATCTACCAATGTACTTTCTGCCTCTGTGAATTTGACTATTCTAGGTGCCTCATATAAATGGGACCAAACATTACCTAATTTATATCCAGGAGATGGTGATGGACATGGAGACCTGGCACGCTGCAGTCCATGGGGTTGCAGAGTCAGACGCGACTGGGTGACTGAAATAGCAGCAGTTTGTATTTATATTGGAATGAATTTCTAAGGTTAACAATATATGTCCTAGAGCCAGATTGTACCTTTCTTCTTCCCCTGTGCTATACAGTAAGCTCTCATTCGNCCCCCCTCCTCGTCATCCGTTTTATACTTAGTAGAGTATACGTGTCAATCCCAATCTCCCAATGTATGTCACTTCCTTTCCCTCACTTGGTGCCCATGCGTTTGTTCTCTACACCTATGTCTTTGTCTGCTTTTGAGTTGAAGTCTTGTGCTTCTCTGGTGGCTCAGATGGTAAAGAATCTGCAGGAGATCCAAGTTCGATCTGTGGGTCAGGAGGATCCCCTGGAGAAGGGAATGGCTACCCACTCCAGTATTCTTGCCTGGAGAATCCTATGGATAGAAAAACATGGCAGGCTATATAGTCCATGGGATTGCAAAGAGTTGGACATGACTGAGTGACTAACACTACTACTTTCAAGGTAGCCCTCAGCTAATGACTGAGCATGGTGATGTTAAAGGGGTTTTCTGTTTATGGCTTGTGATGGACACCTCTCTGGACAGCCACTGGGCTAGTTGAGACTTTCATGAAACTAAATCACTGAGTCTCTTCTTGCCAATCCTCCTTTCCCCTTTTCTGTCACCTGTGTCAGACATGCATCTGGCTTCATCTGGTCTGAGATTTTTTTTCTTCCTACCCAGCTCCCTTTCTCCCTTATATTTCACAGTCTTTACTCCCAATGTGTATACATTGATGTCTACCTTAGTTTCTGCATTCCAGAGGACCCAATCAGTGCAGCGTAATAACTGCCCAATCTTTGTGTATCTGTCTAGTTCTAGGTCTCTGCCTTTTTGCCTATATATTGTTCACACTTTTAAATTGTTCACACTGTTGCTACAATAGTTTACACTTTTAAAACGAGCATTAGCCCTCTGGCTTACTACATGGATCCTCAGGCAAGTTCCTCCAGAACTGGATTGCCTTTTTTTTTTTTTAAACAGACCAGCTCCAGCACCTATCCTTTGGCAAATTTCTTTGTCATTGTCAGGCTGCATTGCTTTTTGTACTTCCTGCTTCTGCACCCATTATAATCACATTCTTCCCTTTTAATGATTCACTGCTTTTCATTAGGTAAGTGACTCTTTGTATTCAAATTTCCCTGCTCTAATTTCTGTATGGATTTTGTTTCCTGTCTGGACATGAACAAATATAGGGTTGATGATGAGAGTAGTCCTGGAAGAAAGACCTTTAAAGATGGGATTTTGAGGGGATTGGTCTGATCATGTCCTTGGGCTTTGGTGCAGTGCTGAGGTTTTAAAGACACAGGATGATAATCCATGACATGCAGTGGCACAACAAGTAATAAAGTCATCATCTGTCATTGTGATGAAGTGCCACTTTGAACCAAATGCCTTGGGAGCTCAAATGGCTGCTGCACTTGACTGTTCCAGTAACAGTGATGACTACAAGAGCTAGCATATTTTTAAATTTAATTGAAGCATTTGCAGGAAGAAAAATAAGCTCAGGTCCTTAAATTCTCTGCTCATGTCATAATCTTGGAACCAGAGGAATTTCATGGCTGAAAATCAAACACAAAATTTAACTTCAAGCATTACAGAATTATAATACCAGTTGAACCAATTTCTCATGAAAGCTAGAGAATTAACCAGGAAAGAATGGGACCCTTAAAATTGAAGTGAGGACGTCTGGTTGGAATCAGATGAAACAGAATATTGAACCTCCCCAAGTCCATCTGAGTCTCTCTTGACAGTGGAACTAGCTTTCCTTCCTGTGTATGAGGATATAAGAGTTTCTTTGCTGGAAAGCTCTTGATAAAGGGCTTGCAAGGGGGATGTACATGGTCTTTCATATCTACCTGCTGTTGTCACTTGACATATAATTGGGGCCATGTCTCGGTGTGCTTCAGGGAATTAGGTACAGAGTATTACTATCTGTGAATTTGGAAGTGGGGTGGGTTCTAGTGGTCAGAGGAGCCTGCCAGACTATAGTCCATGGGGTTGTAAAGAGTCAGATGTGGCAGAGTGACTAATATACTTTCTAAGGGTGTTATACCAAGGAGGATGGTCTAGAAAAACTGGGCCAAATGCATCAATATGGGCGCAGTTACTGAACATTATGGATTTAATATACTAGCTCATGGAGTTGGCAGTGACTCTAGTAACTCACTTGGTTGGTTCACCAAACCTTGAAGTCAGTGGTGGCCTATTTTAATGAGACTGAGATCCAGAGTTTATATGACATGATGTGGAAGAAGGAATTAAAAGGCTCAGAATTCAATCCAGGGAAGATGTGGATGCATATACTGAGGGGACCAACTGCATCCTTGAAAAGGTTTGGATTGCTCTCCTTTGTATCCAGGTATCATGGTCAGTAACACCACTATTTATTTGAGTTCTTTTATTTTAATAGAGAAAATGGGAAGCCAGTGTATGAGGTCAAGCAGCCAACTGACAAAGTAGGCACATTTACTAGAAAAGCCAGCAGGCCATAACAATAATCAGTTCACTTTAGTCTATGGGAACCACTGACTCTAACTGATCACAGTGTCCCTAGGAATAAAATAGACAGGAAATCTGTAAAAACATTGCCTGAATTATAACAGAAAATCCTCTGGTATTGGTGATTACATGCTTGAGGAGAGTTGTGAGATTTTCATAGGTTTCTAGACCTAAAGCCCAATCATAGTCCCAGAGTTCCTTGGCTTTGTTGAAGGAGAAGGGAGGGTGAGTTTTCCTTAAGCGAGACAACAAAAGAGACTCAGATCTATAGAGTGAACTTTTGGACTTTGGGGGAGAGAGAGAGGGAGACGGTGGGATGAGATGGGAGAATGGCATTGAAACATGTATACTATCAAGTACAGGTAATCTTATTTGTGATAATGTTTTGATTTACAATAAACAGGTACTAGTTTAAAAAAATAAATAAATAAATAAATAAACTTGACACTGAAAAGGAAAAAAAAAAAAATTCTCTTGTGGAGGAACCCTGCAGCATTGCCAAGTGTATACTGTGAATCTGTCTTTAAGTCTGCATAAATTTACCAGAATGACTGCGCACTGGGGAAAAATAGCCAGACCTTTGCTGTTGTTGTTGAGTCACTCAGTCATGTCTGATTCTTTTGCAACCCCGTAGATGGTAGCCTGCCATGGTCCTCTATCCATGAGATTTTGCAGGCAAGAATACTGGAGTAGTTGCCATTTCTTCTTCCAGAAGATTTTTCTGACCCAGGAATCAAACCCAAGTCTCCAAGGGTACTGCATTGCAGGCAGGTTCTTTTATCACTGACTCACTGGGAAAGCCTGACCCAGACCTTTGGGGATTATTAAATACTGATTCTGGATCATTGCCAATTTCTGATGACCCAAAATATCACAGTAGCTGTGGTTACATGATATACACAGAGTCAACCCAGATGTGACTCACAGAGTACACAGTTAGTTCATAGGCATGGTGTTGATGTTTCACTAGTTTCTGAATGTGTAATCGGATTAGAAATACTTGGCAGCTGGAAGAATCACAAACCAGAATTACCCCCTTGACCCATGGGTTTGAGTCATTATGGTAGGAAGGGCAAATGAAAACTTCCAAATTTTTCTGCTCCCCACCAAGATAATAAACCAAAAGCAATGCCACATCTCTAGGGGGGTGTTCAGATATTAGTGACATCATCAAAGAGTTAAAAATGAGATATGGTGATAGGTATCATACTGTTCCTTAACCTGCCAATTTGTCCTGTGCAGAGGGTGAATGGATTTCAGAGAATGGCTGTAGAGCCATCAGGTGGAGGTCTGCAGTATTTAGATGTAGTCTTTTTACTAAAGAAAATTAGCATAGCTCTGGGTACTTAATATGCAATTATGACCTGTCAAGACTTTTTTCTCCATATTGTAAGGACCACCAGAAGTTGTCGTTTTACCTGGCAGAGACAACACTGTAAGGGTACCATGTTGCCTGCCGGTGTCAATCTCTCGGCTCTTTTTACCAAAACAGAGACTCCAGAGACCACGATTGCACTGATATTTGCCAAATTATAATGATCCACTACATTGAGGTTATTATGCCTCCTGGATATAATATGCACAGAGTAGTGGAGTGTGTTTCATGCCTTAGCAAGACCTATGTGAACCAGAGGGTGGGAGAAAAGTCCCACAGAATTTCAGAAGACTGCAGCCTTAGTGAAATTTTTAGAAACCTAATGGTCAGGAGCATGTTGAGACATCTTTTGCAACATGGAGGACAAGTTGTAGTACCTTGCACAACCTATAAAGAAAAAATAAAAGGTGTATTTGGTGGGCTTTTTCATTTTTCAATTTAAGTTTTAGACTTATACAAAGCATGAACAGATGATACAGAGAATTCCCATATATTCCCTGCCCTCCACTCCCGCATCCAGTTCCCCTTGTTATCAATGACTTGCATTAGTGTGGCACACTTGCTACAGTTAATGAACCAATCCTGATACATTATTATTAACTAATATCCATCATTTATTCAGATTTCCTTAGTTAACCTCATGTCCTCTCTTTGTTTCAGGATCCCAGTCAGTATAACACATTACATTTCATTGTCATGTCTCCTTAGGATTCTCCTGATTGTGACAGTTTCTCATATTTCCTTTGTTTTCAGTGATGTTGACAATGTTGTGGAGTACCGTTTAGATATTTTGCATAATAATCCTAATTGTGATTTGTTCAATAATTTTTTAACTAGACTGGGGTTATGGATTTTGGAGAGGAAAACTGCAGAGGTAAAATACTATTCTCATCACATCATGTCGAGGGACAATGCTGTCAATATGACTTATTGCTGTTGCTGTTGACCTTGATCACCTGGCTAGGGTAGTGTTGTCAGATTTCTCCACTGTAAAGTTTCTTCTTGATGTTGTGAAAAAAAGTTCCTCTTTGTTCCATCTTCTGCTTTCCTGTCTGTACTCCTGGAAAGGACAAGCATCCTCCTTGAGGGTAAATTATCTAAGTAAATTATTTGTAATCCTTCTACAGAGGAGATTTGTTTATTCTCTCCTATTCATTCTTTTTATTAAGATTTTTTTTTAATGTGGACCATTTCTAAAGTCTTTATTGAATTTGTTACAATATCACTTTAGTTTTATGTTTTTTGATTTTTTGGCTGCAAGGCATGTGGGATTCTAGCTCCTCGATCAGGGATTAAACTGCACCCCCTGCATTGGAATGCAGAGTTTTAATCACTGGACCACCAGGCAAGTTCCTCCCTGATTCATTCTTAAATTGGTTAGTTAAATAATTTCAGTCTGGATTTACAGCCATCTATTTTGTACTATGGATTATAATCCAATTCTGCTTCATTTATCTTGCTGCTTAGATTGTTCTATCTTTGGTCATTGGGAATTCTTTCATTTGGGTCCTTTGTTCCTTTAATGTTCCCTCATCATCGTGCTTTGTTTGCTTGTTTGAGAACCATACTTCCTTACCTTTTGGTGTTATAAAATGCTCCAGGCTGATTTTATGTTTATTTTCACTTAAATCAGTACTTTTAAGAATGTGATTGCCTAATCCCAGATGATATTTTAGTTAAAACATATAGTAAACACTTCCTATGTGCTAAGCTCTTTGTTGTGTGCTGGGTGTAATAGTAATATTATCTATTTTGATCTCTAAGCAGGTAATGATCATCAAGAGGATGATCGCTTACATTTTTAAGCTCCTTTGCATTTTACAAAGCTTTCCCCTTCAATACATTAGCTCATATTTTAACCTCACACAATTTTTCTATGATAGGTATGGTAGGAATTAATTATGATATCTATTTCATGGATGAAGAATCTTATCTAGACTTTCAACAGATTTTGTTTTTAAAGGAGAAATGAAACCCTAGTTTGCCATGGGGAGTGCAGCCTCTTCTGAATGTATGGGGTCATTTGTTCATATTCCCTCTCAATAAATTTACAGAGAGTTTTCCTGATTATGGCAAATTTATGGCCACAATGAACTTATGTTTTATTCTCTTACAGATTTATTCTTCATTCCCCTTCCCATGAAAATAATAGAAAAACTTAGTTACATAGAGCCTTGGCCTATTTCAGCTTACTTCAGAATATAATGATGTAAATTGAAGAAAACACTATGGACTATATTGCAATTGCTCCATATCCCCTTTTAAGCATAACATTTTATATGTGAAACAAAATTCCCATATCACAATATATAAAACATGTGATATCAACTAAGAACGTCCATAAAATTGTGAATTTTGGCTCCAAGTATTTTTTGGCACACACGATTGTGTAAAGGTTTTAAAGATTTGTATGGCTCTTGTAAAATATGACTCCATCACTTTGTGCTGAACCAATGATGTTTCAGTGATCTCCTTTCAAATATCTTACTTTGGAAGGAGCTTGATTTAGTTCTTTGTCTTGTTCTTTGAATACAGATCCTATAACCTCTTGCATAGCTCTGTTTGATGGACTTTGAAATTACAGATCATGATCTTTTTAAATAGCGGCAAAGCAGGTGGTGCAGTGGTAAAGAATCTGCCTGCCAACGCAGGAGACGCAAGAGACGCGGGTTTGATCCCTGGGTATAGAAGATCCCCTGGAGAAGGAAACGGCAACGCACTTCAGTGCTCTTGCCTGGAAAATTCCATGGGCAGAGAAGCCTGGTGGGTTAGGGTCCATGGACTCACAAAGAATCAGACACAAACAGCACAAAGCCTCTTTGTGCTGCACTGTACTTTAGTGTTTGCTTCTTGGCGTCCAGCAAGCACTCTGAAGTGTGGGTTTAACTACAGTGACCTGTACAATTAATAACTTCAGAGAAGCATTAGGGAATATTTTGGGACGAATGCACAGATGAACTCTATAGGCCCCAGCTGAGCTGTCCCATTGGGCTATGGATAACAGATGACCACATTTATACGCTTTGATTGAACTGCTTTTGACTTTCTCCAGGTTTTATGGGAAAAGGATCTTTATTCTCAGAAGTAAAAACTATGCTGTCACCATGTTGTCGGAATTCTGGAATTGAGGTTTATCTCAAGTGGAAATATTTTGAACTACACTTAAGGTTGGTATGTTTGTCACTTCAGATAGTCTTCTGGAACCACTATTTGTTGGAGACTCCATTCACTTTTCCAGCTAGTCATTGACCTGATCTAAGGTGAATGGCAATATATGGACATTGACCCTTCCATTATCATGGCTCTTCTTTGGAGCATGATAGATACGTGTGAAGTGGTACTTCACAGTGACACACTGTTTGGAATAAAGCTGATACTTTATGCTAGGAACAATTTTCTACTGAAGAATCTGTGACATGTTTGTATTTGTAGAAACAAATCTGGTAAAAAGCAGAGTAGGAGTCACAGTTCAGGTTTTATCAACACAGTGAACTGGGTGATTTTTTTGACATGTGACAAACTCATTTATGGTTTGTCCAGGAAATGATCTGATATTTTCCCAGGGATCTTATTTGCATTTTAAATATATAAGTAATATATAACCAGAGCATCCATTGTCAGTAGTTGCGAAAAACTAATCAATTTTGGAGGTAGCATCTAATCTATTTAAGGGATTTAATTCATCAAAGTTTCTTGATCTCCATATGTTACGTGCCATATGTCTTCCATGACATAGAGGACATGAATAATCTGTTTTCAAAGGGCAGAGAGTCTTTTCATAAAAAGTATCTAAATAATAATTTAAGGGAGATAATTACAACAATAATAATTAAAGTAAATCTATCAGAAGAGTGACTATTTATTTCCAACTGGGAATCAAGATGGCTTCATGGAGGAGAGAAAACATTATTTATAAAGTCCTAGCTTTACATAGTTCCACATAACAATGGTATTATGCTGGTCTGATCCCCATTTTACATGAAAGAAAATAAACCTCAGAAATGTTAAGTATTTGCTTAATATAAAATAATGATGATATTTAAAAGGGAGTTGAGGTTAAATAATGAGTACATGAAGGTGCATTGTACCTTCCTTTGCATGATTCCAAACCTTCTTTCTCGTTTCAATTCACCATTATTAAGGTTTAAAAGTAGAGATAGCAAACCAACCTATAAAATTGCTGTTATTTTATCCCTTTCAGCTATGAGAAAATGGGGGCTTAAAATGTGTTAAGTGACTTGATTAATATTAATTAGACAACAAATGCTGGATCTGTACATAGGTCTTCTAAAATCTTTTTATTATGAATATTTTTTGCTGTTTTTTAAAAAATTGTGTTATGAACACTTAACATGAGATCACCCTCTTAATAAATTTTTAAGTGCACAATAGAGTATTGTTAACTATGGGCACAATTAGTTAGTTAGTTAGTTCAGTCGCTCAGTCGTGTCCGACTCTTTGCGACCCCATGAATTGCAGCACGCCAGGCCTCCCTGTCCATCACCATCTCCCGGAGTTCACTCAGACTCACGTCCATCGAGTCAGTGATGCCATCCAGCCATCTCATCCTCTGTCGGCCCCTTCTCCTCCTGCCCCCAATCCCTCCCAGCATCAGAGTCTTTGCCAATGAGTCAACTCTTCACATGAGGTGGCCAAAGTACTGGAGTTTCAGCTTTAGCATCATTCCTTCCAAAGAACACCCAGGACTGGTCTCCTTTAGAATGGACTGGTTGGATCTCCTTGCAGTCCAAGGGACTCTCAAGAGTCTTCTCCAACAGCACACTTCAAAAGCATCAATTCTTCAGCACTCAGCTTTCTTTATAGCTCAACTCTCACATCCATACATGACTACTGGAAAAACCATAGCCTTGACTAGATGGACCTTTGTTGGCAAAGTAATGTCTCTGCTTTGTTGTATGGCAAATTTCTAGAAATTTTGTATCTGGTTTGACTGAAATTTTATGCCTGGTGATTGTCAATTCCCTATTGCTTCCTCCTGAAGTCCCTGGCCACCACCATTCCAGTTGGGTTCCATGAATTTGACAATTTTAGAGACCTCGTATGAGTAGGATCTTTCATCACCTTCTGTGACAGGCTTATTTCAATTAGCATGATGACCTTCAGGTTCATGCATACTGATGCAGATAGCAGGACTTCCTTCTTTAGAGTTGGATAATATTCCATTGTGTGTGTATGGCACATTTTCTTTATTCATCCATACATAGACTTTTAGGTTATTTCCACATTTTGTCTATTGTGAATACAGTTGCAATGAATGTGGGGGTGCAGATATATCTTTGAGACCCCAATTTTAATTATTTTGGATAAATACCCAAAAGTGGGGTTGCTGGATCATACTGTTCTATTTTTAATATTTTTGAGGAAATGCCATACTGTTTCTATAACAACTGCATCATTTTACATTCCCACCAGCTGTGTATTGTGGGTAATTTGAAGCATTCATTGTAGATAAAAAAGGTACAGCACATGTGCGTGTACCAGTTATTCAACACTCATTAGCTCACAGCCATGTGTGTGCGTGCTAAGTCACTTCAGCTGGGTCCAACTCTTTGTGACTCTACTGACTGAAGCCCACCAGCCTCCTCTGTCCATGGGATCCTCCAAGCAAGAATACTGGAGTGGGTAGCCATTTCCTTCTCCAGGGGTGCTTCCTGACCCAGGGATGGAAGCCATGTCTCCTGTGTCTCCTGCATTGAAAGTGGATTCTTTACTGCTGAGCCCACTGGGGAAGCCCAGCTCACAGCCACACTTGCATTTAATCAACCCCTTTTTACATCTCTCCCTACGAAATTGTTTTGAAGCAAATCGCAGGCATAATATTTCAAGGGCAAATATTTGATTATTAATATATGTCTCTGAAAGAAAAAAAATTCTTTTAAAGAACCCAGTCATAGTGCTGTGTTTATACATAAGAAAATCTAGTCATGCCTTACATCATCAAATATCTAGTCAGTGTTTTCTCATACATTTTTAAAATTTGTTTTTGTTTACTTATAGATATTACATTGCTGGTTTGTTCAAAGTGGGATCCCAACAGGGTGCACCACTTTATTCTGTTTGTAGGTCTCATATATTTGTTATTTCACAGGCTACCTTAATTTAAATATTTAAAAATTTTTGAAATTGATTTGTTGAAAAGTTGAGTAATTTGTTTTGTGAACTTTCCTGCTTTCTGGATTTTGCTGACTGCAGTCTCATTTTTAAAAGAAAACCTTTGTCTTCTATTCCCTGTATATTTCCTGTACTGGTGGCTAGATCAAGAAGCTTGATCCATATTCAGGTTATATTTTTGGCAAGGCTACTTCATAAATGGTGCTCTAAACTTCCTTCAAGAGACTCATAATGTCCAGTTGTCTACTGCTGTGATGTTAGGTGCTATTCAGAGTATTTTCCAGATCCAAAGTTTACTTAGGAGTTTGCAAAGTGGTAGTATTTCAATTATTTAATTACACCTTTGTATGCTAGTTGGAATACATCCATAGAGAGAATTTTTTCTCCCCAACTTTTGAATATCCTCAAGTACAGTTCTTACTGGAAAAGCAAGTTATCTGTATGATTCTTTCCCTTTATTTATCAGTTTTAAGAGTAATGAGTTGGCTTCCTAGCATCCTCCAAAGGCAATTTTTTTTTTAAAGATCAGCGAATGCCTTGATTTTTAACACATTTGATTGATTTTAACCCACTGATGTTATAATTGTTAGTGGTACTGAGAATGACTCATCTTTGTGCAGTGGGAATCATTTCAAGATGTTTCATGAGTCCTTTGACAGTATTCCAAAAATTTTCAATAAATTCCTTGCTTTCTGAAATGACAAGTTTTTCAGATTTGTCTTAGAAATTTCCTGCTCTGACCTTTATATCTGTCTTCCTTACATGTTAATTGTCATCACATGTAAGTAATAATTTTATTTAATTATAGCCTAATCTCCCATTATATGTGCATGTATATACACACATACACACACACTCCCTTTCTTATATAAATGGTTATACAGTGTATATATATATATACTTATTGCTTCCATGACTGTTTTCATTTAACAATATATCCTGGAGATCACATGTGAGAAAGCAGTGATTTTTTTTTTTAATCAGCTGTATGGTGTTCTATTGTAAGAATTTTAGAGTTAATTTTATTAGTCTTGTATTGATGGACATTTAGGTTGTTTCTGGTCTTTACCACTTTAAATCATGCAACAAATATCCATGTGTATATGTGTTTTCATGGTTATCTTTTAATAGATTTCTAGAGAAGGGGAAAACATGAAAACATATGTAAAATCATTAAACAATGTCAAAATACCTTTCATAGTGTTTGTAAAACTTTGCATTCTTTTTAGTCATGCATATGGGTCTGTTTCCTNGTTATAGATGAATTCAGAAATATTTGTACTTGTATAAGTTCATTTTTTAGTTTTAATTTCTAATTCTTTTAGAATTTTCACTGATTTTTGGTGTCAGCAATGAATTCAGTTTCTATTATTTTCATGTTATTATTCAGTTATCCCAGCATCATTATTAAAGTACCCACATTTCCCACTTGATTTGTTGTTTTTGTTCAGTTGCTGAGTCGTGTCTGATCCTGTGACGACATGGACTATAGCATGCCAGGCTCCTCTGTTCTCCACTAACACCAGGAGTGTGCTCAGATTCATGTCCATCGAGTCTAACCATCTTATCCTCTGCCACGCTTTTCTCCTTTTGCTTTCATCTTTTCTATCATCAAGGTCTTTTCCAATGGGTGGGCTTGATTTGAAGTCCACCTTTGTTGAATACTGCATGCAATTGGTGTATTTCTGGATTCTCTGTTCTTTCTCATTTTTCTGCCTACTATGCATATGCTAACATCACATTAATTATGGAGGCCTTAGATGGACATATATACACTATTGTGTATGAAATAGTTAGTGGGAAGTTGCTAAATAACACAGGAGCCCAGCTCATGCCCCATGATGACCTAGAGGAGTGGGGTTGGGGGAAGGAAAGGAGGGGAGGGAGGGAAGGGATATATATGTATTGTATGGATTTATGGATATATATATGTATGCATATCCCAGGTTGTGCTAGTGGTAAAGAACCCGCCTGCCAATGCACGAGACATAAGGGACACAGGTTTGATCCCTGAGTCAAGAAGATCCCCTGGAAGAGGGCATGGCAACCCACTCTAGTATTCTTGCCTGGAGAATCTCACAGATACAGAAGCCTGGAGTGCTATAGTCCATAGGTTTGCAGAGAGTAGGGCATGACTGGAGCAACTTAGCATGCATGCATGCATGTATACACACACACACACACACACACATACACACGCATAAATAATTATGACTGATTCCCATGACTCACATTGTTATATGACAGAAACCAACACAAAATTGTAAAGCAATTTCCCACCAATTAAAAAAATAAATACAATTTTAAAAAAGGCATGGCATGGCAAAAAAAATTTATGGAGACCTTAGGATATGCTTATATTTCTGAATGAGCCAGCAACCCCCTTCCCCCACTGTTGCTCTTCCTTTCCAAGTGAATGAAGGTCTTTGAACACAGAATTCAATTCACTGTCTTTTTAAGTAGACTCTACTTTGTAGATTCTACTTAGTAGGGTGTCCCAAAAGCAGTATGTTTAGACTTTTAAATAGGAAAATAGGAAAGTAGATCTATGAAAGAATCTCATGGACAAACAAGGTCAAGAATAATTTTGTTTTGGTATTTGTTTCAGTTAAAAGACTAAGAAGAACTAAGCATAAATTGAGACCATTTAGCTTAAGGGGGGTGATTTCCCTTAGAGAAGTGATGGATTATCCTGATTTAGTAATTGAAATTTCCATCATGTGGATCCCTTGATTATCCCTGATAGAATACAGAGAGATACTTTTTGCTTGAAAATAGTTGAAGAATTAAATTTATTAGAGTTAACACCCTTCTAACACCTGATGGTAAACCCCTGGATATTTCTGTGTAAGATCCAAAGCATGGTGACATGGTTGCTGTGTTGGAATGTGTTGGAGTGTGTCTGTATGTGTGTGTGTGTGTATACACATATTCTTCACCACTATTCACTAGAATACAGTGAGGTTTACTGTTCTTGTTGTCAGTCTCAAAACTTCAATAATATTTCTTAACATGGTAATCTGAGAGAAGAAAACAGTAATTATAATGTGAGGAGATCCTAAAGTCTGACAGTTTTAACTTCAAAGAATTATGCTAAGGAACTATGGGTTTTCAGATTGACCATTACTGTGATAGGTGATCCTGTTTTTAAAAGCTTGATTGTACTTGAGTGTAATATCTGTCTGATATCACTATTTTTGTAATGAGTGGGAGGAAGTATCCTTACAGGTTAAAAACAAAAACAATAGCTATATCACTTGATGAGAAAAAAGTAACACATCTCTTATTATTTTGGACTGGGATGTTGAAGCACAGAAACAGTATCATAATTTTGGCATTTTACCAAAGACTTTATGATACTAAAAACTGATTATTTAGTACATTTATCATATGCCAAGTGGTACATAGGTTTTTATGGATCTACATCAAAGTAAGTTAAGGAGACAGAGACAGGTAACAAATTAGACTCTGGAGGTGATGCTGCGCAAGTGCAGTATAGACAGACACTGCACAAGGGCAGGATAGCCATGCTTGATGATGAAGGGAGGGCATCAAAGTTGATACGAATGTCCAGCTTGAAACTTCTGAGGCATTTACTTTTGAAATTTCTTGCATGTTAGAGGCATCACTAACTTTAGTCAGCTGGTGCTATTCTAGCATGACTTCTATTTTTTAATTTTTTAAATTAATTTATTTTTTTAAATTAAATTAAATTAAATTTTTTTCCTTCAAAATACTGTATTGGTTTTGCCATACATCAACATGAATCAACCATGGGTGTACATAAGTTCCCACTCCTGAACCCTCCTCCCACCTCCCTCTCCATACCATCCCTCTGGGTTATCCTGGTGTACCAGCCTCAAGCATCCTGTATCCTGCATCGAACTTAGACTGGCGATTCATTTCTTATATGATAGTATACATGTTTCAATGTCATTCTCCCAAATCATCCTGCCCTCTCCCTCTCCCACAGAGTCAAAAAGTCTCTTCTGTACATCTGCGTCTCTTTTGCTGTCTCGCATACAGTGTTATCGTTAGTATACTGTATTGGTGTTTTTCTTTCTGGCTTACTTCACTCTGTATAATCGGCTCCAGTTTCATCCACCTCATTAGAACTGATTCAAATGTATTCTTTTTGATGGTTGAGTAATACTCCATTGTGTATATGTACCACTGCTTTCTTATCCATTCATCTGCTGATGGACATCTAGGTTGTTTCCATGTCCTGGCTATTATAAACAATGCTTCGATGAACACTGGGGTACAAGTGTCTCTTTCAGTTCTAGTTTCCTTGGTGTGTATGCCCAGCAGTGGGATTGCTGGGTCATAAGGCAGTTCTATTTCCAGTTTTTTAAGGACTCTCTACACTGTTCTCCATAGTGGCTGTAATAGTTTGCATTCCCACCCACAGTGTAAGAGGGTTCCTTTTTATCCACACCCTCTCCAGCATTTATTATTGCTTATAGACTTTTGGATCACTGCCACTCAGACTGGTGTGAAATGAATGGTACCTCATTGTGGCTTTGATTTGCATTTCTCTGATAATGAGTGATATTGAGCATCTTTTCATGTGTTTGTTAGCCATCTGTATGTCTTCTTTGGAGAAATGTCTGTTTAGTTCTATGGTCCATTTTTTGATTGGGTCATTTATTTTTCTGGAATTGAGCTGCATAAGTTGCTTGTATATTTTTGAGATTAAAATTGTGAGATTCTTTCCATCTTTCTCAAAATTATGGTCACATCTCTTTTTTTAAGTCAATTATTGTAATACCAGAAGTTGAGTTTTTTTCCGTAAAGGAGTTAGTTTACCCTTACCTCATCTGCTCCTTCCCTCTATTTGCTTTCTCAATTAACAGAGAAGCCATTTATAATGGGGTCTAAACAGATACCACAAATTGAAACCATAGCTAATACTCCTCCTACACTCAATGATCTTGAAGTTTTGCTAATTCTCCGTGAAATATTTATTTAATATGTCCCTTGCTTTCAACTTCAAAGACCACTGCTTTGGTTTAGACTCTTGTATTTCTTCTGTATTATTGCAGTCCATTGAACTGGTCACATGACCTTGTTCCTGCCAGAAATATCTGTCAAAATTGAGTTGGGATCAAATCATTCCACAGCCTGAACCCTTTTGCACAAGTTCCAGTAACATCCTTCAAAACCTGGCCAATCTCCAGCCACTTAGCAACACTTCATGGTGGCCTCATCATTTTAATCTTAGCGCTATGTTCTACTTACCCCAAATGACTTTGTTGTTTACTAAACATGCTGTGTATCTTCAGGTCATAATGACTTTTAAACATTCTCTTCTATGCCTGAAATGCCACTTTCTTATAATTCTGCCTCTTAAATTTCTCCTTTCATTTGTGGCCACACTAAAAGATTTTCCTGATTATCCTTGACATCTCTTTATGACTGTCCTCCACCTCGACAAATAAGTTAGAGTGTAAATCTTCGTGTAATTTGCACAAAGATATACCACATTTATTACACTTGATTATCATTATGGTTTGTAGATTTAACTCCTTGGGAAGACTGATGTCTTTGAAGAAAAGGACTGTGATCCACAAATGTACACACAAAGTTATATATATAATGTGTATGTATATATATACAATTATTTTCCTTGCCCTTTGCATTTAGCCTACTGTTTAATGCAAAGTGAATGAGGAGAGTTAAAAAGTTGGCTTAAAGCTCAACATTCAGAAAACGAAGATCATAATATCCATCCCTTCATGGGAAATAGATGGGGAAACAGTGGAAACAGTGTCAGACTTTACTTTTTAGGGCTCCAAAATCACTGCAGATGGTGACTGCAGCCATGAAATTAAAAGACACTTACTCCTTGGAAGGAAAGTTATGACCAATCTAGATAGCATATTGAAAAGCAGAGACATTACTTTGCCAACAAAGGTCTGTCTAGCAAAGGCTATGGTTTTTCCAGGGATCATATATGGATGTGAGAGTTGGACTGTGAAGAAGGCTGAGCGCCAAAGAATTGATGCTTTTGAACTGTGGTGTTGGAGAAGCCTCTTGAGAGTCCCTTGGACTGCAAGGAGATCCAACCAGACCATTCTGAAGGAGATCAGTCCTGGGTGTTCTTCGGAAGGAATAATGCTAAAGCTGAAACTCCAGTACTTTGGCCACCTCATGTGAAGAGTCGACTCATTGGAAAAGACTCTGATGCTGGGAGGGATTGGGGGCAGGAGGAGAAGGGGATGACCGAGGATGAGATGGCTGGATGGCATCACTGACTCGATGGATGTGAGTCTGAGTGAACTCCGGGCGATGGTGATGGACAGGGAGGCCTGGCGTGCTGCAGTTCATGGGGTTACAAAGAGTTGGACACGACTGAGTGAACTGAAGGACTTAATAAAAACTGTAAAATGAACGTTGACCCAGTTGTCTACAGGGGACTATATTGATCCAAAGGGGTATATTATTCAGGGTCCAATGGGAAACAGAGGTGCACTTGGATGAAATTCTGATGAATATTTAGAGACAGGACTATTTACAAAGTATAGATAAACCAATGAGGGATGTTTAGGCTCTAGGTACTAGCAAAAGGAGGTGCTAACAATACTCCTAGGTGTGAAGGGATGAGGGGAGAAAGTAGAGCTGTTAAGAGAGGCCAGTGAAAGCTGGAGGTGTGAAGGGACCTCCTGGGTAGCTGCAGTGACATCTGACCGCTGCTAGAACTGTGGCCCGGAAGCTGGTGGAAGTGAGGGAGACATTCCTGACCTGCCTTCTCCCACACTCAGATTTCCATTGACTGAGCCCAACCGGAAGCCAGAGAACAAGAGAGCTCAGAGGATAGCCTGTGTAGGACAGTGGCTCAGGACACAAAACTGAGCTAGGAAGGGCGGAGAACAGAAAGGGCAATATCATCAGAGAATAAACAGAATAGGAAACTTGCTCAAACCTTAATATTAAATCATAGGTGCCAACCAGTCTCTGGAGCAAAATGCTTATGACCCAGCCTCCAGGAAACTAAGTTGCCTGGGAACACATAGCTTCATTAAAATCCCAAAATATTTCTCTTATCCACACCCTGTAACAACAACAGCAAAAATGACAACAGCGACAATAACAATTACCACTTACTATGTACCAGATTCTGTGCTAAACACTTCACACATTTTGTCATTTATGCCTCATAACAGTCTCCGTTTTGCAAATGTAAAATAGTCACAGAAGCCAAGTAATTTGCCAGAGGTGCAGCTAGTTCATAGAGGAGCTGAAGTTGGAAACCAGGTTAATCTGACTCCAAAGCCTCTTAATTCCTAAACTGTCGGTGCAGGGAGACTCAATATTCTGGTCAATAGGAAGCCACAGCCTCTTTTAGTAGAATTGTGCATGGTGAAATTCTCCCGAGGCAATCAGCAGGAAATTGTGACTAGTGTCTGTGCAAAGGAGACCTAGGGAGGAGGCTGCTATTTTTGACTTAAGTGCCAAGATAGGTTATTTTACTTCCAATGAGAAAAAGAAAGATAAAAATGCTAATCAAATCTGTTGAGCATCAGTTACCTGGGAGAGTTTTAATTAGAAAGTCTCAGTGCAAGTGCCTAATGAAACAGTAGTACTGTAATTGAATATAGAGACATGTTGGTAATTAACTGATAATGTAGAATAAATCCTTCACTTAATAACTTTAATTCTGTTTGTAGATTATGCATTGACGGAGTTCCCCTTTTCCCCCATATATTAGCATATAGCAGAGATAAAATGATTTACCTAAAAGATGTATATAGTCAAAGCTATGGTTTTTCCAGTAGTCATATATGAATGTGAGAGTTGGATCATTTTAAACTGTGATGCTAGATAAGGCCCTCTTGAGAGTCACTTGGACTGCAAAGAGATTAAGCCAGTCAATGCTAAAGGAAATCAACCCTGAAAATTCATTGGAAGGACTGATGCTGAAGCTGAAGCTCCAAGACTTTGGACACCTGTTGGGAAGAACTGACTCATTGGAAAATACCTTGATGTTGGGAAAGATTGAGGGCAGGAGGAGGAAGAGGTGATAGAGGATGGGATGATTGGATGGCATCACCTACTCGATGGACATGGGTTTGAATAAACTGCAGGAGACAGTGAATAACAGGGAAGCCTGGCATGCTGCAGCTCATGGGGTCACAAAGAGTCAGCCATGACTTAGTGACTGAGTGACAGCATCCACTTAAACTTGACTTGGTGCCATGGAATGGTACCCTTCCTTTCCTTTGCCTGCCTCATGAACTAGAGCTGTTTAGGTGTGTTTTGTCTCTTCAGTTATGGCAATCAAAGCAAAATCAGACATATTTTCTTTCTTACTTCTTCAGCTCATATAGTTTGAATATATGTTTTTTTTTTCATAGAGGAAACTGAGCCTCATAGTGCCAGGACTGGTCCATCCAGGTCTGTGCTTCATCCATGTCCTTTTGGAGGAGGGGAGAGGAAGAGGATGGAGAGAAGCCTGTGATGTTGGGTCATTTGTGCAGGACTCAAGGTGGCTTTGTGACAACCAAATCACTGAAACGGGAGCCCTAGCTCACTGAGCAGGGCTCTATGATACACCCACATCTCTGTCTTTAGTCTTGAGCATTCTGGCTATCCAAAGTCTCAGGTTAAGAATTTTTTTTTAATAATGTTTCCTTGCTGCTGCTAAGTCGCTTCAGTTGTGTCTGACTCTGTGCGACCCCATAGATGGCAGCCCATCAGGCTCCACCGTCCCTGGGATTCTCCAGGCAATGTTTCCTTAGTACTTCCAATTCTTGAAGGAGCTGGAAGAAACTGTTAAACTTACTGCTTAATTATTTTTCCAGGAAGTAAAAGGCATGGATCATTGCTTAGGATGATTGCCAGACAACCAAACAGATGTTTTGCCAACTTCTCAATTTTGCAGGGGAACATTTTTAAATTCAGGCTATTTGTTTGCAGCCTAGCCTATACTTTCCCATTTAGATTCTTTTTTGTTATTAAACAGCATGTTCACTTCCATGTCTTATTAAAAAACTGCTGATAGAGTGATAATTCTTAGCTCTATTGGTGCTTAAGTTGTTAAAGATGTTAGAATTATTAGTTTAAAAACACAACTTTTTTAAAGAAACTTAAAGGAAAAATACTTTTGAATCAAGGATACTATTTTGGTTTTTATCCCCAGCATAATGCTCCACTAATTATTTTAGTGTGGAAAGCTCTTGTGAACTTTATTACAATTGACAAAATTTTCAAGGAGGAGATGAATAATTCAAACATCTTGGAATTGTAAAAGCACCATTTCTTGCTCTCTGACTGTCAAATCATTTTCATTTAATAGTCTTTTATAATCTTTTTTCCATTTTTTTTTTGGTATGGTATAGATTCCTTGTCTTAAGTCTCCTTAGGTGATACTGAATTTCTAATTGAAACTGTTTCCTGTTATACTTATTTGTTTGGAAGCTGGGATAAGGAATGCAGATCCCTCATCATCACTGATCACACTCCCTTGATCCTGTTGTGTGTACAATCCAGCCTCTTCATCTTTCTCCCTGTCAGAAAATGTGGGCCTTTAGCATTTTGTTCCTTAATTATTTGATAGTCTGGTATAGCTGGAGCCTCAAACGGTTAAGAAGAAAGTCATTTCAATGTCTAAATCATTTTTTACTTAAGCTAAAATTTAGACAAATTGTGAAACTTTCGAAATGGTCTCCTGCATTCAACAGACTGTTTCAGACACACTTATTTCAGCCATGCGGGTGACCACATTTGGAAGCAGTGGAGGAGACAGTTATCATGATGACAGAGGAATAGAAAAACCAGCCACCATGTGGGGTACATTCTGCAGCAAGAAACTCTAAAACACAGAGCATTTCACTAAGAACATACCCTGATGCATGACAATGCCTACAATATCCTGATGCTGCTCTTTTACAAAGTTAATTAATTAATGTGGTTGCATTGGGTCTTTGTTGCAACACACAGGATCTTCCTTGCACTATGCAGGAACTTTTGTTTCAAGGAACAGATGCCCTAGCTGTGGTGTCTGGGCTTAGTTGTGCTCCATGGCATGTAGGACTTTAGTTCCCCCACCAGGGATCAAACCTACATCCCCTACACTGCAAGGCACATTCTTAACCACTGACCCACCAGGGAAGTCCCCTGAAGCTGCTATTGAAGGAAAAATAAATCATTTTTTTAAAAAGTAAAAATAAAACATTGAAAAGATTTTTTTTCCTTTCCTAGGATAATAGCATTCCAGATTCTTGCAAAAAAATCTAGAAGTTTTGTTAGTAGTTGAATAACTAATTCGTTCATTCCTTATCAGGGTGTTTTGGTTTCATAAAGACCATGAAGATGAATAAACTAAATTTCATGGTTTCTGCTCCTAAGGTAGGAAGTTCATTTTTAAAAGAAGTTCTTTAAAAAACATCATCTTAATTTTAATGAAAGAGGAAGCTTTGAGGATACATCTGCAGTAAATTTTCTTCTGTGGTCTTTCTAATCTAGAAGGAGATTAATTAATTTGAATATAAGTATGGCAAATCTATGATGCCCAAGAAAATATCTAGGAATTGAATTGGTGGGTGTTTTAGAAGACAAATTTTGGGCTTTTTCAAGTTCTTCCATTTAAACCATTCCAAAGCAAAATGATGGCAATAGACTACAGTTCTAGGCTGGCCTGTTTGGATGTTTGAGAGACTGTCCTTTATCAAAAGAAGGGAGGGGGAGGGATAAATTAGGAGTTTGGGATTAACATACACACACTGCTACATATAAAATAGGTAACTAATAAGGTCTTACTGCATAGTAAATGGAGCTATACTCATCATTTTGTAATAATCTTTTATGGGAAGAGATTTTGAAGAATATATGTATTTGTGTGTGTGTGATGCAACTTGGGACACTTCTAATTGAGATGTTAGGGCAAAGAATTTTTGGTCAATGACATTTCAGGTGGCATAAGTCCCATGACTTCATGGGAAATAGATGGGGAAACAGTGGAAACAGTGTCAGACTTTATTTTTTTGGGCTCCAAAATCACTGCAGATGGTGACTGCAGCCATGAAATTAAAAGACGCTTACTCCTTGGAAGAAAAGTTATGACCAACCTAGATAGCATATTCAAAAGCAGAGACATTACTTTGCTGACTAAGGTCCGTCTAGTCAAGGCTATGGTTTTCCAAGTCGTCATGTATGGATGTGAGAGTTGGACTGTGAAGAAGGCTGAGTGCTGAAGAATTGATGCTTTTGAAGTGTGGTGTTGGAGAAGCCTCTTGAGAGTCCCTTGGACTGCAAGGAGATCCAACCAGTCCATTCTGAAGGAGATCAGTCCTGGGTGTTCTTTGGAAGGAATAATGCTAAAGCTGAAACTCCAGTACTTTGGCCACCTCATGTGAAGAGTTGACTCATTGGAAAAGACTCTGATGCTGGGAGGGATTGGGGGCAGGAGGAGAAGGGGTCAACCGAGGATGAGATGGCTGGATGGCATCACTGACTCGATGGATGTGAGTCTGAGTGAACTCTGGGAGTTGGTGATGGACAGGGAGGCCTGGCATGCTGCAATTCATGGGGTCGCAAAGAGTCGGACACGACTGAGCGACTGAACTGAACTGAACTGAACTGAAGAACTAAAAAGTTGTGAGATCTGAGGTTTTCTCAATTTTGTATCCCGCTTTTTTGCTTTTTTGAAACTAGTTTCAAGCAATTTAATGATGTATGATACTACAAATGGTATATCTAAACAGTAACCATGGCATAAATACAAATTTTATTTTCCAAAGTAAGAAAATGTGAGCAGGTTTTTTGGGATTTTTAGGGGCTATTCTGAAACTAGTAGAGACAAGGACTTCTGATAGGCAGGTCTATATTTATTTCTAGGATAAAATATTTCTTCTTCCCAATTCTATTTTCTCTTCCTCATTTGGCCTGACTGGCATGTTAAAACTGGTCTCAAATTTGAAATTTTATTATACTTGAGTACTTTCCATCCCATGGTATCCGTTTCTCAACTTTACTTCTGTTTAAAAATATATCAAGCAACATCACTCATTATTAGAGAAATGCAAATCAAAACCACAATGAGGTACCATTTCACACCAGTCAGAATGGCTGCGATCCAAAAGTCTACAAGCAATAAATCCTGGAGAGGGTGTGGAGAAAAGGGAACCCTCCTACACTGTTGGTGGGAATGCAAACTAGTACAGCCACTATGGAGAACACTGTGGAGAGTCCTTAAAAAATTGCAAATAGAACTGCCTTATGACCAAGCAATCCCACTGCTGGGCATACACACCGAGGAAACCAGAATAGAAAGAGACACATGTACCCCAATGTTCATTGCAGCACTGTTTATAATAGCCAGGACATGGAAACAACCNATGCAGGATGCTTGGGGCTGGTGCATGGAGAGGACCCAGAGAGAGGTTATGGGGTGGGAGGTGGGAGGGGGGTTCATGTTTGGGAACGCATGTACACTCGTGGTGGATTCATGTCAATGTATGGCAAAACCAATACAGTATTGTAAAGTAAACTAAAGTTAAAATAAAAATTTAAAAAACAAAAACAAACAAAAATAAAAATATATCAAGCAGTAAGGTTGTATTATTGAGGCATTTAAGACATTTTAGAAAAAAAGTTGATTTGTCCCAAACTTTCTGGAGATAGGTTAAATATTCCTAAGAAGGTAAACATTGTTCCTTGGTTTGTTGGGTCAGTTTAGGGCCAATTGATGTCTAAGAATTGTGCTGAATTAATGAAGCTCTTTTCCCTCAAGTCTGCTCTCCTGGGAAGGAACACCATAGCTGGTTAGTAGGACACAACTGCACTTACTTAATTTACCTTTTTAAAGCAGGAAAAGCCAGAAAGAGGTAATGTATTTAAAACTGCAGGGGGTGTGAAGGCTATAAGAATGTAATTTCCCCTGTTACCATTTGGCCATTTCTAATTATATGAAAACTGCCAGAGGATCCTTCATGGGCATTAGTGGATAGAGCTCTGAATTTCACATGCCTCACAAGACTGGGCTTGTCTCAGCAGAGAGTCAGGACCAGGCATGCCTAAGAGGGCTTCTTGGTGATTTTACCAACAACATAGGCTGTCTGATGTCTTTGAAAAGAAAATGACCCTTGAGATTAGAAGGATCCGCTGTGGTGGGGAAGGACAAAGCATGAAAACCACATCTGGTTGTCTCACATCTCCTTTAGTATCAATTCCCTACACCGTTATTTATTCCAGGTAGAAAAGGCTCCATTCACACACCGATGCTCACGCCTGGAGGTTATTTGGCCTGTTCCATCTGATGAGGTTACAGACCAAAGAAATAACGCCATGAGCAGGTCAGAGCCTTGTAGTGGAGAGACTGAGCCGGTCAATCAAAATGAATATTTAATGTGAGGTAGGCAGGTCTTGTGCATGATGTATATTTCAAGACAAGCTTTCTGAAAAATCAAGTGATTTACGTTCCTGTAAGATTTTCCTGAAAACAGTGATTTTAAGCATGCTTTAAAAAATTTGTTTTCCAAAAGGATTCTTATTTGACATCAGAACTTTGTCAGCAAATTTTTAGCATTCTACTATTTGAATTTTATTATGCATCTCCTGTGTTTATTCGTCCCTTAAATCTTAGTTTTACCCACACTTCCCACTTTGAAAAAGCAAAATGATAGGCAGTACCAATTCCTTGGCTGTTAACTATCATTTTGAATAATCTGTAACACTGAACTATCTTTTTAAAATAACATGTCTTCTACATAATAATAACATACTGGTGAAGGTTGTCTTTTAAAACAAAACGTTTACTTGTGAAATGAACATAAAATAATAGAACTTTTTTTTAAACAACAATAAAATAAGGACTTCCCCGGTTGCCCAGTGGTTAAGACTTCATCTTCCAATGCAGGGTGTATAGATTTGATCCCTGGTTGGGGAGCTGAAATCCCACATGCCTAGAGGCCAAGAAACTAAAACACAAAAGAAAAGTAATATTGTAACAATTAAATAAAGACTTTAAATGGTTCACATACAAAAAATCTTTAAAAAAGACTAAAATATTTAAAATCAAAACATTAATTTATTCATATCCAATAGGAAATTAGGCTTCTCAGGTGGCGCTAGTGGTAAAGAACCCTCCTGCCAATGTAGGAGACATAAGAGACTCTGGTTTGATCCCTGGACTGGGAAGATCCCCTGGAGTAGGAATGGTAACCCACTCCAGTATCCTTGCTTGGAGAATCCCATGGACAGAAGAGCCTGGTGAGCTATGGTCAGTGGGGTTGCAAAGAGTTGGACATGACTGAAGTGACTTAGCATGCACACGATAGGAAATTAGGTTTCAAAACAGTCAGATACTTGCTTCAGTGACCCTGCGGCTACATGGGTAGGCAGATCAGTAGGCTGGTAGGTAGGTATGTTGTTGCTGGACCTGTGTGCGCTCATAGCACTTCCTTCAGTTCCTTGGCCTTCCGTTTCTTTTCTCTGTATCACAAGGGAGCTGATTCCTGCAATCTGTGCTCCTCAGATTAGTGGACAGAAGGAAAAACAGTGGGGTATATTTTCTCATTCATCTCGGCCTTATGTGGTTTCTTTTGTGGTGGCTGAGCCTCCTGCCTGGTTCTGGTTTCCATCAAGTGCCCTGGGCCCATGGGCTCCAGAAACACTCCCTCTTCCCTTTGTCCTTCTAGCCCAGTGGTATTTGTAGCTCCTGCTGTTTGCTAATCTCTGTGTTTGCATCCCCAATATCTGTACAACCAGTTTTCTCCATGAAGTACTTTGTACTGTTTTCTATTTCCCTGGATGACCCTTGAATGCTCTAGTAGGCAGGGAATGAGATAAAGGAAAATTGGTTGTATGATTCAAATATTTATGCTGCTTGGGTTTCTCTAGTCAAAGCATAAAGCTTGGAGAATACTGAAGTATGTTCAGATTCCATTCTGCCTAAACCAAAGGTGATCAGAAAACACTCAAATCTTTAAAATCTTTCAGAAGTATCTCTTTCTCTTCTACATTAGTAAGACTATGATTTGTTTAGTCTTTCTGATGCTTAAGATTCTTATAATACTTCTTCAAAGTATTTAGGATCTTGATACCAAAGCAGAATTTACAGATGCAATAACTAAATAGTCTTTAGGCTTCCTGGTGGCTCAGATTGTAAAGAATTTGCCTTCAATGCAGGAAACTTGGGTTCGATCCCTGGGTTGGGAAGATTCCCTGGAGAAAAATGGCAACCCACTCCGGTATTCTTACCCTGGACAGAGGAGCTTGGCTGGCTACAGTCCATGGGGTCCCAAAGAGTTGGACATGACTGAGTGACTGATATTTTCACTTTCATTTTAGGATGTAACTTTGAAGCTGTTTTTAAAAACCATCCTTTTATCAAGCTGTGTGTACGTGCATGTGAATGGTTGTCATATACATATAAATATTAAAAGCTAGCTAAGTTTTTGCTGTTTACAAATATTGAATCAAATACACTTAGTGTCTTAACTTAAATAGAGCAGCAATGCCAAGTCAGTAAGGTTTCTCAGGAGGAAAATTTATTTTCCTCAGGATTGCCCAAAACTAGGTCATCGACAAACACAGGCTTTAGAAAATTCATTTAGTCATTTACCATTCTTTAAATATTTAATGATCACCTGCTATGAGCTAGGAACTGGAGACACAGTGATGAACAATAGAAACTGTTCACCACAGTAAACTTAACATGTTGTGGGAAAGGCAGACATCCACAGACAATCCCAATAATGCAGAGGAAGTTCTGGGGAGGCAGAGGACAGAAACTTGTCCTCTTATGTTTGGGAACATAAACTGATCAGAAGATAGTGAAGACCAAAATTGGTCCAGGTTATTAGATAAGAGCCACCTATCCACTCATCCGGAGAAGACAATGGCACCCCACTCCAGTACTCTTGCCTGGAAAACTGCATGGTCAGAGGAGTCTGGTAGGCTACAGTCCACGGGGTCTCAAAGAGTCAGACATGACTGAATGACTTCACTTTCATGCATTGAAGAAGGAAATGGCAACCCACTCCAGTATTCTTGCCTGGAGAATCCCAGGGACGAGGGGGCCTAGTGGGCTGCTGTCTATGGGGTCATACAGAGTCGGACACAACTGAAGTGACTTGGCAGCAGCAGCAGCATCCACTCATCCACCCAGTCATTTCTACAAACATTTGTAAGGTCCATATAGTCAAGGCTATGGTCTTTCCAGTGTCATGTCTGGTTGTGAGAGCTGGACAATAAAGAAGGCAGAGTACTGAAGAGCTGATGCTTACAAACTGTGGTGTTGAAGAAGACTCTTGAGAGTCCCTTGGAAAACAAGGAGATCAAACCAGTCAATCTTAAAGGAAACAACACTGAATACTCTTTGGAAGGACAGAGGCTGAAGCTCCAATACTTTGGTCACCTGATGTGAACAGCTGATTCACTGGAAAAGACCCTGATGCAGGAAAGATCGAAGTCAGAGAAGAAGAAGGCAACAGAAGATGAGATGCTTGGATGATATCACTGATTCAATGGACATGAACTTGGGCAGGTTCCAGGAGATGATGAGGGACAAGGAAGCTTGGTGTGATGCAGTCCTTGGGGTCTCAAAGAGTCAGACATGATTTGGTGACTGAACAACAATAGGAAGATGATAAAAAAGAATAAGCCTCAGTTGCCAGTAGGACTAAGAGTTTTAATAAAAATACACAAAGATGATCTAATGAAGCAGGCACATCCGAAGTTGAGTAATGAGCTGGAGTTTATGCCACATTAATAAATTTCTGATTACTGAGAGTTAGTTGCTTCTCCTTTGTGTTTTTGGAAGAGTTCATACCTCTGCTGTAGCATTTACTACTGTTTGTTCTAAGAAATTTCATTGAAAATGTGCTATATACATACAATGAACTATCATTCAGGTTTAAAAAAGAAGAAATCCTACAATAAGCATAACATGAGTGAACCTTATGCCAAACTAGATAAATCAGTCACAGAAGGACAAATACTTATTCTCCTTACGCTGCTGTTGCTGTTTAGTTGCTAAGCCATGTCCAACTCTTTTTGACCCCATGTACTGGAGTCCACCTATCTCCTCTGTCCCTGGGATTTCCCAGGAAAGAATACTGGAGTGGGTTGCTATTTCCTTTTCCAGGGGATCTTCCCAACCTAGGGATTGAACTCTGTTCTCCTGCATTGCAGGTGGGTTCTTTACTCTTTGAGCCACCAGGGAAGCCCCATATTGTACTATGTACTGCACTTAGTTACTCAGTCATGTCTGACTCTTTTTGACCTAATGGACTATAGCCTGCCAGGTTCCTCTGCCCATGGGGATTCTCCAGGCAAGAACACTGGAGTAGGTTGCCATGCCCTCCTCCAGGGGATCTTCCCAACCCAGGGAGTAAACCCAGGTCTCCTGTACTATAATTATTTGTACTATAAGTAATTATGAAAATCTCTCTCTCCTTTACTAGACTGGACACACAGGTTCTTTACAATAAGATTGCCTCTCTTACTAGACCATCTACTCTTTGAAGCCAGAAACTAGGTTTTGTTCATCTGTCATGTTCTTGGAATGCCAAGTGCAGATACATGTAGGTTGTTTCACAAACACTTGTTGAATTACAGTAGGAGGCAGGTGAGGATATGTACAGTGGATAATGCAAAGGAAGAGGCTCCAGGGAGGTTCTGAGACAAACACACACTTTTCAATTTGCTGTGACTAGTGAGAAGCCGTAGTTCTGATCTTTGAGTAACATCCCAAATTCTGGGCACACTGGGTTCTTCTTAGGAGGTGTTGGCCTTCTGTGAACTTAAAGGAATTGTTTCTTTAATATTCTTCAGTTTTTAAAAATTTTTATTTTATTTTAAATCAGCATTCCTCTTCTGTGGCACTGTGTGCTCAAGATGAGTCTGGGAATTTGGGAGGGGAGAGGCTCTGGCCTAGCGATGAAATTTTCTTTGAGCCCATTGAGAAACAGTCACTATGAGATGCCATGCTACAAGACTCTATTCTCCTGTTACCCGCCCCTATGCAGGGGTCTCATGCTGTGAGCACTCACAGCGTGATCCCTCCCTCTCCAGGCAGGAGTGGGATGCTGAAGTTGGCAGGGCCAAGCCCCCAACTGTCTTCTTTCCTCCCAGTCTTGTAAATGCTGAACATGCTTGGGCTCAGGGAAGGCCCTCTGACTCTGCCCACCCCAAGTGAGATTACTAACCAAATGTACGAGAAACTGGGCTTCCCTGGTGACTCAGATGGTAAAGAATCCCCCCTGCAATCCCTGGGTTCGACCCTGGGTTGGGAAAATCCCTTGGAGGGGGACATGGCAACCTACTCCAGCATTCTTGCCTGGAGAATCCCCATGGACCGAGGAGGCTGATGGGCTACAGTCCATGGGGTCTCAAATAGTTGGACATGACTGAGTGACTGAGCACACAAGGACAAACCAGGAAGTGATTTTCCTGGGAACAGAAGATATTTCTCTAGTCAGTAGTCACAGACCTCACACGCAATGGATATCATTTCTTTTCATTAAGATGTAAATGACATTTGATTATAGAAGTCACATATTATGCTTTGACAGAGCCATTTGTGAAAATCCAACAGAGTAAATCTGCACAAATATGCTGGAGTGGGTAGCTGTTCCCTTTTCCAGGGGATCTTCCTGACTCAGGGACTGAACAACAAAAATGCCACAGGGCCCTTATTCTGAAGCTTAGAAGGGTGTCTGCGAGACACTTTTGCAATGGTGAATTTATGTTTCAATCATATGCCATTCAATTACAAAGTTACTCAGTAAAAGATGCCCTGGATTTCCTGAGAGACAAAATGTGTGTGCGTGTGTATGTTTGTGTGTATTTTCACATACATATGTACTAGACGTCATTTCAAGAGTTAGTGTGGCCTTAAAAAGGGCAAGGAGCATGTTGAGTGGATGTGGGTGATATTACTCTCTCAGCAATGCCCATCTTGTAAATGAGTTTTATCTAGATTGTAATAAGATACTGTTTTTGTTGTTTAGTCACTAAGTCATGTCTGACTCTTTGTGACACAGCATGTCAGGCTTCCCTGTCCTTCTCTATCTCTCAGAGTTTGCTCAGATTTGTGTCCTTCGAGTTGGTGATGCCATTCAACCACCTCATCCTCTGTCATTCCCTTCTCCTTCTGCCCTCAATCTTTCCCAGCATCAGAGTCTGTTCCAATGTGTCAGCTCTTTGCATCAGGTGGCCAAAGTATTGGAGCTTCAGCATCAGTCTTTCCAATGAATAATTAGAGTTGGTTTCTTTAGGATTGACTGGTTTGATCGCCTTGCAGTCTAAGAGACCCTCAAGAGTATTCCTCAGCACCACAGTTTGAAAGCATCAGTTCTTCAGCACTCAGCCTTCTTTGTGGTGAAGTTCTCACATCCATACATGACTACTGGAAAAAACCATAGTTTGACTATACAGACCTTCTTCAGCAAAGCGATGTCTCTGCTTTTTAATATGCTGTCCAGGTTTGTCTAAGATATGGTAACTATCAAAAATTTCACCCTTAGAAACAGAATCCAAAGAAAATAAGTCTAATTATTGGAAGCAATGTGTTACAATAAATAGAGACTGTTTCACATGTATGGAAACAGAAGTGTTTGCTCTGTGTTAGGGAAATAAGAGAAGTCTGTTTCTTTTGAGATATTTAATACCATTTGATAAATTATATCAGAATGGACTGGTAGAAATAGTACTTGCATATTGACCTTGCTAATGTTTGCTACATTTAGCTGTCATGCATAATCACATATATGAATGACTTTTTTGAATAGACCTATTTCTGAGAATATAATTATAGTATATTATATTTATGATAATTACAGCATTCTTTGAGAACATCTTACATAGTATATCCTTTAGTTGCAAGACATTTTTTTTCATGCTTTCACTTAGAAAATTACTAACATAGGGCTTTTGTCCAAATGCAAAATGGGCTTCTAGTTGATTAAAAATTACTAAATCTAACCATGCAAACTGCCGTCTATAAAATGGCTGGCTTACTTCTCTTGCTCACTTTGTCTTCTTTCTCTCTTTTTTCTTGTTCTGATGATACTGATGACTTGTGAGTCACACGCTGTGAGAAAATTCATGGATTCCATGGAAAAATGAATCCTTAAAAATTTGGCAATAAGAAACAGAGTGGTATCTTCTTCCTAAAATCTCTTTCTTTTAAAAAATATATTGATTTGAGTTTCTTTTTTAAAAAGACTTTATTGAATTTGTTACAATATTGCTTTTGTTTTCTGTTTTGGTGTTTCGACTGAGAGGCATGTGGGATCTTAGTTCCTTAACCAGGGATTGAAACCACCTTCCTTGCATTGAACAGTGAAGCCTTGACCACTGGGCCACCAGGAGAGTCTCTCTAAAATCTTTCTTGAGTCTTTTCATTTCAGTCTTTACCTCTTGATGCAGCTTAATCTTGGCTGGCTCACAATCAGAGGTTATAGTGTTGGTGAATGAAGAATGATATGAGGAGGGCAAAATTTCCTATTCCCCTCAGTTCAGGAGATAGAAAAGTTTGGCCACCTGATGCAAAGAGCTGATGCTGGGAAAGACTGAGAGCAAGAGGAGAAGGGGGCGACAGAGGATGGTATGGTTGGATGGCATCACTGACTCAAAGGACATGAGTTTGAGCAAACTCTGGGAGGCAGTGAAGGACAGGAAAGCCTGGCATGCTGCAGTTCATGGGGTCTCTAAGAGTCTGACATGATTTAGTGACTGAACAACAACAACAACAAGAAAGAAAAACAGAAGATAAACCTGTAGTAACAGTACTCAGAGAAGGCAATGGCAGCCCACTCCAGTACTCTTGCCTGGAGAATCCCATAGACGGAGGAACCTGGTGGGCTACAGTCCATGGGGTTGCTAAGAGTCTGACATGACTGAACGACTTCACTTTCACTTTTCACTTTCATACATTGGAGAAGGAAATGAGAACCCACTCCAGTGTTCTTGCCTGGAGAATCCCAGGGACAGAGGAGCCTGGTGGGCTGCCGTCTATGGGGTCGCACAGAGTTGGACACGACTGAAGCGACTTAGCAGCAGCAGCAACAGTTCTCAATGGTTTGAGAGCATTTTGTCTAGGGTGCTTTTCTGAGAATGCCTTGTTCTCTTCTGTGTTTGATATCTTTTTGGCTCCTGGATTTCTGGCTTATTCTTCTGTGTTTGATGTGTTTGGCTCCTGGATTTCTGGCTTATTCAAAAGGACAGGGTGGCTGTGAATCTTAGACACGCTCACCCCTCTCCATGCACCCCCAATTTTCCTCCCCTTATCTGCTTGGTTTATCCATTCCTGCTTGATTTATTTTCACCACCTGGCTCTAGTCTCTGGCATCATTTGTCATTTATCTTTATCTGCACATGCCTGAGTCCATTTTGCTAGTGTGATTTGGTGGAATGACCACATTCCACCCTCTGGGATTAAAAATCCCAGCAATCAGTAACTCAGCTATGTGACCTCAGGTATGTAATCTCTTTGGGTCTCAGTTTCACTAAATGTGAAATGAGAATATGAAAACTTTCCATTATGAGGGTAGAAGTGAAGAACTAATGAGTTAACAGGATACCAAGCGCTTACGGCTGTGGCTGGCGCCTAGCACACGATCAATGCTTGTATACCTTCTTTCTTCTGACTGCCATTCCCAGGGATCTGCATGCTTCATCCTGCACTGACTTTTCAGGTATCGCAGACCCATTTTTGTCCACTTTGACTCTGCCTCTATCTTTGTCGTCTCCCTAATGAAAATGGATTTGTGGGTCATGACATTATGACAAGGGTGATCAATGATGCAGCCCCCCATCTACATCTTTCAAATTGTCCTCAGCTTCCTCCTTTCTTTCCGAAACCTGTTATTAATTGCCTGTTAACAGATACCAGTGCCCATCTATCCGGTCTTCTGTTATCACTCTTGGCAAAATACTAAAGAAGGAATGGAAAGAATATAATCTGAGGTTGCTTGGGATCCGCTAAAATAATTTAAATCTTCAAAAATGGCATCATCTTAAGTTTAACAACAGCTTTAACAACACCACCATTAACATTTTAGCTTTTATACCTGTTTTCTCCTATTTATAGAATCCCTGTTAATGATGCTTTTTGATCTGATTTTGCCGAACCAGGAAATCAGTGGTCTTCAATTCCCTCTAATTCTTCGAAGTATCCTTTGCCAAAACTTTCTGGTCTTTCTTCTATGGTCTTATTTTCACAAATTTTGCCATAAACTGTAATTTAAACTCTGATAATATTATAAATAGGTAACTTGGATTTTTTTCTATTTACTAGCTCAGTGATTATCACCAAATAATGGCCATGGACGGTTTTTCTGCCAGCATTATTATGTTATGTGAGTCACTCAGTCATATCTGACTCTTTGTGACCCCATGAACTGTAGCCTCACTAGGCTCCTCTGTCCGTGGAACTCTCCAAGCAAGAACCATTCCTTTCTCCAGAGGGTCTTTCAGACCCAGTGTTCAAACCCTGGTCTCCTGCACTGAAGGCAGATTCTTTACCATTTGAGCCACTATAATTATTTATCTTTACCAAATACTTGAACTTCTGTAACCCTCAGCTTAAAGACTTTAAGAAGTATAGAAACTCAAGGTATTAGAAGCAAGCTTTATAAGTTTGAATAATCAACATGAAATCCTTACTAAGTATTCACGTGGCCCAGCTTGAATAATCTCAGGATACAATCATTGCATCTCAAGGCATTGAACCATTGCATATTTAGACAACTTTGATGATTAGAAAGGTAAACCAAACTACCTTTCCCATTAACTCTTTCTTTAATCTTAAGTTTGCTCCTTGGAGTATATTGAAACAGACTTGCTTTCCACTTCTAAACCACTTATGCGTTTGAAGGCAGCAGCTATGTTGTTCCTTCATATATATTCTTCCAACTCAAACATTCGCTATATCAGGATAAATGCTTCTATTTACTCTAAATATCTGTAAAACAAATGTTTGTTAACACATGGATTTATAACATTTGCCATAAAATTAGGAATGTAATGTATCTTTCTATATTTTAATTCCACAGAAATGATGATCATCAAAATAATCCCCAGGATATTATAATCCCCAGGAGATGCTATGTGTTAGAAACAAACAAACAACATAAGGAAATGTGTTTTGATAAATGCCATGCAACAGAATGTTTATATGAAGTGATAGTTTTGATCAATGTGCAAAGCCACATTGATTTAAACACATAATATGTAGGAACAGTGGACCAACTGTGCACAAGGGGGTGAGATGCAGGATTTTAGAAATTACTAACGTGTCTTTATCTTTTGGTGACCATGCTATTTGCTCCAGTTGATTGGAGCAGCCATCTGCCTGATGGGGAAGAGAATTTATTATAAAGAATCATGAAGAGAAAAACAGAATAATATAAAACTTCTGACATGAAAAACGGGGACATAGTAAAGTAAAAGCGTTATAAAGCAAAGAGACTTCTCTGGTGCTTCAGTGGTAAAAAATCTGCCTGCAGTTCAGGAGACGCAGGAGAAGTGGGTTCAGTCCTTGGGTTGGGGAGATCCTCCGGAGGAGGAAATGGCTACACTTCAGTATTCTTGCCTGGAGAAGAGTGTGGACAGAGGAGCCTGGCTGGCTACAGTCCATGGGGTCACAAAGAGTCAGACAATGACTGAAGTGACTGAACATGAGCACGCATGATCTTGAGAGATGGTTTTTCAGATCTGTTTATTTTTCCCTGTAACATATCAAGTACCAAACTGTGAAGACAGCCTGCAGAGAAGGTACCCTTCCATTCATGACAGCAAAGTCCTATGCCTGATAAAACCAGAACGTAGAAGAAAAACCAAAACCCATCTCTTTCCCTGGAGGAGGAGGAGGAGGAGGAGGAGGAGGATGGGAGAGGCGAGAGAGTAAGAGAAGCAAGGAGCCCATTGCTCAGACATGTGCCCCACTTCCCGGCTGTGGACTGCGGCATAGATTCAGGGCTTGAGTTGTGATGAAGGTGAAGGGAGGAGGCTGTAGGTCCTGACTCACTTTTTGGGCTCTTAGAAGAGAGACCTTCTCTAACTTTTCTAGCACCAAACACATTCCAAATTCATTTGATTGTGTAGTGTTGTTGGAGGGTTAGCTCTCCTGAACGACCCTCAGTTCCCAGGGAGAGGGGGTGCTGGGCCTCAGAGCTGGCCTTGGGCTCTGTTTAGGCTGGCAGAAAGTCTTTGTGTTTTGGAGCCAGGAGGTGCCAAAGTCAGACTGAACTGGCCAGAGAATGAACTGGGTTACAACCAAATTGGGAGAATGAGATCAGTTACAGACTCCAGCCATGAACGCCCAGGACAGCAACCAGATGGTTAAGACAACACCATCTAGAAGACCAGAATGCCATGCTCAAAGTCCCTAGTCTCCCCATTTCTCATTCTCCCTCTCCATATGTACACCCAACTGCCTTCTTTCAGAGATGAGTGAGGGGAGGCAGAAGAAATCTGAGTGACTTCCCTCCTCAGTATTAGGAAAAATAGTGCCTGAAGGGACCATTTAAGTTATCAAATCAGTCTAGGTGTAAACTGGTCTAGAGATTCATTTAAAATTTTTCCTTCTAACCAGAGGATGGGAGCTCATGTAGAAAACCATAAACAACAATAAAACATTTTCTTTGCTTATCCAAGTGGTTTGAGTTAAAATTTTGACCCCAGTTATGTATCAACAATTCTCCAAAGACTTTTAATGAAATTAAATGGGGGGAGGGTGGTTAGAAATTGTCACCAGTGATTTATCACCTGAGGTTTACTGATGCAAGGAGTTAATCTCAACTTTCTATTCATGTAGGATTTTATTTGTACACCATATGCTACATTAATTTTTCAGCACAGTTTTCATGTATTTTTATTAAAATGTATTTTTCCTTTGACATTTTAAAAGCCCTGTTGGTATTGAAGTAACCAATGCATGCATTGGTGGAGTTGATTCATGCCTCCTTCTTTGTTTACTGTTTGTGTTTGTCTTCAGTGAGAGCAGAGCAGAAAGTCCTGTTTATCCTTTGCTGTTCATTCAGTATTAATCTAGGTTTTTACATTGTTCCAGCGTGTATTATTCTTTATGCTCATGTGCCACAGGGCGAAGGGACCTGATCCATTTAATAATTTTAGTGAAAATAATTTTTATTATTTTTGTACTGAGAGTAGAGTTAAGGTAAACAAACTGTTTTCCTTTGAGATATTGATTTTGGAAGACATTATTTTTGGAGGGACTTATATTTGTTGAGAGTTAAAAAAAACTTTGAGATTTTATTTTACCATTAGAATTAGATGAAGGTATATTATTCATGGCTATGTTATTTATTTATTTACTTGGAAAGAATTATGCTATGTAGTCAGAAATTTCCTGAAAATGTTTTTTAACTAGTGAAAAGAAATGCAACATTTATTGAGCTTTTACTTCATAATAGTCACCTTGTTCTTTCATTTAAGTTTCTTAAGTAGTAGTCCTGGTCCATAGACATCTCAGTCAAGGGAGCCCAGGTTGAATGAATGGGTTAAGGTTTCATTTTACCAAGGGGCTCCTGGAGACTTTGCCTAAAATTAGAGTACAGTAAATCCCCTACATATGAATGAGTTCTGTTCCAAGAGCACGTCCATAAGTCCAACAAAGTTCGCCTGGGTACCCAACTATCACAGTTGAGTACGTAGTACTGTACTGTACTAGGTTTAGCATACTTTTCACACAAATAATACATAAAAAACAAACACAAGATAAAATGTTTTTAATCTTATGGTGTAGAACCTTGAAAAGTATGGTAGCATAGTACAGCAGCTGGCACACAGGGGTTAGCATGGAGGGAACAGGCAAGAAGAATTACTGACTGGAGGAGGGAGAGGAGGTAGGAGACGACAGAGCTGAAGGATCTTCATCAAGAGGAGATGGAGAGCAAGCTGCAATTACACTTATGCCTGACATTGATGGAACACATGCTCACATCATCGAAAGTTCTCAACTTGAATATTCATATGTAGGAGACTTACTGTAATATTTCTAAGGCAGGGTATTCTGGAAAGTAAGAAGAGCTAGGAAGAAATATTTTGTGGGGAAAGAGGTCATGGCCTCTCAAACCATAGGGAACAGCCTGCTGTACTTTGGAGCAGGGCCAAAATGGTAGTGAAGGAGCAATAGAACCACGGATCATGGACACAGAGACTAGGGCCACTTGCCAGTGCCAGTGTACACTTGGGTGATTTACATAATCTCTCAGAGCCTCAGTTTCACTCATCTGTAAACTGGGGATAACAACGGGAACTGACTTATCTTACGGAATTGTTTGAAGATGAATGAAATTATGCGTGAGAGATACTTTTGCATATTATAAAGCATAATAAGTGTTGTTATAACATTTTTTCTTGGTACAGGTAAGCAAGGGAAGGAAGAAGAGAAGAGATGAGAATAGTTGGAGAGGAGGAGGAGGGTTTACAGGGATCCTAGTCTAGGGAGAATGGAGCTTATTCTTTCTAGTCCCTGCTCCCACTAGACAAGTATTGAATGATATTTTCCATAACAGTCCCATCACTAGATCATTATGTGTCTAGACACCACCTTCCTTTTTTCTCTGTGATTTACTCTGCTCTATCTATAGCAAGGCACATGTTTAGTGTTTAGTTCATTTGGAATAAGTGAGATGGAAATGGGGAAAATTCTCAGGACATGGAGGGCGTTGCTACTGCTGGTGAAATACTGGCTGTGCTTTTATCTAATTTCCTTCTCAGCCTGGGCAAACATTGTGGAGACTCAAAGGTAAGATTCACTCTCTCTATTTTTCTTCTTTTTTTTTTTTTTTCTCTAGGGTTTGGACTAAGTCCCAAATTCTCTCCATTTCTCTTTTGGAAAGCAAAACCAGGAAGACTCATTCAGATGTTTTGCCTGGACACACTTTGCTTCTGAGACAATCATTGCAATGGACTGAATGTTTATGTACCACCAAAATTCATATGTTGAAATCCTATCTACCAATGTGATGGTATTAAGAGGTAGGGTGCTGGGAGGTGATTAGCTCATGAAGGTGAAGGCTTCAAGGATAAAATTAGTGCCTTTATAAAAGGGACCTAAAGAGCTCCCTTACCTCTTCTGCCATTTAAGCACACAGTGAGAAGATGACTACCTGTGAGTCAGGAAGCAGGCCCTCCTAAAACGCCCAGTCTGCTGGTGCCTTGATCTTGAACTACTCTGTCTCCAGAGCTGTGATTTTAGATTGTTGTTTACAAGCCTCGCAGTCTATGGCATTCTGTTTAGTAGTCTGGATGGTCTAAGATAATCATGCAGAAGTGCCCAAAAGCTTGAAAGTATTTGGAGAGAATCAGAAAGTCAAATAGGGAAAATACACTTACAAAAATATGTTAATATTAAAAAAATAATCCTGCCGCATACACATTTGGAATTGTTTATTGTGGCAGACTTTGGAGGACCCCCAGAATAATTCATGTTAATCGTTTCCCCACTTCTAAGACAGCTTTTAATCTTATGCCTCAGGGTTGAATCCAGCCCTTAGTTTTGTCAAATTTCTAAGGTATGGGCTCAAACATATGCAGTAGGTCCCCTACATATGAATAAGTTTTGTTCTGAGAGAATGTTCACAAGCCAAATTTGTTTGTAAGTCCAACAAAGTTAGCCTAGGTACCGAAGTAACACAATTGTCTGTGTAGTGCTGTACTGCAATAGGTTTGAAATACCATTTGTTTCATCTTGCTCCACTCTCAATTATTTTCAATTTTGTTTTCATTCTTGTCATTTGGCACTTCTTAGCAGTACCAGGTACATCGCCACTGTTTCTAAGCTTGCTTCTGGACATCCTGGGCTTGAAGTAAAGATACTGCATTACTGTACTCTATATATTGTGTGCGTGTGTGCATGCTAAGTAGCTTCAGTCATGTCCAGTTCTTTGAGACCCTATGGACCGTAGCCCGCCAGGCTTCTCTGTCCATGGGATTCTACAGGTAAGAATACTGGAGCGAGTAGCCATGCTCAGGGGTGGAACCAGCATCTCTTATGTCTCCTGCATTGGCAGGGGAATTTTTTTACCACTAGCGCCATCTGGGAATCCCCACTCTACACAGTACTATACACTAAATTACACAGAAGCACAACCATTTGTACAGGATGCACACAGGTGACAATGTACACCAGACATATGAACCAACTTATGTACTTGAACATGCCAACGCACATTTGCATCTTTGAAAGTTTGCAACTGGAAAGGTCATATGTAGGGGACTTACTTTACTGAAAAAAAATTATGTGCCCAAGAGAAATTGTGAGCATGATGTAAAAATGATGCTTATTTGGGAGTTAAATAGTCTAGAAAATTTTGTTTCAAATTCATGTAAAAGGAGAGCACATCTTCCCAGGCCATTTTAGGCACAAACTGCCATGGTAACCAGGTAGGGGCAGCGGGATGCTGTTTATTGACTTCCATTGACCTGCAACTCTTCTTGGTTCAGGCTTGACTCTTATCTCAATATGCCACCATGTTTGGGTTTTAACATGAACAGAAATTTATTTTAAAAAATCTTAAAAATAAGACAAACAGATTCACTAAAATATATGTGTGTGTGTATATATATATATATATATTTTTTTTTTTGCAAAAATAGTTCACCATCTTGAGTTCACCATCTTTAGCTTCTGCTCCTACACATTTTATCAGCTTTCTTCTCATTATCAGTTTCACACCACAGAGTAGTGTGGGGCTGAGAACAACAGACAGGAGAGCTGAGATAATTAAAATAAATTTCTCAACTATACTTAGAAATTAGGGCAAAAGTTGTGTGCATAGAAATAGGATACTAAATGTTTAATGCTTGAGACCCAGCTGTTTGTAGTTCAGTGACTCTGGTCGATGTTACTGTTGGTAAACATTGAAGGATAAAGGTTTTATTGAACAGCTTAAAAATGTTCAATATATTTTAATACAAATTTTCTCTCCTGTAAAATAAGGCTAAATTTATACTGATTTGCAAAGACTTGAGGATTAAAATGTTTTCTAAACTGAAACAGCTTCACACATTTTAATAATGTGTGCTCTCCCTACCTGCTCTCCCTACGTCCACCGAGTTCCTGCTTGTGCTCTGAAATTTACTCATAGATCCTGTGACCTATGAAATTTACTCATAGATCCTGAGTGACCAAGGGGTCACTCAGATCAGCCAGGGTTCTAACATTCTTTGAACATCTCCCGTTTAACACTTTTAAGCCCTATCTAGAACTCTTAATGATGTCAGTATTTGTAAAATCTGATTTTCCAATGGAATTTCCATTTCTAGCCTTCTTGTCTAGGCACACACTGAAGCATTAAGGAGAAGGCATGGCATGTTGTCCTGTGGTGCTCATGGTAAAGAACCTGCCTGCCCAGGCAGGAGACATAAGAGATGCAGGTTTGATCCCAGGGTCAGGAAGATTCTCTCTGGAGAAAATGACAACCCACTCCAGTATTCTTGCCTGGAGAATCTCAGGGACAGAGGAGCCTTGCGGGCTACAGTCCATAGTAAGGAGTCGGACATGACTGAAGTGATTGAGCACATAGAGTGTTATCAAAACTGCTTATAAAATTCATGGAATATGTCCTGTCTTAAGTTTGGGAAATAATTTAGAGTCCTTTAAAATTATTTGATTTTTTGATTCTGTCATTTTGTCAGCAAACTATCTCAAAAATGACCTCATTTTCTGGAAGTCTGACATGATGAAAGCAATCTGCGGGATGAGGCTGGTTGTGCACAGGCAAGGAGAATCAGTGATTCGGCTGTGTGACTGTTTCACAGACTTGCTTGCAGCTTCTGGAAAGCCACTTAGTGCTTTTCAGGGCAGTTTTTCCATTAGTCTCTATATGTACATGTTTTTTTTTTTAACTTTTATTTTTTCCATTTTAAGTGGATAGTCTATTTTATTTTATTTTTATTTTATTTCACTTTACAATACTGCATTGGTTTTGCCATACATTGACATGAATCTTCCATGGGTGTACATGAGTTCCCATTCCTGAACCCCCCTCCCACCTCCCACCCCATATCATCTCTCTGGATCATCCCCGTGCACCAGCCCCAAGCATCCTGTATCCTGTATCANTACAGTGTGAAGTAAGCCAGAAAAAAAAAAAAAAAACTAACGCATATATATCGAATTTAGAAAGATGTTAATGATAACCCTGTATGCGAGATAGTAGAGGAGACTCAGATGTATAGAACAGATTTTTGGACTCTGTGGGAGAGGGAGAGGGTGGGATGATTTGGGAGAATGGCACTGAAACATGTATACTATCATATAAGAAATGAATTGCCAGTCAAGGTTTGATGCAGGATACAGGATGCTTGGGGCTGGTACACTGGGATGACCCAAAGGGATGGTACGGGGAGGGAGGTGGGAGGGGGGTTCAGGATGGGGAACATGTGTACACCCGTGGCAGATTCATGTTGATATATGGCAAAACCAATACAATATTGTAAAGTAAATAGCCTCCAATTTAAATAAATTTAAATTTAAAAAACTTATGTTTATACTATATGGTAGTCAGTTAAATATGACATTGCATATCTAAAAATATATACATTTTAATTAAAAAATAATACTGTTGAAAAACTGCACTGATAGACTTGCTTGATAAAGGATTGCCACAAACCTTCATTTGTGCTTGTATATGTTTATGAGAACACTTTTTTCAGTTTTTTAAACCTCATTATCTTTATTGATATTTGCTTGTATAGTTTATAAAATAGTGACAGGGCTGGATTAAAATCTTCACTATTTTGTTAGATTTACTCCTTTCTTGTCATTCTCTAAGGTCTTGCTTTTAAGGGTTAGAGGTTAACTTAAAATTTTATGTTATTATACATTACCTGTGAAATGAGCCTCTTAAACTGTTTTGAGAATCCATTTTTAATAGCAATATAGTTAAATCAGGCTTCCCTGGTGGTTCAGACAATCGAGAATCTGCCTGCTCTGTAGGAGACCTTGGTTTGGTTCCTAGGTTGGAAAGATCCCCTGGAGAGGGAATGGCTACCTACTCCAGTGTTCTTGACTGGAGAATTCCATGGACAGAGAAGCCTGGTGGGTTGTAGTCTATGGAGTCTCAAAGAGTCAGACACTACTGAGTGACTACTGCACTTCATAGTTATGCAGCATTATTTTCAATTTTTTTCTATGCCTTTTTCTCTCAAATCTGCATTTTTATGTTTTAAATCTTTCTCTTGTAATTGGCTTACAACTGCATTGTGTTTAAAAATTCTGATAATCTTTAGAAAGAAAATTTAATTTATTTTCATTTAACAGAATTACTGACATTTTGGATTAATGTCAGAATCATGTTGTGTACTCTATGTCCCACATTTCCTATTTTTAAACTCCATTTCTTCCTTATTTTAAATTGAGTTTCTTTGCTTAATTTCTCCCTCCTACCAGCCTGTGTACTAATTTGAAATTGTAGTTCTTTTCCCTTATACTTTAGTAACTTCCTTAGAAATTGTAACATTTCTTTTCAATGACATGGTTTAAGGTCAATCAACAACACTTGCTTTCTTCAGAACAATGCCAGGACTTTTAGGTCACTTTTACCCTATCATCATCATTCTAACATATGTACTGCAGATATTCAAGATTTTTAACTTTCTCTCTCTCTCTCTCTCTTTTTGACACTCTTTCAGCTCTAACAGAAGAGTAGTTTTACTATTCTATATTGCTATTTATTTGGATTTACCTAACAGAGTATCATTTTTCTTGCTCACCATTCCCTCTTGCTTTTCCAAACTTTTTGGCATGCTTTTCTTCTTGAGGAACATTCTACAGATTTACAAATTGGATTTTTTTAAAGGTCTATGCATTTTATACCTTCTTAGCTTTTGCTTTTCTAAATCTGTCTTTATTTTACATAAGTTATTGAAATGTTTCTCTTGTATAATTCTGAATGACAGTTGCTTTACTTTTTATTTTTCTTGGATCATGTTTTCCCCACTGTCTGCTGGCTCACAGTTTTGATGATAAGAAGTCAGTTAACAGTACTTTGTAGGATATTTCTCTTTGTTCCTGAACTAAATATTTTTCCTTGTCTTTTTCAGTATTTGGTACTACAAAAGTCTTTGGGGTGGACTACGTTTTCTTTATCCTACTTATCCTATTCTTTATCCTATTTATGATTCCTGTTTCTTTATTCTTTATCCTGTTTATGATTCTTAGGTCTTCCACGCTTATGGAATTGGCTTCTTTGATCAGTTCTGAAATACTCCAGATGTGATTTCTTTGAATATTATCTCTCTGTTTTTCTTTCAATCTCTTCCATGTTGAAATCTGATTAGACATAATTTGGACTTTGTCTGTCTTCTCTGTAATCTTTTTAATATTTTATATCTTTTTGTTTATCTCTACTGTATTTTAAGCAATTTCTTCAGAAGTATTTTCTAGTTCAGAATCCCACCTTTAGCTTCCTAACTAGAGTTTAACCAATCCATTGGACTTTCAATTTCAGTTATTGTATGTTTCATTTTTAAATGTTCTGTGTGGTTCTTTTTCAAATTGCTTGATCAGTTTGAATAGTTGTTTCCTTATCATAACTTTCAACTCTCCTTTTTATTTCTGTAAACATATTAAAATATGCTTGATTTAGCTTCTGTATCTGATATGGCCAATAACCATAGTCTTTGTAGGTCTGATATTGTAATTTACTATCCCTCCAGACTCTTAGTCACAAGTTCTCTTTGTGAGTTTGCCGAGTTTTGATTATGAGCTTATATTGCTTTGAACTTTATAATGTGAGAATTCTTTGAGGTTTGCCATTGAAGGTAGATTCCTCCTTGAGAGATAAAGCTTACTTTTTACACAGGTTGGAAGAGCACAGAAATCTAGGATCACTGCTGAGTAGTTTTTAGATTGGAATTTTCTGGGCCACACATACAGTGTGATTGTATAAATAGTATTATCGTTAAAGATTTTCAGAGCAGAATCGTTTTCCCTTTTCTTGCCCTTAGACATATTTATTCAAGGCCACAGCTGAATCTCTGTGATGTGGAGCTTTCTGATTCACTCACTGACATGTCACCCTTCAGTAGTCTGGATTTATGTGGGGCCTCATATCTACCCACTAGCTATTACTTCATCTGCTGTCCTCAACTTGTTAAAATTCAGACCCTAGGCTAACAAGAATTATCCAGTGTTCCCAGAGCAAATGCTGTTTCCAGGACTAGCTCATACCTATAGAATTGCTTTCTCATTCTAAAGCTAAACTGTTTTCTCAACTGCTAGGTCAACTGTGATTTAAATTTTTTTTTTTTTTAAAACGTGGTATCCAGCATTTTCTGGTGTTCTGTCCTATTGTTAAATTGTACTTCTAGGACATCTTGCTGAAAACAGAATTGCCATGGGGATATCTGTACAAGGTTTGAATGAAGACTCACAAATCCTCAGAAGATGTATCTTAGTTAATCCTGTTTTGAATTGCAAAGAGCCATAATGAGGATAGAAGCACATGTCTCATTCTTTGTTCTCCCATTACCCACGAATGTTGCTGTTTGCTCTGTATAAGAGCTCTTCTTGCCTACTGGATGAAAACCAATTATGTTTGTGCAATTTCCAAATAGTGTATTTGTGTCTGTAGTGGTATTAATATTGTTTAAACTTTTCAAATAAATTACATACAGAATTCTGTGTACATATTATGTGTAATTGAATTCTGTGTGCATGTTACTGTATAATTGTCTGAGATTATTTGTTGTTTTGTGGATGTATTTACTTTGTCATGAGAGTTTTCTAAAACTTGCCTGAAGGGTTTTTTTTTAATCAGTTCTGAATGTTTGTACCTGTTTTTCCTTTGTTTGAAGTGCTTCCCTGCTAGTATTCACATACTTTACTCTCTCTCCCACATTTTGTATAAATGTCACCATTCTAGTGAAGCCTTCCTTGGTTTCTAATATGCAGTGATTTTCCCAATACGTCTGCTTTAATTGTCTCCTTAGTAGGTATCAACATCTAGCATACTACGTAGTTTGCATTTTTATCTTGTTTATGTTCTGACATCCCCACTAATAAGTTTCATGAAGTCTGAGATTTGCCTGGAAACAAGCATAGCACATAGTGGGTGCTCAATCACTCAGTCGTGTCTGACGCTTTGTGACCCCATGGACTATAGCCTGTCAGTCTCCTCTGTCCATGGGATAGGACATGGCAAAAATATTGGCGTGGGTTCCTGTTTCAAAAAACCTTTGTTGTATGAATTAAATGAATGACTATGACTATACTTCATTTCTCTGAAGCCAAAGAGCATAGTCCTGCCTATAAGATGACATTTTAATGCTTCAGCTCAAAAATAGGTATCCTTTACTTTAAAGTTCTATACCAGAGACCAGAAGTCTTAAACTCAAATGTATTTTCATAGCCACAAGATTCATTCTGAGCCGTTTATAATTGTATGTCTCATCTAATTCTGATATTCAATGTGTACTTTAAAAGTTTCTTCGGCCCATATTGCACATACATTCCTCTTTTTGTCCCCTAAATTACTTGGGGGACTTAGTGGCCCTTCATTCCACTCTCCTAGTCATAATGGGTAAGAATAAGAAAAAGAAAAAAAAAGCAAGAATGTGGAATTGAATGATATGTGTCACTTGTATCAAGTATTATCATCAGACTGACTCACTGCAGCAATCAGCTGCATGGTGTCATTTCCAAGATGAAACCAGAATGACAGAACATCACAAACCCAGTAAAGTGTTAGATAGCAGAGATCAGTGGCTACTTCATCAGTTGTTCAGAACTTTAGGCATGATTCACTCTTGTTACTCTGTCACAAGAAAGTCTGAAAGTCTAATATTAATATTTCCTTCTGTGACCCTCTCACAGTAACTCCAATAAGTAATCAAAAAGGGATTTGTTGCTCTTACACTTGGGTCAGAGAGAATATCCATCCAGGCTTGGGTTTGATTGACTTAGGTTTCAAAGATGTTACTGGGGCTCTGTCTCAGTACTTGTCCACTCTGCTCCCCTTTACTCTGTATGCAGGTTGGTCGTGCAGAGTAGGAAAGATGATCACCAAGAGCTTCAGACTCTAATCTTCTCTTAGCAAATCAGAAAGACATTTTCTCCCAGAGTGTATGAAAAAATCCACAAAAAGATGACTTATTTGTCCAGTTTTGCATATATCTACTTCTATGGTCAGGGGAAGTCAGGACTGTGATGGAAAGGTTCACTAAGGTGTCATGAAATGGGGGCACGTTGTTCCTTCCAGGGCATGATGCTCACGGATAAAAACAATCCGCCCATAACACTTAGTTTTAATATTTCTATAACAGAGCCAAATTCTGCCTCACAGTGTTGTTGATAAATGACACAAAGTTGACTTTCTGGAATTTTATTTGCACTCAATAAGTGATAGCCATTATTATTATTTGATCTGAATTAACTGTGCAACTTTCCTTCATCACCAAATTGTGATACTTATTTCTATAATCCCATTTAATTATTATGGTTTTTAAAATTACTCTTCATTGCTAGTGAACAAAGAGTGCAAATGTGATAATTTTTCAGCATCAAAATATTGAACATTGTAATTGCCTATTATTTTATGATTTTAAAATGTTTTTACATACTATCATTTAAAATCTAACCAACAACTCTGGGCCCTCGGCCTGATTATCATCCTCATTTTATAAAGCAAGAAATTTAGACTTAGAGAAATTAAATGTGTTGCCTAATATCACACAGTACATAGAAAACGGAGTACCCAGGGTGAGTTCTTTTGACTCTAAATCTTGTGTTTTTCCTGGGATACTATGTAATTATGGATTTACTTGTAGAAGGTATTAAAATTTTCATAGAACCAGGCTTCTAATATAACATTTTAAAATTGAGCAGTATTTTATCTAGAAATTAGACAACTTAGTGGAAGCATTTCATCGAGTATGAGGAGCTATGCCATCTTAAAGAATTTCCCTTTGACAGTGACAGTGTTTTACGCTAATACTATGAAAATGGCCATGTTTGTAGGTAGGAAGGAAGATTCAGAAGGTAAAATTCACTTTTCCTTCAGTTTTGCTCATCTGTAGAAGAGATGGCAATGATGATCAAACTTCCTGATGTTTAGGTCTCTTACAAAAGTCACACTTTACAACTATTATTATTTTTGAGGCTGTGAGCTTCATGCCATTGGATGTGTTTATAAAGAGGTCAGAAAACCACTTTTCCATGATTTGATATGGATGTCTTTGTGTATTTTGGGAGAATGACAATATCAGTAGTCTCCAAACTGGTGCTCTATAGTTTACATGATTTAGCCCTTTCCCAGAATCAGGGGCTTGCTGGACCCTAAATTGAAAGTTGCTTTTAAGGATTCTTTTAATTCTAAATCTGTGGTTCTCTCTCTATATTCATTATTGATCCATTTTTGAGAACCACCAATATTATCAATAAGGCATATACTCAATGATTTTCAAACTATTATGTTTTTTTATCTAGTGAGTAAATACAGAGTGAATCCAGACCTGATTTTTTCTATCAAACAAATTAATATCATAATGCATATTTTGACAACCAGATATTTAGGGGATTATGCTTTTTGCTTTCAGCTACTGTTCACTGTATAATAACCACCCCTTACTTCAAGACTTAGTGCTTTATTTAGTTTTGATATGCCCTGGGGGCTCCTAGGACACTGTCAAGCACTCATTCTTTGCTCCAGGGTTTCTTTAATTACCTGCCTGTAAATCTCAGTGTATAGCTGCATTCAGTTACCATGGCAACCAACTTGATGTCAATAATGTTTGAGCATATTCAGGCCACTTGAAAACCAAAAGATGTGCCTAAAAAATGCAATTAATAAAGCAAATGCAAGTTGGATGTTTGAACATTATTTATTGTTAGACTTACAGAATATAAAATTAAAAAATTCGATTGACAGCAGGCTTTAAAATGTCTTCAGAGGTCTGGGCTCAGGTTTACAAGCCTAGAATGAGACAGTAGATTTTTGATCTCTGAGATGACTAATAGTTGGTTCAGCTGCTGATGCAATAAGAAAAGCTCTAGCTGTCCATAACATATTGAGTTTGTCAGACTCTGTGATGAGTTATGATCAATAAACCAAAGACAGATACATGAAGAACAAGGCTGGGCTCTGCTAGCTGAGACTGTGGAAACCACAAGAGCTGAAGTCTCTATTTCTGCACTGGAACTTGCAGACATTCCTTGTTCCATAAGGAATGTCTTCTTTTCGAGTTTGGGTGAGCAGGGGGCACGCATACCTAGAGCTGCAGTTACTGCAGATACTGTGAGGAAAGGCACATATAGAATATGCTGCGTGTGTGCTAAGTCACTTCAGCGGCGTCTGACTCTTTGTGACCCTATGGAGTGTAGGCTGCCAGGCTCCTCTGTCCATGGGATTCTCCAGGCAAGAATACATGTCCTCCTCCAGGGATCGAACCCATGTCTCTAGCTGCTCTGCACTGGCAAGCTGGGTTCTTTACCACTGGCACCACCTGGGAAGCCCCATTTAGAATATACTTTACACATGTTTACACACATTTACATATTCACACAAGGGCTCCTTTAATCCTTCCAGAACTTTTTATTTTTAATCAAGAGATAGTATATACACAGCAAAAGGTACATGTGACAAGTATAGTTCAGTAATTTTTGACAAATACATCTACCCATATTTCAAACAAGATATAGAAAATTGTTATTGTTCCAGAAAATTAGCTCATGCTCTTTCCCAGTAAATGTCCTCCTTCTAAAGGCATAGAATAGTTTTACATCTTCTTGGGCTTTATCTAAATGAACTTGTATAGCATTTATGTTTTAGACGTGGCTTTATCTCAGAAAAAAGTTTTGAGGTTCATTTTGCTGTTCTCTCTATTGGCAGTTTGTTCCATAAAATTGATAAATAGTATTTCATTGTATAGATCAAAAATCTATAACTCTTTTGCTGAAGGACATTTGGATTATTTCAAGTTTGAGGTTAACAATAATAAAGTAGCTAAGGGGCATTTATGTGCCAATATTGTGTGGAAATGTGCTTTTGTTTCTCGTTCACCCAAGTGCAATTGCCAGGCCATAGCAATTTTATACCTATGTGTGTAACTTTATAAGATACTGCCAAGCAATCTCCCAAAATGATTGTACTATGTTACATTCTCAGTGGCAATATTTGAGATTTTTGAATGTTTCACAACCTCATCAATATAAAGTGTGTCATTCTTTTAAAATTTAGCCACAGTAGCAGGTGTCTAGTAATGTCTGTGGTTTTCATTTGCATTGTTTTGAACCAACGATACTGAGAACTTTTTTGTCTTTATTAGTCATTTGTATGCTTTCCTTTGTGAGTCATCTGTTAAATTTTCAAAACAAATTTATTGAAGTATAGTTGATTTATAATTTTTTTCAGTTTTTCTCCATTTAATTGGCATTTTTTGTTCTTTTTTCCCCCTAAAATTGTAGGAGTTCTTTTCAGACAGAACAGTTCTTCAGATATATGTGTTATGAATATTGTCTTCCAGTCTGCGTCTTGTCTGTTCTTTTTCTTGACAATGTCTTTTGATGGATGGATGCTTAAGTTTTGAGGAAGTCCAATTTAACACTTTTTAAATTTTGTTGCTGGCAACTTCTGAGCCCCAATTAAGAAATCTTTACCTGTTAACGGGCTTATGAAGGCATTCTCCTATATTGTCTTTTAGAAGAGCACTTTCCATTAATTTCTATTTGCCCTGCCCAATATATTGACTTTAGTTAGCTACACTGATTATTAAGCATTTGAAATATGGCTACTGTGGCTGAGAAATCAAACTTTCATTTAGTCTTTTCTTTAATGTTTTTTAAATTGTGGTAAAAGTTACATAATATAAGACATATTATTTTAACCATATTTAAATGTACAGTTTGGTGGCACTAAGACACAGCATTGTTGTACAACTCTTACCATCATCCATCCCCAAATCAGTTGAAATTCAATTTTGTATGGCTACATGTGGTTAATGGCTATTGTATTTACAATATATAAAGCTCTATAAAGTTCTATAAAGCTCTATAAAGTTTTAAAGCTCTATAGTTTTAACTTTTATATTGATATCTTCAATTCATCTCAAATTATTATGTTGTTGATTTTGTTATTTGAAATACTGGCAGAAAATCATCTTTCTCTTTATTTGTTTATCCATTTGTTCCACCATCATTAAATTGTCTTATCAAAAACAATTTACTATGTATTACTCTGTGTCTGAACCCTCTATTTTGTTCCAGTGATTTATTTCCTGTCTTTATATTCAGATACAATGTTGACTTGGTTACTGTAGGTTTATATCTATGTTTTAGAATCTAGTGCTAAGTAACTTCAGTCTCGTTTGACTCTTTATAACCGATGGACTGTAGCCCATCAGGCTCTTTGTTAGTGGGGTTTCCCAGGCAGGAATATTAGAATGGGTTGCTCTTTCCTTCTCCAGGGAATCTTCCTGACCCAAGAATCGAACCTGCATTTCCTAACATCTCCTGCACTGGCAGGTGGGGTTTATTTTTTTTATCACTAGCACCTCTTGTAGTGCATTCATCAATTTTTTTTAACCATTGTTTTGCCTTTCTGGTTCTTTGCATTTTTGTATACATTTTAGAGTTAATTTTTCAATTTGTAAAAGAATATCTTTGTGGAATTTTGACTGAGAAAGTCTGCATCCACAGACATTTAAAAAAATCCTAAAGTATGATGACAGATGTTAACTAGATATTGTAAGAATCATTTTACAATATATACAAACATTGGATCATTATATTGTATACTTGAAACTTGTATAATGTTATATGTAAATTATATCTCAATAAGAAATTCTAATAAATCCTTTTTGTTATAGACTCTGTTTCCACTGCTCAATTCACTATTTTGTAATCAATGAGATATTATGTAAAATTCTTAAGGCCACAGAGAGGGTTTTTTTAACCTAGAGTTTTCTGGTTCCTCATCTTGCACTAACCATATTTTTACTTACCAACTTATAAAGAGGTAGTTTAGTGAAAATGATCAGTTTTCTCAGAAGAATAGTGTCAAGGGAAGATATATATATATATATATATATATATATATATATATAATGTATGTATGTATGTATGTATGAGTTCAGTTCCGTCACTCAGTCATGTCCAACTCTTTGCGACCTTGTGAACTGCAGCACGCCAGGCCTCCCTGTCCATCACCAACTCCCGGAGTCCATCCAAACCCATGTCCATTGTGTTGGTGATGCCGTCCAGCCATCTCATCCTCTGTCGTCCCCTTCTCCTCCTGCCCTCAGTCTTTCCTAGCATCAGGGTCTCTTCCAATGAGTCAGCTCTCCGCATCAGGTGGCCAAAGTATTGGAATTTCAGCTTCAACATCAGCCCCTCCAATGAACACCCAAGGCTGATTTCCTTTAGGATGGACTGGTTGGATCTCCTTGCAGTTCAAGGGATTCTCAAGAGTCTTCTCCAACACCACAGTTCAAAAGCATCAATTCTTTGATGCTCAGCTTTCTTTATAGTCCAACTCTCACATCCATACATGACTACTGGAAAAACCATAGCCTTGACTAGATGGACCTTTTTTGACAAAGTAATGTCTCTGCTGTCTAATATGCTGTCTAGGTTGGTCATAACTTTGGAGTAAGCTTCTTTTAATTTCATGGCTGCAGTCACCATCCACAGTGAGTTTGGAGCACGGAAAAATAAAGTCAGCCACTGTTTCCACTGTTTCCCCAACTATTTGCCATGAAGTGATGGGACCAGATGCCATGATCTTAGTTTTCTGAATGTTGAGCTTTAAGCCAACTTTTTCACTCTCCTCTTTCACTTTTA
>SJYQ01002400.1:298283-309597 GCA_006410935.1 Redunca redunca | reverse complement strand
ATTTTACTTTATAATACTGTATTGGTTTTGCTATACATCAACATGAATCCACCACGGGTGTACACGTGTTCCCAATCTTGAATCCCCCTCCCACCTCCCTCCCCATACCATCTCTCTGGGTCATCCCAGTGCACCAGCCCCAAGCATTCTGTATCCTGCATTGAACCTAGACTGGCAGAGTACAGTAAGCCAGAAAGAAAAATACCAGTACAGTATACTAACACATATATATGGAATTTAGAAAGATGATAACTTGAACTCTTATACACTGTTGGTGGGGATGCAAAATGATATAGCTAGCCACTTTGGAAAATAGGTTGGCAGTTTCCTTAAAAGTTAAACATACACCCAGTCATTCCACTCTTATGTATTTATCCGAGAGAAATTCAAACAAACATTCAAAGATCTGTACCTAACTATTCATACCAGCTTCATTTGTAACAGATAAAAAGTGGATATAATCCTAATGTCCATCAGTATGTGAGGGGATAAACACATTTGTGGTATATCGACATATTTCCCACTAAAATGGTTTCATGATCTACAATTAAAAAGACACAGACTAACATGACTTGTTCAGGATAAAGGCAAGTTATACACTGAGTCTGGGATAGTTCTCACCTGGCCGCGTCTGCTCCTGCAGTCTGGTAAACTCCTACAGTCTGTCTGAGATGGTGCTCTGGCATGTCTCTTTGGCAATGTCCCCACTCCTTCTCATAACAAAGTTTATTGCTGCCTGCTTTGGACAACTATTATGGAGTCCATTTATTAAATTGAGTGACTGATAATTTTGTAACAAAGGCCATATTTTATTTATTGTTGCTTCCATTTCTCCAAGCATAAATAGATAAATGCATGAATGATTATAGAAAAGATACCCAAATGATCTCTAGGTATGTGTATGGCCATGTGTAAATGAGCAGCCTCTTTTTGGACTCCTTAGATGGACTTAGTTTGGCTCAAGTTTTGCAGGAAAGTCATGGATTTTACTTTTAAAAAAGATTTTTGAGAATATAAGAGATGGTTTCCATGCTACATGACAAAGTTCTGAGAAGGTCAGAGCAAGAAAGAATTCGGAAATACAAGAGTAGACTTGCATAAAGTCCAAGGTGATAAATGTCATTAAAATACGAACATGCTCTTCCGCCTGGCCCTGTGGGCTGTGTCTTGTCTATACATTCCGTGAAACCAAAAATTCTGGTTCTTTCCCAGCAGTACAGTGGGCTGCTGCCAATATTTAGCTTAATAATTTGACTTTTAACCTATTGGGGCAGGAACTGTTTTGAGAGTCTGATGGAAATGAAGATGCCCTTTCTTAGCAAAAGATTTGCCTAAATACATCCACAATTTTATATATAATATTAGGGATTTTACTCTACTGTAAATCAGAGGTCCTTAACCCCCAGGTCATGGACCGATACCAGTTCACGGCCTGTTGGGAACTGGTCACACAGTAGGAGTGAGTGGTGGTCAATAGAGAAAAGCTTCATTTGTATTTACAGCCACTCCCCATTGTTAGCAACACTGGGTGTTGCTGTCTCCCATCACCTCTAGATGAGATCCTCTAGTTGTAGGAAAACAAGCTCAGGGCTCCTGCTGATTCTGCATATGGTGAGTTGTACAATTATTTCATTATATATCACAATATTATAATAACAGAAATAAAGTGCACAACAAATGTTCTGTGTTGAATCATCACCAAAGCCATTCCATACCCCTCAATCCCCCATTTTCTGTGGGTCCATGGAAAAACTGTCTTCCAAGAAATCAGTCCCTGGTGCCAAAAAGATTGGAGACTGCTGTTATAAACCAACATGATAAAAATCCTGCACCAAATAGTAACAGGATAGTATCTCATCAGGATAACCTTAACTGTTACTTTTTAGCATCTCCTTGTCTGTGTGTGTTATTTGCTCAGTTGTGTCCAACTCTTTTGACCCCCTGGACTATATATAGCCTGCCAGGCTCCTCTATCCATGGAATTCTCCAGGCAAGAATACTGGAGATGGTTGCCATTTCCTTCTTTAGGGATCTTCCCGACCCAGGGATTGAACTTAGGTCTCCTGCATTGGCAGGCAGATTCTTTACCATCTGAGCCACCACAGAAGCATCTCCTTAGTGAAAGGTTTTTGAATCTTTTCTATCTTCTTCATTCCTACCTCCTCCCTTTAATAATATCTCTCCTAAAGCGTAACAATAATCATGCAACCAGGCTCCTCATTTCTATTTCCTTCTAATTCACCCTGCACACTCTTGCTGCATTTCGAAGAGCCCATCTCTTCACATCACTCCACTTTCAATAATCTTCAAGATCGAGTTCAAATTTACCAGAAAGCACTTGAACATCAGATTTTGGCATGAGTCCCTTGCTTTCCATCTCCTGCAACTTTCCATCTTGACTCTTTTCTTTAGGCATATCAATCTTCCTAGATTACAAATTATATAAGCAAGCTGCTGCCTCCATACTTGCCTCCTTCCCTGGTCCCCACACAACCTCCAGCCCTGTCAGTGGCTAATCCTGTTAATCTTTCATAGATTAGTTCTGTTATTGAGAGCATTAACTGAGCTAGCCTCAGCTCTCCTTAGCTAGGACAGTGGTAATTCTTCCATTATTTCGCAGCCTGTATCTACCCTCCTATGCTTATCCCTCTGGGATTAATTGTTGATTTTCTTGTCTGTCTCTCTGACCAGATTCTAGATAGCTTTAAGGCAAGAATCCTGTCTTAGTACTTGAGTGCTTGATGCTGAGGTCTCTAAATGAATATTTTGCCTCTTGCTTCCCTTAGAATAGGTTTAAGAGAGGGTTGTCCCCTGAGCTCTTGGTTCAGGAACACTGGATGAATTTGCTAGGGAAATCTTCCTGCATCAAGAAGGCCAGCTTTGCATGACTCGGCTTCTGATCATCTTTGCTTCAGATCCTTCCAGCTTCTGCAGTACATGAAAGGCATGACCTACATGCAGACTTTATAATTCAAGGATTAAGTTTAAATGTACGATAGAAGGGAACTTCATATCATATCTAACCAATATACAGAAATTTCACTTTTCAGAATTCCAAGATAATAAACATGAAAAATTGAAGAAGCAAGAATTGCTGACAATGACTCAGAAAGTAGAATGATTTAGAGAAAGTTTTTTGGAGGAAAAAGGCATTTGGTGACTCTGAAATTTTCTACTTTTCTCGCAGAACTCATTGTCTGAAAAATGACACCACTGAATCTTTTTGACCATCACAAGGATATTCCCTGGTGATCATTAATCCTCCAGTCACCAGCATGGACACCAAGCCCCAAGGGTGAGAGAGGCAAGTGAAAGTCAAAAGTAAAAGTGTTAGTCTCTCAGTTGTGTCCCACTTTTTTGCAACCCCATGGACTGTAACCTAGCTGGCTCCTCTGTCCATGGCATTCTCCAGGCAAGAATACTGGAGTCGTAGCCATTCTCTTCTCCAGGGGGTCTTCCTGACCCAGGAATTGAACCCAGATCTCCCTGAGCCACTGGGGTAGCCCAAGAGAGGCAAGGGTCCTCAGCAAATATTCAGTAGCTGAATTCATTGAAACTTTTAATCTCAGGTTCACTCTTGCATTCATTCAGGCTTTCCTCCTCTGAGAAACAATTTTTTAAACCTTTGCTCTTTGCCAAATCTCAGGCTAGGCTCTGGGGATTTAGATATAATCAAATGTTAATCTCCGCTACAGAGTTTTTTCCTTCTAATTTTGTGTGTGTGTGTGTGTGTGTGTGTGTGTGTAAAAAAAAAAAAAAGCATAAAATTAACCCTTTCAATAATTTCCAAGAGTACAGATCACTATTGTCAACCACAGGCACATTGTTCTGCAACAGATCACTGGGAACCACGCCCTTCACTCTCCTGCCTGAGTGAAGCTCCATACCCACCGCACAACACTCCTCGCCTGCCCCTACTTCCAGCCCCTGGTACACCTTCTATTTTCTGTTTCTACAAATTAGATTAGATACCGCCTGTAAGTGGAATCATGTAGTATTTGTCCTTCTGTGACTGACTTATTTCTCTTGGCATAATGTCCTCCAGGTTTGTTCATTTAGCATATGACTGGATTTCCTTCTTTTATAATGTTGAATAATAATCCATTGTAAGTATATACATTTTCTTCATTTGTCCACTGATGGGCATTTAGGTACTACCTTTTGCTTACTGTGAATAATAACCACATATGTGCAAATGTCTTTTTAAGATTCTGTTTTCAGTTCTTTTGGATATATACTCAAAAGTGAAGTTGATGAATCATATAGCAATTCTATTTTTAATTTTTAGCACCTTCCATATTATTTTCCTTGGTGGCTGTACCATTTTACATTCCTACTAACAGTGAAAAGGGTTCTGATTTCTCCACATCTTTGCCAACATTTATTGTCTTTTTTTTAAATAACAATCATCTTGACAGATATGAGCTGATGTCTCATTGTGTTTTTGATTAGTGGTAATTCGTTAAGAATATTTTCATGTGCTTTACAGAGCTTATATATTTTCTTTGGAGAAATACCTTTATATTTCTTTGTATGAAACATATTTCAGTATTTCATATTCTCAATAACTTTTTTCCACAACTTTATGACGTAGGTGTTATTCCTCTTTTTTAAGTAAAGAGACTGAGGCACAGAGAAACTAAATAGCATATTGTTTTTCTCAGTTATGAATATAAATTATCAGATTCTTTCCTGTTACAGGGTTTTGCAAGATATTAAATATGGTTGCCTATGCTATTCAGTAGATCCTTGTCATTTATGTATTTTATATATTGTAGTGTGTATATGTTAATCCCCAAATCCTAATTTATCCCCCCCCTCAATTCCCCTTTGGTAGCCATAAGTTTGCTTTCAATATCTACGAGTCTATTTCTGTTTTGTAAATAAATTTATTTGTATCATTTATAGATACTTCATATAAGTGACTTTGTCTGATTTACTTCACTTACTATGATAATCTCTAGTTTCACTCATGTTGCTGCAATGACATTATTTCATTTCCTATGGTTGAGTAATATTCTATTGTATATATGTACCATATCTTTATCCATTCACATGTGGATGAACATTTAGGTTGCTTCCATGCCTTAGCAATTGTAAACAGTGCTGCTATGACAGTTTCTCAAAAAACTTAAAGAGAGTTCCTGATAATGGAAACATTGTGACCACAATAGATTTATGTAAATAGCGCTGCTCTGAACACTGGAGTGCATGTATCTTTTCAAATTAGAGTTTTCATCTTTTTTGGATGTGTGCTCAGCAGTGGGATTGCTAGATCATATGATAGATCTTATTTTAGTTTTTAAGGAATCACCATACTGTTCTTCATAGTAGCTGTACCAACTTACATTCCTACCAACAGTGTAGGAGGGTTCCCTTATCTCCCTCTCTGGTATTTATTATTTGTAGACTTTTTGATGATGGCCATTATGATTGGTATGAGGTGATATCCCATTGTAATTTTGATTTGCATTTCTCAAATAATTAGTGATGTTGAGTAGTAATAAAATCTAAAATTTCTTGTATTTTTACCTTTCCATATAATGTATAGATTCTTCTTCTGAAAACCTGTTTAGGTGCAGATGTTTCTGAAGAAAGGATAAGGCTCACTGATCAAAGAAAGGATGCTCACTACTGACATCTTAAAATACAGAAAGATTTCAATGAATATTGTTTTAAATTATAGAAAGAAATAAATATCCATATTCTTTATGAAGCAACAGAGAATTTGAATTTCTGACATATGCTAGGTCTTGATATGGGCTTCAAGTTCAGCTTGGCCATATCACCCAAGCCTGTGGACATTCTTGCTGTGGTCAGTTTTTATATAGGAAGGGATTCAAGAACACACTCATGGGTGCTCCATCTCCTAGTCACAACTTCAACTATCACTCATCACTCTTTGCCCTTTGAACTCAATCACATTATCTCAATACAGGTCTACATAGTGAGCATTAATTCTTTAGTAAAGAGGGATCTTGTAAATGGCTCTCAAAGTGCAAGTCTTCTCAGTGAATTTCAAGAAGCAGAACTCACTTTTTAATTTCTTTCATGAGGACATCCATACATGTATGTAAAAATACTTTAAGGTCTTATTCTAAGTCAGATCTTAAGCCAGACACTCCTGTGATAGAATTATAAAACTTGGTCTCTTAAAGAGCTAATTGTCTATGGGAAAACTAAGCCTACAGCTTGATCTTGTCTCAGCAAACATGCATATATTTATATATGCAAATAGAAAAAATATGGAAGAATTTACAATAAGGTATTAGTTTTTATCCCTGGACTCTAATAGGCATAACTTCTTTTAATCTTTTCTATAGTATTTGTATCTTTAACTTTCTACTGTACATACAGATACTTGCTACATAATAAAGAGTGAAGTGAAGTGAAGTGAAGTCGTTCAGTCGTGTCCAACTCTTTGCGACCCCATGGACTGTAGCCCACCAGGCTCCGCCGTCCATGGGATTCTCCAGGCAAGAGTACTGGAGTGGGTTGCCATTTCCCTCTCCAGGGGATCTTCCCGACCCAGGGATCGAATCCAGGTCTCCTGCATCGTAAGCAGATACTTTAACCTCTGAGCCACCAGGGAAGCTTGTTAATTTATTTTTAATTGATTTTTATTGAAGTACAGTTGATTTCACAGACAATCACAACGGTATGATCACTCACCTAGAGCCAGACATCTTGGAATGTGAAATCAAGTGGGCCTTTGACAGCATCACTATGAACAAAGCTAGTGGAGGTGATAGAATTCCAGTTGAGCTGTTTCAAATCCTCAAAGATGATGCTGTGCAAGTGCTGCACTCAATATGCCAGCAAATTTGGAAAACTCAGCAGTGGCCACAGGACTGGAAAAGGTCAGTTTTCATTCCAATTCCAAATAAAGGCAATGCCAGAGAATGCTCAAACTACTGCACAATTGCATTCATCTCACATGCTAGCAAAGTAATGCTCAAAATTCTCCAAGCCAGGCTTCAATAGTACATGAACCGTGAAATTCCAGATGTTCAAGCTGGTTTTAGAAAAGTCAGAGGAACCAGAGATCAAATTGCCAACATCCGCTGGATCATTGGAAAAGCAAGAGAGCTCCAGAAAAATATCTATTTTTGTTTTATTGACTATACCAAAGCCTTTGACTGTGTGGATCACAATAAACTGTGGAAAATTCTGAAAGAGATGGGAATACCAGACCACCTGACCTGCCTCCTGAGAAATCTGCATGCAGGTCAGGAAGCAACAGTTAGAACTGGACATGGAACAACAGATTGTTGTTCCCAATGGTTCCAAATTGGGAAAGGAGTTTGTCAAGGCTGCATATTGTTACCCTGCTTATTTAACTTATATGCACAGTATATCATGAGAAGCGCTGGGCTGAATGAAAAACAAGCTGGAATCAAGATTGTCAGGAGAAATATTAATAACCTCAGATATGCAGATGACACCACCCTTAGGGCAGAAAGCAAAGAAGAACTAAAGAGCCTCTTGATGAAAATGAAAGAGGAGAAGAGTGAAGAAGTTGGCTTCAAACTCAACATTCAGAAAACGAAGATCATGGCATCCTGTCCCATCACTTCATAGCAAATAGATGGGGAAATGGTGGAAACAATGACAGACTTTATTTTTTGGGGCTCCCAAATCACTGAAGATGGTGACTGCAGCCATGAAATTAAAAGACACTTGCTTTTTGGAAGAAAAGTTATGACCAACCTAGACAGCATATTAAAAAGCAAAGACATTTCTTTGCCAACAAACGTCAGTCTAGTCAAAGCTATGGTTTTTCCTAGTCATGTATGTATGTGAGAGTTGGACTATAAAGAAAGCTAAGAGCCAAAGAATTGATGTTTTGAACTGTGGTGTTGGAGAAGACTCTTGAGAGTCCCTTGGACTGCAAGGAGATCCAACCAGTATATCCTAAAGGAAGTCAGTCCTGAATATTCATCAGAAGGACTGATGCTGAAGCTGAAACTCCAATACTTTGGCCACTTGATGTGAAGAACTGGCTCATTTGAAAAGACCCTGATGCTGGGAAAGACTGAAGGTGGGAGGAGAAGGGGACAACATAGGATGAGATGGTTGGATGGCATCACCGACTCAATGGACATAAACTTGAGTAAATTTGGGGAGTTGGTGATGGACAGGGAGGCCTGGTGTGCTGCAGTCCATGGGGTCACTAAGAGTCAGATACAACTGAGCGACTGAACTGAACTGAACTGATAGTTGCTTTACAATGTTGTGGTAGTTTCACATGTATAGCAAAGTGAATTAGCCTTACATGTATTTATAACCACTCTTTCTTAGAGTTTCCACTGAAGACAGAAATGCTAGAAAAAAAAATCCAAAATATATGAATTATAAATGGCTGTTTGAGCAAAGAAGAGAGAGGATAATAATCCTATCAGGAGTCAGATGGTGGTTTACAGAGGAAATGACCAATGGCTGCTCTGGGAGAATGAGGAGTCTGCTGGTCAGAAAAATAGCGGAGAAGGACATACTAGGCACAGGGAATGGAGTAAACAGAGATAGAAAGTAATAGGAAATGCATTAGATGAAGCAAGATATAGGGTAGCAAGGGAATAGCTGGCGAGATTAGACAGGGAAATGGCAACCCACTCCAGTACTCTTGCCTGGAAAATCCCACGGGCGGAGGAGCCTGGTAGGCTACAGTCCATGGGATCGCAAAGAGTTGGACATGACTGAGCGACTTCACTTTCACTTTCAGTTCAGATTAAGACACACACACTCTTTAGATTCAGAAGTGATGGCTTCAAACCCTGGTTTGCCACCTATTGGCTGTGTGAATTTTGGAAAGTGACTTGAAGCCCTTTCAACCTTGGTTTTCTTGTTAGTTAAATGTATACTGTGAAAATGCTTGCTCTGCTATTGTAAAGGGTTTTTGTGAGGCTCAAAGGGAGTGTATTAGATTGCAAAGTTTATACTGTTGTTGTTGTTTAGTTGCTAAATTGGGCCCGACTCTTTTACAACCTCATGGATTGTAGCCCGCCAAGTTCCTCTGTCCATGGGATTTCCCAGGCAAGAATACTGGAGTGTGTTGCCATTTCCTTCTCCAGGGGATCTTCCTGACCCAGGGATCAAACCCACATCTTCTGCATTGCAGGCAGATTCTTTACTGCTGAGCCACCAGGGAAGCCCCAAAGATTATGTAGATATATAAATGAAGGTTGCTGTCATTGTCTACAATACCTGTTGGAAATGCCCTGTTCTGTTGATGAGTTACTGTTTTCTTGATATTTTAATTAAATTTTTATGCTTATTTGACTTTTCTTTAAATTCTTTTCTCCATTGATGTTAGCTCTAAAATACAATATCGAGAGAATACATAAATATGTATATTTCTGACATTTATTATCCTATAAATTGGTTTTTAACATCCACTGCAATTGACAAGATTTTTCTTGGGAGATGTGGTTATCAATAAAATTTATTCAATGAACAGTCTAAGTGGTGGTGGTATGATTTAATGGGTTGATAAAGGATGGGTAGAGTCTGAGAGCCTGGAGAGAGGCGACAGGACTTGGAAGACCCTGCTAAAGGGTCAAATGTTGATTGTGGGAAAGAGTTAAGTTGGAAGGTGGAAAATATTGAGGGCTGAAAAAGACAGTGGTCACAGATCTGATCAGAATTCTGTGAGTTTGATATCATGGGATACATCTAAATCAAAGCTGAATCCTGTGTTGGACATAGGAAGGTGCTTAGACTCAGATTAAATAGGATCTTGGAAAGGTACTACTGTGAAAACTCAAGCAATGGTCCTAAGGAAATGGTCCAGGGTCCTGACCTTTGATTTCATTTGTAAGGCTTAGGTTTAATCACAGGAGCAAGACATAATGAAATATGAGCATAAGGTCAGAGCAGGCGAGCAGCCTCATCACCCAGATGCAATCCTTTTGTCCTTGGGTTCTTTATGCTTTCAGTGATGGGGATGAGCTGGCCCTGCAGGATTGCTAAGTGGCTTCAGCTGGAGGATCAGAGGACCTGAAAGCCCTGAGCCAGGGGCTATGGTATGGACTCTACTTGGAAGTTTAGGGACTGAAGGGGAATGTGCCCGGAGGTTTAGTTGTTGAGGGTCAGGTTTTCACAGGGAGAGTGTTGGTTCACTACCTCAAGAGTTCCCTGGATGAAACCTGAAACTCGCCCCATACGTGGAGGGTAAAGAGAGACTGAAGGAAGAGGTAGGCCACTCCAGATGGGTAGGAGGCAGTTGCAATAAGCACAGGAACTTATATTCACAGCATGTCTTGGACAACCATGAGACAGATAGATCTCTGCACCTGCCTGGTTTCAAAAACCAGGCTTCAAGACATCACTCTCTCAAGGCTGCCTCCTTAAGTGACTCCTAGCATAGGAACAGTGGGCTAGTCATACATTTAAAGTACAGGAGAAGAAGTAAGGAACCTTTGATCACTCAGGTCCAGTTCTAGGTTCAACTGGTGGTCATGTCCTCTTGATGACTTCTTCTAACTAAAAGATAAGGGGGAATAGTTAAGTCGTAGAAACAAAGTGGTCAAGATTCACCGATGCCTAGTTTGTATCTCAGCTGCTCTCCGATCACTTCATTCTTGACTTTTTCTTGGTGTTATTCCTATATATTATAATGAGCCTGAGGGACCGCAAATTGCATCTTGCATTTCTTTATATCCATCACTCAGAACAGAGTTTTGTTTTTCGTTGTTCAAAACATGCTACTTTTGGTTGGGTTTCGTTTTGATCTCCCTTTCCTTGCAGTGCCAGTACAAGGGCCATTTATAAACAAATAAAATACTCCCCCTTTAGAGATAACAGAAGTTAGTTTATTAGAGTCTTTGTTGCATGCATTCCTTGATCTCCCTGACCTGTAATACTTGGTGTAAAATTGTAAAAAGTTTTTCAAAGAAGAGTGTCTACTCACTGCCCCAATTTCCTGATCTCCTGTTTACTTTTTACTCTTCACCATCTGGTTTCTATCCCAGCCACTTCACTGAAACTGTTCTCATAAGGTCACAAGTAACCAAATAATTACTAAACTAAAGTGGTATTTTTGATGTTTAGTTACTTGGCATCTTTGTTTCAACTGACACTGTCTTGTAAACTACTCTCTTGACTTGTAAGATCGCACAAACTCCTTATAATGTAGCTACTTCTTGCAGACTTCTTTTCCTACTTCACAGTGCCTCTGAAATATTGTGGAAACTCTTTCCATTTTGCGTAGTCTTCCTGACTAATTTAATTCAATGTCCTCTTAAACTTTGCTGATCTCTAAAGTTTCTTCTTATACACCAAATATTTTTAATGAAATTTAACTTGCCTATCTAAT
>SJYQ01002400.1:279422-298053 GCA_006410935.1 Redunca redunca | reverse complement strand
AAAAGACACTTCAACTTCAGTATTCCTGAACTGAATTAATATCTGTGGCTACCTTCTGCATCCTCTATGTTGTTCTGTGCTTTTCTTAGTTGCTCAGTCATGTCTGACTCTGCGACACCATGGCCTGTAGCCTCCGAGGCTCCTCTGTCCGTGGGGGTTCTCCAGGCAAGAATATTGGAGTGGGTTCCCATGCCCTTCTCATCCTCTGTGCTACCTGGAAACAATGGCCTAGGTAATCACCCAAGCTATAAACTTTATTTTTATCTTTTTTCTTGTCTTTCTCATTCAGTTATGTAATCCTGTCCATTTTTTTCTCCTAAATACTTCTTGAATTTGTTCCCTATGGTCATTCCAGCTACTACTACCTTTTCGCTTGTTACACGTAACACTTACCACTCATCATTTCTTACCTGCTTTGATCAATAACTTTCCTAACTGATCTTTAAACCAATCATTTCTCTACACTGCCATCAGGATCACCTACATGTAACATGTTTCTCATAAATTTAATGCTCCTTAAAGATGATTATTACCAATAGGATAATCCAACTTTCTTACATGATACACATATCTTTTCATGATCTGACTTTTAACTTTTCATGATCTGACCTTTACCTACATCTCCAGCCACAAATATTACCAATTTCCATGTTATGCTTTACTGTTTACTGGTATAAATTTGCCTGAGGTCTCCCAATCTCCTATGCTCTTTTTCCTTTCAAAGTTTACATTCATATTGCAGGGAAGAGAGGTGATAAATCCTTAATTTGGAAAATAATTGGAGTGTAAAGACTCTTGAGACTAAATGTTTTATTTTCTTGGTCTTGACAAATAATATGAGTGGTGGAGTGACCTAGAGTCACAACTCTTAAATGTTAATGTGTGTACAAAATAGATGGAGGTCTTATTGAAATTCAGACTCTGACTCCATAGGTCTGGGATGAAGTTTACAGTCTGCATCTCTAATAATACGCCAGTGGTGCTGATGGTCCCAGTATATGGACCACAGTTTGAAGAGTAAGGCTATAAGAGCCCTGATGTCCAATATGGGAGCTCCTAGCCAGGTATGACGATTTAAGCTAAAATTAAATAAAATTAGAAATGAATTCTTCAGTTAACATTAGCTACAATGCAGTTGCTAAATAGCCACATGTGAGTAGTGTTTACCATATTGGACATTTCCATCAGTGTGGAAGGTTCTATTGGACACGGTTATTTAGAGAGACAATAACACTGCACTATATGGCAGAAGATCTGTGCCTATGTCTCAGTTCCATAATTTACTAGATTTATCAACATTGGATTTCATATCTGTAAGCCTCAATTTCCTCATCTAAAAAATGGGATTAATAATGAGAATCTCCTCAGAGAGTTTGGAAAACTTAAAATAGTTAGCAAAAGTGACTGACATATTACAGATTCCTGATAAATCATATTACTTAGTAGTTAAAAGCATGTTCACTTATGGAGCCAGACAACCTAAATTAGCATCTTGGTATGTTGATAGTACCACTTATTTCTTCTGTGACCTTTGTCAAATTTTAATGTCTCTGTGTTTCAATTTCTTCATCTGTAGTATGAGGATTATAATAGTAGTTATCTAATTTGCAGGATTTTTAAGAGGATTGAATATCTAAATATATGTAAAGCTCATAGAACATAATAAGTACTCAGTGAATATCAACAGAAAAAAGCACTAATTAATTTAGAGTATAATGGATGCTCTTGATGTCTAAGTGGTTTAGAATAGGGATTCTTAACCTAGAGTATATATACGTGAACTTTTGAGAAACTTGGTACCCTGAATTTAAATGCATATGTGATATGTGAATTTTTATTATTCCAATATTCATTCATTCTTTAGGCTGGGGCCAGGATAAAAAGGAAGGGTTATTTCAAAGAACTTTCATTACCAAGAGAGTTCTTTATCTAACAGTGACTTGCTTTCAACAGCTCACTCACCCTGATGATCTTTTTGACAGCAGAGTTTTTACTTGGAGGTTGGGTTCTCAAGAATATGATAAATTCATTTTCCCAGAAATAAAAAATTCTACTTCAGCTCTCTAAGCCTCAGTTTCCTCATCTGTAAACTGGGGCTGCTGGACTGGGTAATTACTGAATAATACTGGAAATCTAATCTATGTTCATGATCCTAAGACAAATGGAGTGCTGTGACTGAAATGGCCACTGTATCAAGGGCTTGGGACAGATTTAAAATGAAAGCTTGATCAATATTGCTTTATCAAATCCCTTTATCTCTAAACAGGAAATCTAAAGCAAGGAGCTCTTGATACGTAGCAGGTGTCTGAGCAGGGATGCACAGCTTTCTGTGTAGCAACCTCCCATGCTAAAGAGTGTAAATAGAAACCTGCAGGACAGCTAAGCAGTTGTGAGAGGAGCCAGAACGAGGCAACTCAGTTTTTTTTTTTTTCTGCAGAAAGAATGCTTAAGAATACCATAAAGCATTGCCTAGACAATGCGGCAGAGTCTGGGGCATGAGCAAAAATCTCTGACGGCCATACTGAGAGTATACCATCAACTGAAATGTGACATTCTTTATAAAACAAATGAATTTGAGTCTAAGATGAATGGTAAAACAATTCTGCCTTAAACATTCACATGCATGTGATTTTAATTATTTTATCACAAAATATTTATACATAGCCACAGCCTTTGTTTTTAAGTCCAAAGAAAGACCTATACTGTGTGTTATTTTTTAAAAGAGAAGCTTAAATAAGAAAATCACTTGAATCCAAGTCCTTAGTCATTTTGCTGAAAAAATGATAGTCCCATTTACTCTCTTTTTCCTTATACTGGTATATGCCCAAATCATCTTTTCTCCATCTCACAATATACTTTCTTAAAAGACCATTATTTTTTTTTTGATTCTTGCTAGCAGTTCTAAATGTTTAAAAGTAAAATTCATCATATTGTAAAGATGCAAAGAAGTTAATGATTTTCTAATCTAGATGAAATTCATAAACCATGTAAATCTTGCAAGCTCATTGTGACAGGATATTTATATCTGAATTTGAAGAAAAGAAAGGAAAATTTCTGCCCTTGGAATCCTTCTGGTTATCTAGCTTATTTAGTATCACTCTCATGTTCACACCATAATTTTATTCTCAGCTAATATTATTGACCCAAATATTTCTAAGTGACAGATTGCTCCATCTCAGATGAAATGTAAACTGCCTTCCTGTTGACTGAGTCAGGAGTCACACAAAATCTTTTCTGAAACTCTGATTAAGCCCATAGTTGTCATTCATCTCTGTCTTGTATGCAGTGTGTTTGCCTTTCACTTGACCTCTAAACTTGTTAAATTCAGGATGTCATTTTTTTTCTCAGTATCACTAGTAATATCTTTAGCTCACCAGTAAATATCAACCATTTGCCAATCACAAGGGCCAGAGAAAAAAGACGATGTATACAGAGTTACCTGATGCCTTAGGAGCAGTACATATTTCTCAGAGTTTCTAGGGTGAAAATGAGAAAAAGTAGTCAGTCCCTAACACCATAAGAAGAAGCAATGACAAGCAACAGGACGGTGAATGTGGAGAACTGCAAGCAAAGCAGGGCTGTCGAGAGATGAGACCAGGCAGTGAATCACCACCTTAAAGGACTTGCACTGTGGTTATGGGGAAACTTTGAAGTGTTTTAAGCTGTATACTTCAATGTTGATATGTGCGTTTAGATAGAAAACTCACTGGGTGGAAACAGTTAATTTATTCCTGTTTTCTTATTTAACCCACAGACAAGCACTCTGCAAAAGGTCAAGGAGTGCTGTAAGGAGTACACAGAACTAAAGTGAAAGTGAAAGTGTTAGTGGCTCAGTGGTGTCTGACTCGTTGCGCCCCTGTGGACTGTAGCCCTCTGTCTGTGTGATTCTCCAGGCAAGAATACTGGACTGGGTAGCCATTCTTTTCTCCAAGGGATCTTCTCAACCCAGGAATCGAATCCAGGTCTCCTGCACTGCAGGCACACACTTTACCATCTGAGCCACCAGAGAAGCCCCTGCACACAACCAAGAGGGTATCAAATAAAAAAGTGGGTACCAGTGATTTTGGTTCATTTTTCTTTCCTTGCTTCTTATCTAGGGAATGAATCAGTGGAAGAAAGGAGTTACCTCCAAAGTCTACGGCAAGTTTTATAAGTAGACGCCAAAGTAATTTTCCTTTCACCATATCTAGAGGCTCATAATCCTCCCCCACTCTTCCCTCCAGTGGGACATATAGCATTTTGTTGCAGACATTGCTAGAGGGGGACATAAAGTGATGCGGATGTACTGCAATCATTTCAGCAGCCCATAGATCATAAAAAATGAAGCCAGAATAATGAAGATCAAGACATGACAATTTAAAGATGGCATGCTGAGTAAATGGAAGAGAAGGAATAAAAACCTTGCAGTAAACCCAGCAGCTCTGATTCAATTAAATGGACCCAGCATGGGTCAGTTTAGGACATGGGTCAGCTTGGGACAGAGATCAGCACAGGAGTGGAAAGCAGATCAAAACAGTGACTCAGAACAAGAGTGATGAGAAGGAACCAGAATACAAATAGGCTCAGATTTAGGAGTGGATGGTGACTAGTTAAATGGATGAACAGACAGTAAATGAAGACAGCTCAATCTATAATGCAGACGAATTCTTCTCAAGTAATTACTGTCCTCTCTTTTTAAAATAAAACTTCAAATAGAAAATTCTGTAGGTTCTTGAGTGAAACAAAATTATTAAACTCCTCATGCTGTTATTTTCATTGTTTCTTTCCAAAGAGGAGAAATACTGATTTGGGAGTCATATTCCAGGACATTGTTTGAATTATACTTAGGAGATAAAATCCCTGAAGCAGAAATCAGATGACTTAGGAAAACTGGCAGCTTCCTGTACCCAATCCCATTTGCCAGAGTTCCCTTCTCTTAGATTTCAGAGGAAACTTCCATCCTCAAATTTCTGCTTTGAACAATTCAATATAAGTTGGTTCAATGACACATTAAACCATGTGTCTGAAAAACATGTGGTTGTGTTAGCATTGAGATCACAGTGCTATTGCTTCCCAGGAGGGTCAGTGGTAAAGAATCTGCCTGCCAATGCAGGAGATGCAAGTTCAATCCCTAGCTCAGGAAGATCCTCTGGGGAAAGAAATGTCTACCTACTCTAATATTCTTGCCTGTTAAATCTCATGGATGGAGGAGCCTATGGGTTAAAACCCATGGGGTCTCAAAGAGACTCAGTGACTAAATAGGAACAAACAAGGCTATTATGGTGGTGTTATGACCAGGGAAGCCCAAAATATGAAAATTCTTCCCAGCACATAGCGATGGTGACCCACAAGGTCTCAGAGAGAAATATTTGGCAAAGAAGGTCAGCATAACACTACATTTTTAGGTGGAACATTTATCTGAAGTCCAAATGGTCTGCATGGCAAGCCTGGACCTGGGTTGGCAGGAATTGGTAAGTTCAGAGGGACCACTGAGATAGGCCTGGAGGCTGGGGCTTCAGGGACCACCTGGCACCAAGGTGGGCTGGAGGCTGGGTCCTGGGGGCACCTGCCTGGAGCCTGGTGGTACTGGGGTGGGCTGGGAACCTGAGTTTGTGGGAGCTGCCCAGAGCTTGGGGCCACAGTAATGGTTCCCTGGGGGAGCCAGTCAGAGCTGGAGTGAATCTGGTGCTGGGTCCCTGATGAAGGTTGGTGCTCCCTTCACTTTTCTCCACAGCAAGAGTTTCTCTGGGCTGCCTGGTGTTGGGAGAAGAGTGATGGGACAGTAAGGGGCAGCTGCTTTCCCTACCTGCCTCAATTGTTGTTGTTCAATTGCTAAGTCATGTCTGACTCTGTGATCCCATGGGCTGCAGTATGCCAGGCTTCTCTGTCTTTCACTCTCTCTCTCTCTCTATATATATATATATATACATATATGAATCAGTTTTATATATTGGATTCTTACTACTTGGGTTTAAAATTTTAAATTAAATAGAAATGTGAAAAAGAGGAAGTGATGTAACATGGATTTAGCAGAAAGATTCCCCATGTGTTCCCCTGCTAAATAAACTCTGCTTGAGATTATTGGAAAATGGCAGATAACTAGAAGAAAGGGTCTTCCTATACTGGATGAAGCAGTGAAAACTGGAAAAGTGAGTCATAGCCTTTAAATAGGAGCTATTTCAGTTCCCTTTTATTTATGTATATTTTAGTTCAGTGCAAGAAAATATAATATGACTTCTAGATGCTCAACTTATGCTAGAGCAGATTTTGTCTTCTAGTATCTTGAAAACAGGAAAAATAACCAGAGTTTTCTAAATATAGGGATGGGAAGTAAAAAGAGAGAAACACGCAGGTGGAATTAAGAAGGATGAGTCAGTTGGTAGTGAGCTTCAGGGAGTCTCTCAAAATTAAATCAGTTCTTCCCACAATACCAAAAGCGAGGCATTGAAAACATAATTAGAGTTTAGTAATAAGAATGGACTCTAAATTTGGTGTTTGCCAGAAGCCACCTTGCTCCCTTGGCTTCAATCTAATTTCCTCCTGGAATAATATCCGTATTAAGGCACTTTTTGAAAAAGATACACCCTCTCAATTTTTTTTTTTTCATCCTAGAGTAGAAGACTTCTAGATTCTTGGGGAAAATTAAATCTAAACTATGTGAGGTAATTATCACCCTCCCCAATGCTGATTATACATGCAAAAATATGAAAGATAATAGGTTTTCTTTCACTTACCAATTTCTGGTTTTTCTCTGATTGCTTCCTTTCCTTGTTTCTTACCTCAATGAGGGCATTCAACAAGAGAAATAAAAAAATGAAAGAACACAAAGTCTTCATTTACAGTACAGTATAGTGCTTTTGAACTGTGGTGTTGGAGAAGACTCTTGAGAGTCCCTTGGACTGCAAGGAGATCCAACCAGTCCATTCTGAAGGAGATCATTCTTGAGTGTTTTTTGGAAGGACTGATGCTAAAGCTGAAACTCCAATATTTTGGCTACCTCATGTGAAGAGCTGACTCATTGGAAAAGACCCTGATGTTGGGAGGGACTGGGGGCAGGAGGAGAAGGGGATGACAGAGTATGAGATGGCTGGCTGGCATCACCAACTCAATGGACATGAGTTTGAGTGAACTCCGGGAGTTGGTGATGGACAGGGAGGCCAGGCGTGCTGTGATTCATGGAGTCACAAAGAGTTGGACATGACTGAGCGACTGAACTGAACTGAACTGAACTGAGCTGAGCTGAGTGGTCTTAGTCTTTTAAAAATTGTATGGAATATTTGATTGGGTTATTTGTTTATTCATTTTACTATTGAGTTGTCAGATTTCCTTATGTATTTTGGAAATTAATCACTTATTACATATATTATTTTTAAAATTTTGTTTCCATTCTATAAATAGCCTTTCATTCTGTTGACTCTTTCCTGTGCAGAAACTTTTTAGTATGATGTAGTCTCACTTATCTAGTTTTGCTTTTGTTGCCTGTGCTTTTGGAATCATATCCAAGAAAAATGGTGCAACAACTTTGGAAAACAAAGGAATTTTCTTGAAAAATTAAAACTAGACCTACCATATGATCCAGCAATCTCATTTCTGAGTATACATCCAAATAAATGAAATGTGGATCTTAGGGGAATATCTGCATTCCCATGTTCATTGCAGCATTATTTACAACAGATAAGATATGCAAACAACCTAAGGGTCCACTGACAGATGAACGGATAAAAAAACATGTGGTAAATGGGCACAATGGAACATTATTTAGCCTTAAAATAAGACATCTTGTTATTTGTGACCACGTGGCTGAACTTAGAGACATTATGATAAGTGAAATAAGCCAGTTATAGGAGGTCAAATACATGATTCTTCTTATATAAAGTATTTAAAATAGTCAAAATCATAGAAGCAGCAAGCACAAAAGTGGTTGACAGAGTCTAGAGGGTAGGAGAAACAGAATTGTTCGATGGTTATAAAGTTTCAGGTATGCCAAATGAGTAAACTCTAGAGATCTGGTTTACAACATAGAGTCTAAGGTAGCAGTGTGGTATTGGCACACTTCCAACTTTGTTGAATAGAAAAATCTCATGGTAAATGCTCTCAAAACAAAAAGAGAAACAAGTAAACCCCACAAAAACAAAGGGACACAGGTAACTTTAGGAGGTATTGGGTATGTCTGTTACCTTGATGGTGATGATGGTACCACGGATGTTTGCATATGCCCAAATGCCATCAATTGTACACATTAAATATGTGCAATTTTTGTATATGAACATCTCAATAAAGCTGTTAAAATTATGAAATGTTTGAAACTTACAGAAAAGTACAGAGTAATGTTATTACCAACTCACACTTAGCTACTACCTAGTATTTTTAAATATTAACATTTTGTCATATATTCCCTTTTCTTTGAATGAAATAACATATTTCAGAGAAGTTTAAGACTCCTCGCTACCTTCCTTCAGTCTCACCTCCTCTCCCCACAGGGATAAAGCCAAATGTCCTGAATATTAGGTTTAAGGTTTCCACGCAGGAACCTTATGAGCAAAGAGAATCTCACTCCTACTGTCATCAGTTTTATAAATAGGTAAACCACTGAATAGGACAAGAAAAGAAAAATAATACCTTTAAGATAAACATTTGTTTCCAAAACAGTTCCAGCAGAACTATTCAAATCCCTAAAGGATGAATAGGTTTTGCCAGCAAGGTTTTGCATTCATTATGTCAGCAAATCTGGAAGACCCAGCAGTGGCCACAGGACTGGAAAAGTTCAATCCTCATCCCAGTTCCCAAGAAGGATAGTACTAAAGAATGTGCTAACCATTGAACAATCGTACTCATCTCCCATGCTAGTAAGGTCATGCTTAAAATCTTGCATGCTAGGCTTCAGCATTATGAGAACCAAGAACTTCCAACTGTCCAAGCAGAGTTTGGAAAAGGAAGAGGAACTAGAGATCAAATTGCCAACTTTTGCTGGATTATAGGGAAAGCAAGGGAATTTCAGAAAAACATCTATCTCTGTATCATGGACTAAAGCCTTTGACTGTGTGGATCATGACAAACTGTGGAAAGCTCTTAGAGAGATGGGAACACCAGACAATCTTACCTATCTCCTGAGAAACCTCTATACAGGTCAAGAAGCAACAGTTAGAACCCTGTATGGAACAATTGATTGATTCAAGATTGAGAAAGGAGTATGCGAGTGATGTCTGTTATCACCCTGCTGTCTACACTATATACTGAGCACATCATGAGAAACACCGGGCTAGAGGAGTTACAAGCTGGAATCAAGATAGGTGGGAGAAACATCAACAACCTCAGATATGTGGATTATACAACTCGACTGGTGGAAAGTGAAGAGAAACTAAAAAGCCTCTTAATGAGGGTGAAGGAGGAGAGTAAAAGAGCTGGCTGAAGATTACATATAAAAGAAAACTAAGATCATGGCATCTGGCCCCATTAGTTCATGGCAAATGGAAGGGGAAAAGGAGGAAGTAGTGACAGATTTCCTCTTCTTGGGCTCTAAAATAAGTGGGGATGGTGACTGCAGCCATGAAATCAGAAGACGACTGCTTCTTGGCAAGAAAGTGATGACAAACGCAGACAGTGTGTTGAAAAGCAGCGAAATCACTGTGGTGACAAAGGTCTGTACAGTCAAGACTGCGGTCTTCCTAGTGGTCATGGACAGTTGTGAGAGCTGAACTGTAAAGAAAGCAGAATGCCAAAGAATTGATGCCTCAAACTGTGGTGCTGGAGAAGACTCTTGAGAGTCCCTTGGACAGCAAGGAGATCAAACCTGTCAATCTTAAGGGAAATCAACCCTGAATATTCACCGGAAAGACTGATGCTGAAGCTTCAGTATTTTATTTTAGTCATCTGATGCAATAAAATGAAGTTGGGCAAACTCTGGGAGATGGTGAGGGACAGGGAGGCCTGTCATGCTGCAGTCCTTGGGGTTGCAAAGAGTCAGACATGACTGGCCAACTGAACAACAACTACAAACATTTTTTTAGGCTATGCATTTTGTCAGGCTTTTATTCTCATTGATTTAATGAGCCATAGTCACACTCTTCCCACTCAAACTGTGATCCATGGACCAGAGCAAGGGAATCTCCTGGGACAGTGTGCATTAGAAATGCTGAATCTCAGGTTCCACTCCAGATTGACTGGATTAGAACCTGCATTTTAATGATAACACTAGAAGATTTATATGTGTATTAAAGTTTGAACGCGAAGAGTCGGACACGACTGAGCGATTTCACTTTGACTTTTCACTTTCATGCATTGGAGAAGGAAATGGCAACCCACTCCAGTATTCTTACCTAGAGAATCCCAGGGATGGGGGAGCCTGGTGGGCTGCCGTCTATGGGGTCGCACAGAGTCGGACACGACTGAAGCGACTTCTGTGTCTCAGCAGGCTGATGGATAATGATGAGCTGTGAGGTGAATACAAATACACTGTTACTAATAACAAATAAAGACACAACTTTTGGAAAGATTTTAAAATAGAGCAAATTTGAAGTACTTCACACAGTACCATCACGCAAACTGATGTGCATTTCCTGAGTGGGAGCCTAAGAATTGAGCTGGGTCCCTAGAGATAGAGATATGTGCATCGCCGTGTTACAAATATCTCAGTAAGTGTTTCGGAATGCCGTGGGGATAATCATGTGCTCTGTGGCTATCGGAGAGTAAGTTGGTGAGTGTAGTAGAGTTATCCCATGGAATGAATAATCCAGTGACTAACTGCTCTCAGAAACATTCCCTCATTGAACAAATATTTGTTCCCCCCTTACACAAGCCACTTCCTCTACTAAACCCCAGAGAACAGTGGGGAACACCACAGACACAATGCCTGCCTTACAGTTTCTCAAGGGAAGTAGATATTTAAGAAGAGATTGGTCAGTGAATCTCAGGGGAAGAAAGGTATGAGTCTTATGAAGCAAGCTAGCTAGGAAAATAGATAGATAGATCAATAGATAGATAGAAAACAGATAGATAGATGGATGATTGACTGATAGATAATATATGCTGCTGCTGCTAAGTCGCCCCAGTCGTGTCCGACTCTGTGCGACCCCATGGACTGTAGCCCACCAGGCTCCTCCATCCATGGGATTCTCCAAGCAAGAACATTGGAGTGGGTTACCATTTCCTTCTCTAGATAATATATAGTAGATTGATAAATAGAAGATACACAGAGACAGAGAGAATGAGAAAATACAGCAGAGGTACTTGCTGGAGTCTGTGTGCTGGATCCAGAGGTTAGAAGCGTTTGAAAAGTTAGAAGAGAAATGTCTGATTTTAACAGAATAAGTGAAATTCTTAGAACATGCAGAAGCAAAGAGAAACCAGACTGCAGAACTTTGCAGGCATTGGCTTTAATAAGATCACCAGACATATCAGGTTTTTAAAAAACTATGTATTTATTATGATTAGACATAATAGTTCAATAGAGCAGTATGTTATTTGTGACCTGGCTCTTGGAAACTATGATTCAAACATTATTCAGATTTCTTAAGACATAGTATCTGAGTCTTTCAGAAGCAGTTATGCTGTCGTTCAGCCGCTAAGTCATTTCTGACTCTTTTTGACCCCCTGCACTGTGGAATTCCAGGCTCCTCTGTCCTTCATTGTCTCCCAGAGTTTGCTCAAAATCATGTCTGTTGAGTTAGTAATGCTATCTAACCATCTCATCCTCAGTCATTCCCTTCTCTTTTGCCTTCAGTCTTTCCCAGCATCAGGATCTTTTCCAGTGGGTCAACTCTTCACATCAGGTTGCCAAACTATTGGAGCTTAAGCTTCAGCATCAGTCCTTCCAGTAAATATTCAGGGTTGATTTCCTTTAGAATTGACTGGTTTGATCTTGCTGTCCAAAGGACTCTTGGGTCTTCTCCAGCACCACAGTTTGAAGGCATCAATTCTTCAGGGCTCAGCCTTCCTTATGGTTCAACTCTCATATCTGTATATGACTACTGGAAAAACCATAGCTTCGACTATATGAACCTTTATCAGCAAAGTGATGTCTTTGCTTTTTAATATCCGTCTAGGTTTGTCATAGTTTTCCTTCCAAGGAGCAAGTGCCTTTTAATTTCATGGCCTCAGTCACTGTCTACAGTGATTTTGGAGCCCAAGAAAAAATCTGTCACTGCTTTCAATTTTTCCCTCTCTATTTGCCATGAAGTGATGGGATCATTGTCATGATCTTAGTTTTTTTAATGATGAATTTCAGGCCAGCTTTTCCACACTCCTCTTTCACCTTCATCAAGGGGCTCTTTAGTTCCTTTTCACTTTCTGCCATTAGAGTGGTGTCATCTGTATACTTCAGGTTATTGATATTCTTCTTGGCAATCTTGATTCCAGCATGTGATTCATGCAGCCTTACATTTCATGTGATGTATTTTTCATAGAAGTTAAATAAGCAGGGTGACTATAAACAGCTTTGATGTACTCCTTTCCCAATTTTGAGCCAGTCCGTTGTTTCATGTCTTCTTCTGACTGTTGCTTCTTGACCTGCATTCAGGTTTCTTAGGAAATGGGTAAGATGGTCTGGAACTCATATCTCTTTAAGAATTTCCCATAGTTTGTCATCATCCATGCAGTCAAAGGTTTTAGTGTAGTCAATGAAGCAGAAGTACATATTTTTCTGGAACTCCTTTGCTTTTTCTATGATCCAATGAATGTTGGCAATCTGATCTCTGGTTCCTCTGTCTCTTTGAAATCCAGCTTGTACACCTGGAAGTTCTCAGTTCATGTCCCACTAAAGGCTAGCTTGAAGGATTTTGAGAATAACCTTGCTAGAATGTGAAATGAGCAAAGCAGTTTTAGTTTAATTATAAAATGAACCCTAGACTTCTTCCCTGGTGCATAAAGCTGGAAGCTCCCACTCTCTGTCTTTTTCTTAAGGGTCTCATAGGGGAGTCTCAAATTTCTTTTATTTGAAAAAATGATGACAACAAACCTAATTTTTAAAAAATGTATTCTCTTCTATCTACTATTGCTATTTTCCCAGATTATCACTGTGGCAGAGAGGCAAGAAGAGAGGAGGGAAGCACTCAGACTGTCCTGCCTGGTATTAGGGATTAACAATGTAATGGTGTCAGGAAAATACTGTATACATATATTACTACATACAATCTATTATATGAGGACATCCCTGGTGGCTCAGATGGTAAAGCGTCTGCCTGCAATACAAGAGACCCAGGTTCAATCCCTGGGTTGGGAAGATCTCCTGGAGAAGAAAATGGCAACCCACTCCAGTATTTCTGCCTGGAGAATCCCAGGGATGGAGGAGCCTGGTCGGCTACAGTCCATGGGGTCACAAAGACTATATACAATCTATTATATAATATATTGCTATATATATGTTATATAATGTATATGTTATAAATATGTATATATAATACATACATGTATAAATAATGTATGTGTGTTCTCCTGTTATTTTCTTTTACTCAGTGGTCCTTCTGTCATTCTAATTTTATCACTTCCTTGGAGAAAGAGTAGACAGCAGAGAGAAAAAAATTCTGGGTTTACCTCTGGGTTTTGAATTTCAAAATTCTAGCCCCACTTTCAGAAGATAAAGCCGTGAACATTACACTTAAGAGGCTTCATTAAAAAAAAAAGAAAAAGAAAAAACACATCAGTCTTCCCTGATGATTGAATTAGATGAAAGACCTTTGTGTGTGAGACAGAGAGTCAGAAGAGAAGTGAGAAGTGCCCTGGGTCCTGAACAAGGTGGCGGGTGAGTGGCTATTTCCTGTGCTTCCTATAAGGCCACACTTTGGGAAGATAATAAAAATCCCATATATGTTTGGGGGGCCAAGAGCAAAGACATCCTGGATCTTGATTCCCAGGTAGAGTTGGGGAGGTGGCAGAACCCCAGAGAGGGAATGCCTTCACAATAGGTTTAGGCAGGGGGCCCTCAGTCAGTCCAGGGAACTTGCACTTCCCCTGTGTAATAAAGTACAAATGAATCATTCTGATTGTCTAAAGTGGTGCAGAAGTTAGACGGTGCTGTAGGTATTTTAATTTTTGTGGCGGGAACTGGTATGGAAGCTCTAGGATGAGTGTATGAAACCACAGGAACTCCTAGACAGCTGAGGATGAGCTGGACCTAAGGGCAGCTGCAGGCAGGAAGCATGGATGACATTGACCCACTTGGTGGACTGATGGGCTGTGATCCGATGGGAACAGACTCTCATCTGATGCCTGATGCATGTGCTCACAGGTCATGTTTCACCCTTAGTACTCTGTAGACCCTCTGGAATTTGTGTGTAACCTCAAAATAGGGAGGGTACTAAATTGCTTAAAATTTAGTTTCCTTCACTCAGTAGAATGAGGACTAAAGTATAAATTCAGGATATGCAGCAGTTACAGAGTATATAATTCAGTAACTAAAAAATAGTTACATTTCTTCATGATCAAAATTATACCTAAAGTTTGTGCTTTTTACAGTAGCTTTCTCAACATTTGTGTAGGATTGAGTTTGGGGATGATGTATATTTAGAGGAGAAAGGAGTTGTCTCTCTTCTCTTGCCTTCTTAACTTAGGGTTTGTGTTATCTATGTTGGAAGCATTTCTGTTCCTGCAGTACACTGAGTCTTTTCCAAATTTGTCCGTAAATCTCTCCTTTCTCCACTGTTGACCACCGCTTAGAAATAATGTCCAAGGACACCTTCAATCTCAGATAATACCGTTTCTCACAGAATTCTGCCAGTATAAATGGTTCTATCAGTTCCCAAACCCAATTACCTTCCTTTCTGAGGTCCAAGTTATTCTGGAGGCAAGGATGCAGAAACTTTTTAGCTTAGGGAATGAATACCAAACATGTATAGAGAGAAAACAGATGGAGAAAATATAGGCAAACATGAAAAAAGATGGAAGAACTGAGCTGGAGAGAAGGAAGAAAGTAGAAACGTGAGCGTAGATTTTCTTGTTGAGGATGTAAACCGGTTTGCTCACCAGTCGTTTTTCCTGCCAGAAGGAAGATATTTTTGGTGTGATTGTGATGTCGATTATATTCCATATGCAGAGGCTGCGGTGTGAACATGGGAGCATTTAGGAGCAATGTTTAATTTTCTGGGGAGATGGGGCGCTCTTTGCCTTTTTATTTATTTTTTAAAAAGTTTACTTATTTATTTATTTTTTGTTGTGGACTATATTTTAAAGTCTTTATTGAATTTGTTACAATATTGCTTCTGTTTCATGTGTTGGTTTCTTGGCCACAAGGCATATGGGTTCTTAGCTCCCTGACCAGGGATCGAACCTGCACCTCCTGCATTGGAAGGTGAAGTCTTAACCACTGGACTGCCAGGGAAGTCCCTGTATTTGCCTTTTTAGAGCCTTTGTCCTTTGTTGAGGTGGATGTTGTTGTGTGGAACCCGTATTATGCTGCTCTGCTCTTGCGTCCCTGGCTGCTTGGCTACTCTTTGTCAGATGGTGATCATAGAGTGGGCCTCCCTAGTGGCTCCGTGGTAAAGAATCTCTCTGCAACGCAGCAGATGCAGGTTTGATCCCTGGCTGGGGAAGATCCCCTGGAGGAGGAAATGGCAACCCACTTCAATATTCTTGCCTGGAAAATTTCATGAACAGAGGAGCCTGGTGGCCTACCATGCATGGGGTCGCAAGAGTGTCGGATGTAACTCAGCGACTAAACAACAACCAGACAGCCACACACGAGCACCATTTCTGTACCTAGAACAACAGAAGCTATTATTGTAACAACGGTGGGAACCCCTGTGTCTCTCATCCTGTGAAGTTTGCCGTGTGTGTTCACCATGGAGATTGCTGCCACTTCCCCACTGGATTTAATAGGGTACTTGGTGTGGTGGGGCCACACATCATGAAGACCTGTGGACAACCTTCCATGGCACTCACATTCACTGGGGGAATCACCCTTGGTTTGTTTGTGTCTAAGGTCAATGCTTGTCTAGAAACCAAAACCACAGCACCACTTAGAACAATTTAGAGCGGTCGATGGCAAACCCTGAGGAGATGGTGAGGAAGGAGAAGAGGTGTGTGTTCGAGGGATCTCTGGCTGCAGCTTTAACCTGTGTGGAGAAGCCAGCTCAGCACTGTCTGCAGGGTGGCACTGACTCAGGCTCTGGTATTGAGTTTCTCATTTTCAGTTCAGTTCAGTTCAGTTCAGTCGCTCAGTCATGTCCGACTCTTTGCAACCCCATGAATCGAAGCACGCCAGGCCTCCCTGTCCATCACCAACTCCTGGAGTTCACTCACTCACGTCCATCGAGTCGGTAATGCCATCCAGCCATCTCATCCTCTGTCGTCCCCTTCTCCTCCTGCTTCCAATCCCTCCCAGCATCAGGGTCTTTTCCAATGAGTCAACTCTTTGCACGAGGTGGCCAAAGTACTGGAGTTTCAGCTTTAGCATCATTCCTTCCCAAGAAATCCCAGGGCTGATCTCCTTTAGAATGGACTGGTTGGTTCTCCTTGGAGTCCAAGGGACTCTCAAGAGTGTCCTCCAACACCTCACTTTAGGGAGCAATAAAACAATATGGCTGAGCCGAGAGCTTGGGTGGAGGTGGGAGGGAAGAGAAGAGGCTCTGTTAACCTGGGAGATGCTGCTCTTATTTATTTGCTGAATTTCTGTCACCACACCCTAAACATGTAGTGCCCGTTACACATTTGTTGAATGAATAAATAGTTTGGGGTGAAATGGTTAATTCTACTATAGTTGGAGTAGGAAGTGGCAAATCACTCCAGTATTCTTGCCTGGAAAATTCCATGGACAGAGAAGCCTGCTGGACGGCAGTCCATGGAGCGGGGGGTGGGTGGGTCGCAAAGATCCGACTGACCAACTGAGTATACTATCTTTACTTTCATCATTAAATAATTGTTCATAATAGGTCTATAAACATTCAGTCTATTTTTTTCATCTGCAATTTTTTTATTTTTTTATGACCAAATTGGCTAATAATTTTACTGATAACTCAGCCATGATGGTCAGACAGAAATCTGGTTGATGAAAATAACTATGGGTCCAATAACTCTGTGAATTTTTTTAAAATTACTGTAGTATAATTGCTTTACAATCTTGTGTTAGTTTCTGTTATACAAGAAAGTGAATCAGACATATGTATACATAAACCTCCTCCTTCCTGAACCTCCATGCCCACCTTCATCTCATCCCACCCCTTCTAGGTCATCATAGAGCACTGAGAGGAGCTCCCTGTGCCACACAGCAATTTCCCATTTAACACATGCTACTCTGTGAATGTTTTTGTATTTCTGAGAGCATGTTCTTAGGCCCCAGAAAAGGAAATCTGCATACATGGCAAGATAATCCCCCCATTTCTTCTCCTCCACAGGGAAGTGTTTGGAGTTCGAGAGGTTTCATTCCGTGACCTCAGTCTCTGCAATCTGATGGTACAGATGCAGCCATTACTCCTTTATGTGAGACGAGAGGGCTTTGCAGCGAACGCAGGGCAAGAGAAAGCAGCAGTCCTTGGACACAATAATGCCAAGGTCTCATTCTCAAAGAGCAGGAGGAAAACCTTCTCTTTTCCCATGTGATTGTAGAGGAGATGGACTGCTGCCATTACTGGGGAAAAGCTTCTACTGGCTTCTACTCATGGGTGCAGAGCTCATGGTTTTCCTCAGTATCAGCAGAAGCCTGAGCAAGAGAAAACTTCCATTAACATTTGGCTAAGGTCTGAGCTGGCAGAGTCTGCAAGACGCAAGATGAGGTAAATACATCAACAGACTTGTTCCGTCTGAGAGGCAGCATTGTTCCGGAAGTGGAGGGGCTTCTGGGGATGGGGAGCTTTCCGAGGGGAGAGGGGATGAAAGGGTCCCTGTGTGAGGAGAAGGGACTGCTAGGGAGATGAGGTTAGGGCACAAGGGTATTCCCGTGAGGGGCAGTTTCTCTAAGGGCTTGGATGGAGAAGCTGTATTTTCAAGGAAACGAGTTAAATTAGGTTATGACTCCTGGTCCTGTGTTGTTCTCCTTTTCGATGCTTACTTGACACTCCTGTAAAAGATTATTCAGACCTCTGCAGGATCTCAAGGGCAGAGGACCTTCCCTTGGCCATGTCACCTCCTAGGTTACCAGACGTAAGATACTGATGGGCAAATAACCCCAGAGAGCTCATAAAGCCCATTCTATAAACTTCCCCTCCCAAGACAGGCAGTTGATGTGCATTAATCCATCTTTCAAGATAAAACCAGGGTTCTCTGCATCTTCTGGTACCTATAAATCCATCTTCCACTCTCTTTACTGAAGACTATGGTATTTTATGGGTCCAAGGGATTCACACATCAGAATTTTTATTGCTTGTAGTTTCAAGGAAACTGAAACTTAAAGAGAACATTAGCCTTTCTTTTTCTGTCTAAATGATACCCTTAAATGACATTCCTAAATGAGAATTCCAAATATCTTAAAATATAAGAAGAGAAAATTAGAAAAATTAAAAAAAATCTATTTTGTGCAAGCTGTTAGAATTTAATTAGGCAAACTTCTGTTTACTTTAGACTTATTTTTCATTTCATATATATTGCGTATGTGGCCTTATTTTCAAGATCATTTTAGAAAGCATTTTGTGTACCTTTAAGCCAGTATTTTTCTTTGCATGTATTCAGTGCCTTTTTTTTTCTTTAGTGGGAAGCCACAACTATTATATACATTATATAATTATATGTG
>SJYQ01002400.1:250296-279371 GCA_006410935.1 Redunca redunca | reverse complement strand
TGACAGGCCCTCATCAACTTGTTATCCTGCCTATACAGTGAAAACATGAGATCAGTCTGTTATTTGAATCTATTTCCTTCTTACCATTTATCCTCTTTTGTAGGCAATTGATGTTTCCTTAGCAACAATATTAAGTTAAATAGTTACTCAAGGGCTTTCAAGGACTGTATTCATTTTCATCTTTAAAATTTTTTTCCATAAGTTTGTTTTGTTAATTATTGTCCTTATCTTAAAGTATTGGTTGTTTTTAGTGTTGCACTCACATTCACAATTTGCAGGGAAAACAATTTTTAAACCTTCAGAATTTCATCTAATGCATGTCATACGGTCACTTGGATCATGGAAGGGACTCTTCATGGTACTTTAAGTGTGCTTTTTAATTGTATGAAAAAGAATCCAATATTTGTAAATATAATTCTTAAACCAAATCATCTTGAAGTTAGCTTAGTCAATAAGTAAGCATAATACTGGGGACAATTATTTTTTGTATAAATGGGTTGTTTCTTAAAATTAATCTGATTAGAGAAAAGATAATCTTTTCAAAAAATGTTTTTGGAAAAACTTGACAGCTATATGCAAGATAATGAATCTAGACCACTATCTTATACCATAGGCAAAAATAAACTCATTATGAGTTAAAGACTTGAACATAAGACCTGAAACCATATATGAAAGCATATATGAAACCATAAAACTCCTAGAAGAAAAACATAGGCAGTATGCACTTTGAATCAGCCTTAGCAATATCTTTCTGTATATGTCTTCTCAACAAGGGAAACAAAGTAAAAATAAACAAATGGGTCTACATTAAACTAAAATGCTCTGCACAGCAAAAACAAAAAACAAAAAACCAAAGCCATCAACAAAATGAAAAGACAATCTACTGAGTGAGAGAAGACATTTGAAAAATATTTATCCTGTAAGGGATTAATATCCAAAATAAACACAGAACTCATACAACAACAAAAAACAAATAACCCAAATGAAAAATGGGCAGATGACCTTCTTTTCCAAAGAATACATAGAGTTGACCAACAGGCTCATGAAAAGATGTTCAACATCACCACTAAGGAAATCAAAAACATAATGAAACATCACTTCATACCTGTTAGAATGGCTATTATCAACAGGCCAAGAAATAACAAGTGTTGAAGAAGATGTGGAGAAAAGAAAATCCTTGTACATTCTTGATGTGAATGTAAATTGGTACAGCCACTATGGAAAACAATATGGAGATTCATAAAAAAATTAAAAATAGAAGTACCATGTAATCCAGCTGTTCCACTTCTGGATATTTATCCAAATAAAACAAAAACATGAATTCAAAAAGGTATGTAAATCCCTATGTTCACTGCAGCATTATTTACAATAGCCAAGACATGGAAAAGCCTAAGTGCCCACTGACGAATGAATAAAGTGCCCAGTGATGAATAAAGAAGATATTTTATGTTGTTCAGTCACTAAGTCATGTCTGACTCTGCGACTCCATGAACTGCAGCATGCCAGACTTCTCTGTCCTTCACTATCTCCTGGAGTTTGCTCAAACCCATGTCCATTGAGTTGGTGATGCCATCCATACATCTCATCCTTTGTCACCCCCTTCTCCTCCTGCCCTCAATCTTTGCCAATGTCAGGGTCTTTTCCAATGAGTTGACTCTTTGTATCAGGTGGCCAAAGTACTGGAGTTTCAGCTTCAGCATCAGTCCTTCCAATGAATATTCAAAGTTGATTTCCTTCAGGATTGACTGGTTTGTTCTCCCTTCATTTCAAGGAACTCTTAAGAGTCTTCTCCAGCACCGTAATTTGAATGTGTCAATCTTCAGCATTCCGTTTTCTTTATGGTCTAGCTCTCACATCTCCACATGACTACTGGGAAAAGCAATAGCTTTGACTATATAGACCTTTGTTGACAAAGTGGTATCTCTGCTTCTTAATACCTTTTCTACTTTTAATATATATATTTATATACTTAATAATATATATATAGACAATAGAATACTGCTTAGTCAATAAAAAGAAGATGAAATCTTTCCATTTGTGATAACTTGGATGGACCTTGGACCTTGAGGGCATTATACTAAGGGAAGTAAATCAGATGGAGAAAGACAAATGCAGTATGATTTCACCTTCATGGACTTCCCTGGTGGCTCAGATAAGCGTCTGTCTACAATGCGGGAGACACGGATTCAGTCTCTGGGTTGGGAAGATCATTTGGAGAAGGAAATGGCAATCCACTCCAGTACTATTGGCTGGAAAATCCCATGGACAGAGGAGCCTGGTAGGCTACAGTCCATGGGGTCGCAGAGAGTCAGACATGACTGAGCGACTTCACATTCACGTAGTATATAAAACAAAGTAAATGAACAAATCTAATCAAATAAAGGCAAAAACGTCAATCGATATGGAGAACAGAGTAGTGTTTATCAGAGGGAAAGTGGGGTGGAGGGAGGGTGAAGTGTGTAAAAGGTGTCATTATATGGTGATGGATTTAAGCTACACTTTTGGTGATGAGTATGCTTTAATGTATATAAAACCGAAATATAATGTGCTACACATGAAATTTATAAAATGCTATAAGCCAATGTTACCTCAATAAAAACAAATTTAATCTGACAAAATATCATTTAGCAGACTTAGTTATTCAGTAAGTGAAATATATGATGTTTTTCATTTGCATGAATTTTTTTTCTCAATATAAAATGCCTGATAATTGACTACAACTCACAGGCCAAGAAAGAGTATTCAGGAACTTGAAGGGTCTTCTTATGAATGTGAGGAAAGAGTGTGATCGTGGAATTTGTATCTTGCAGACACATGTTTGCTCACTATAGTTTGGCTTTCTGTAGCTCCTCCAAATGACTGTCAAAGTGAGAAGTGAGACAGGAACCTACAAATTCAGCTTCTGTGGTCTAACTGCCAGTTAGTGAAATCATGCAAGAGCCCCATGTGAGAGCGGTTAAGACAGCAGTGCCTCTGGTATCCAATGGAATCAAACACCAGTCTTTTAAACTGTTGAACTTTGACTTAATTATTTGAATGGTGGGATAGGAGTGTTCCTGGGGCAGGAAATCTAAGACACACATATTCTTCACATAAATCATGTAGTATAGGGACAAAAATGTATAAACTGGTAAAAATACTTTACCAATAAGCAACTTTGAAATAGGTTTTTTTTTTTTTTTCTCCTGATTCTGATAACAGACTGGTGAATTCCTCTTATTTGAAAGGTTGGGAGGTCAGGAGTGAGGGTGGTTACAGAACAATGGGTAGAAAAAAGAACATTTTGTTCATGAAAGTGATTTGTAAATTGTAAGTAATGAACAAATTGCAGCTGCCATTGTTATTTTGTCTATTTTTTTCCCCATGATAATCTGCCTCCATTCATAGCTCATTGAAACACCTCAACTCAGGGACACTATTCTCTAGGTGCTTTTCATTGGAACTGAATTTTACAAAAGAAAAAGATGGCTTAGTTACTTTGCATTTTAAGAGAATGAAGGCTTCAAATCTTTAATACATTGCCTTCAAGAGAAATAAAATTTCTTCAGAAAGTTTATAACCATGATCAAAATATAATTTGAATAACTAGTTACAACATTATTGAAACTTATTGCTTTTAAAAGATCCAACTAGGAATGTGACTTTACAAATGATACATTCTTTTTCTACTTAAACAGTATAAATACTAGATGTTACCAAAATAAAATCCCTGGTTTTGTAGAAAAGTATTAATCAATTTTCTTTGAAAATATTTTGTTATTATGGAAAATTTCAAGGTAATAGAAAAAGTTTATAGAAGCTCCCATATATATATAATCATCAAGTCACAATGATTCTTGACATTCAGGTCAGAATTTCAGGAGTAAAACACTATAAAATCTCAGATAATTATTTTATTGCTGTGAGTCATGTATAGTGCAGATTACATATTATGTATATGTAACAAAAACAGCTGTGTGCAAGCTTAGTCTGCAAGCTTAGTCATGTTCAATTCTTTGTGACCCCATGGATCTGTCCATGGGATTTCCCAGGCTAGAATACTGGAGTGGGTTGCCATTTCCTCCTCCAGGGGATCTCCCTGACCCAGGGATCAAACCCATGTCTTTTACATCTCCTGCCTGGCAGGCAGATTCTTTACCACTAGCACCACCTGGAAAGCCTTAATAGCCAGCAAAGATGACATTAGAGCCTGGTTATTATATATGCAGCTTAGGTTTTTGGGATAGCCATCAATCCTCCTTGAATTCCTGTCACAAATTGGTAGTTTTCGGCCTCTTTTGATCCTGTCCTCTATCTGTGTTCTCTGTAGTGGCAGATATAAAACCTTCCCTTCAACTTCAACAAATTTAGGTCTATTGAGTCCATCAGAAAAAATAACTTTCAGAATTTTCCCTCCCTGTAAGTCTACTAAGAAAAAAAAAAAGCTTATTACACTTTACAATATGGTTAGTTCACACTTATCACCCCAAATTTATTTTCCAGAGCAGATGACCATGAACTATGTATTAATATGTGTCTCCCCATTCCTACCTCAACCATAAGCATTAATGGGCTCTAGCATATCAGGAAAAGAAAAATGCTTTTTCCCATTGAATTGAAATGATTTATACTAGCCCAGTCTGTAACAGGCCAATTTACGTACCTAGCACCACTCACACAGAATTTGGCAAATTCAGCAAGGACAACAAAACAAAACCTAAGCCAATAGATGAATGCGATGTGGAAAGGAACACACAGTGACTGAGATCAATTATAATAAGCATTTGGCTGAACGTCCCCAGATGTAGCCAACTTTTGGGATACAGCGGGTGAATATGGAAGAGGATTTCAAAATACCACTCCCGCTCTATAGAGCTCAACCTCTGTCTCTTGCTAATGCTTACTACTATGAATACCATCCAATTTTTTACTTCTATGTAGTAACTGAGTTTTGTTTCAGCTCCTTTCTTTAGTTTCAACCAGGGGCAAATTTGCACCCAAGGGGACTGTGATGGGATTTATGAAAAAAATATGTTTTTGGTCATTCACATTTCTAAGGTTCTTGGCTCACAGCTTTCAAACCCCTTGGAACTGAGATTGAAAAAGATGTCTTTTTGAAACAATTTTATTTATTTTTAGTTTTGGTTGTCCTGGTCTTTTTNTCCTGGTCTTTTTTTTTTTTTTTTTTTTTTTACTGCAGGACGGCTCTCTTTATTTGTGGCAAGTGAGACCTACCCTCTAGTGTAGTGTGTGAGCTTCTCATTGCAGTGTCACCTCTTCCTGTGGAGCCTGAGCGCCAAAGTGCCTGGGCTCCAATAGCTGTGGCACGCAGGCTTAGCTGCCCTGTGGCATGTGGAGTCTTCCTGAACCAGGGATGAAAACCCCATCCCCTGCATTAGCAGGTGGATTCTTGATCCCTGGAACAATAGAGAAGTCTAAGAAAGGTGTCTTTTTTGTGTTTTAATGAGGTGACTGTTGGGGAGCACCTGTGGTTGGGGACTGGTGGTCACTGGAATATACCAGGGGTTGAGAATTGGAATTTTCAGCCCCACCTCCCTCATCTCAGAGAGGGGGAAAAGTTGAATCAATTGCCCATTGCCAATGATTTAATCAAGATTGTCTGTGTAAGGAGGCCTCCTTTAAAACTCAAAAGGACTGGGCTGAAGAACATTTATCAGTTGATGATCTCCTGAAGGTGCTGAAAGAGTAGCTTTCCTGGAGAGGAAATGAAAGCTTCCTGCCCTTTCCCCATGTCTTGCCCCATGAATCTTTTCCATCTGGCTGTTCTTGAATTTCATTCTTTTATAATAAACTGGTGATCTAATAAGTAAAATGTTTCTCTGAGTTTTGAGCCATGCTAGCAAATTAGTTGATCCCACAGAGGGTATCATTGTAATCTTTCATTTTATAGCCAGTGGACCAAGTACAGTTAACATCCTAGGGTTGTGACTGCTGTCTAAAGTAGGGTAAGGGGGCAGTCTTGTGGGAATTTTGTGCTTTTCCCAGATAGATGGTGTCAGAATTGAGTTGAATTTTCAGACTTCTTACTGGTGAAAAAGTTGGCTTAAAGCTCAACATTCAGAAAACTAAGATCATGGCATCTGGTCCCATCACTTCATGGGAAATAGATGGGGAAACAGTGGCCGACTTTATTTTCTTGGGCTCCAAAATCATTGCAGATGGTGACTGCAGCCATGAAATAAAAAGATGCTTAATCCTTGGAAGAAAAGTTATGAACAACCTAGACAGCATGTTGAAAAGCAGAGACATTACTTTGCCAACAAAGGTCCATCTAGTCAAGGCTATGGTTTTTCCAGTGGTCATGTATGGATGTGAGAGTTGGACTATAAGAAAGCTGAGTACTGAAGAATTGATGTTTTTGAACTATGGTGCTGGAGAAGACTCTTGAGAGTCCCTTGGACTGCAAGGAGATCCAATCAGTCCATCCTAAAGGAAGTCAGTCCTGAATATTCATTGGAAGCACTGATGTTGAAGCTGAAACTCCAACACTTTGGTCACCTGATGCAAAGAACTGACTCATCGGAAAAGACCCTGATGTTGCAAAAGATTGAAGGCAGGAGGAGAATGGGATGACAGCGGATGAGATGGTTGGATGGCATCACCGACTTAATGGAGATGAGTTTGAATAAACTCTGGGAGTTGGTGATGGACAGGGAAGCCTGGTGTGCTGCAGTCCATGGGGTCACAAAGAGTCAGAAATGAGCAAGCAAATGAACTGAACTGAACTGAACTCGTGTTCAAAAACTGCTTGTTGAAGTGAGAAACTTGCTGCTCCCCTTCCCACATGAATTGGAATTGGTGACCAGAACTTTATAGGGATATTTGCAATAGGGAAACCCCAAGAATAACTAGAGTGAGTAGCCATTCCCTTCTCTAGGGGATATTCCTGACCCAGGGATTGAACCCAGGTCTCCCACGTTGCAGGCAGATTCTTTACCATCTGAGCCACCAGGGAAGCCTCTTGCAATGTCTGGAAATGTATAAATCCATATATATATATAATATATGTATTTTATTCTTTTATTTTTTCATTAGGGGGTGCTATTCGTGTCTAGTTGGTGGAATTAGGGACATTGCTAAACATCCTGTGATATACAGAATATCTAAGAACTATCTGGCCCCAAATGATAAATGTGCTAAAGATCAGAAATCTTTCTCTGGACATTTCCATTTTAAATGACAAGTAGTTTCACTTTTGGAAAGCCAATTTATGTCTTAGGCATGTGTGCCCCAGTGTTAGGCATGGAAAACATATTTCATAGTCTACATTTTTAATAGGTCTTTCCTCTAGGGTAGTGCTGGGAATAACAGAGAGAAGAATATTGATCTCTTTCTGTTCTAAACAGTCTCAGTACTATGGACATCCAAATGACAAATTGTGGTTAAGCCCCAAAGTTTCCAGTGTGAGCTTCTTATTTATCTTTCTGATGACTTCTTATTACCATTTTGCCTTGGGGACTCTTATGTCTTGGCTGCTGAGTTTGCCAGCTGAAGTTCTTCTTGAGCTTTTGCAAGGTGTATGTCAATGTACACCTAGAAGCTCTGGCCCAGTCAATTTGTCCTTCACCAATGTCTAATGTCTATTTTTAAACTAATTAATTAATTTTTAATTGGAGGGTGATTATGTTACAATGTTGTGATGGTTTTTGTCATACATCAACATGAATCAGCCATGAGTGCACATGTATCCCCCCATCCTGAACCCCCCACCCACCTCCCTCCCTACTCCATCCCTCTGGGTTGTCCCAGAGCACCAGCTTTGTGTGCCCTGCTTCATGCATCAAACTTGCACTGGTCATTTATTTTACATATGGTAATATACATGTTTCAATGTTATTCTCTCAATTCATCCCACCCGTGCCTTCTTCCATGGAATACAAAAGTCTGTTCTTTACATCTGTGTCTCTTTTGCTGCCTTGTACATAGGATCATCTTTACCATCTTTCTAAATTCTGTATATATACATTAATATGCAGTATTGGTGTTTCCCTTTCTGACTTGCTTCACTCTGTATAATAGGCTCCAGTTTCATGCACCTCATTGGAACTGACTCAAACGCGCTCCTTTTTTATAGCTGAGTAATATTCCATTGTGTATATGTACCACAGCTTTCTTATTCATTCGTCTGCTAATGGACATCTAGGTTGCTTCCATGTCTTAGGTATTGTAAACAGTGCTGCAATTAACATTCGCCAATGTCTATTTACTTTATCACTGTCACTGCTGCTTCACACAAAATTTCTTGTTCAGCATTTTGCTAAAAAACTATCTTCTCTACATTGTCCCAGCTCTGATGTTGACTGTTAATCGTATCCTGGCCATTCTTCTGGGTTGTTCCTGCTATCCTTTTTAGAACTAGGATGGTCCATGCAGGGCTTTTGGTTCTATTTCTACTTTCAGAGAATGAGAATTGATATTACAGTGTCCTAATTGAGGATGTCAGTCCCCAGATGAGCTGGGAAGTATCTCTGATTATGGGATTACCCATACTTCACTGTAAGAGAGTCTTCAGGATAGTTACCTGCTCTCCCTCAATCCACATTCTATGGCTCACCCTCTCCCTTTAGGGCTTAGCTACAAGGAGCTCTTTTAGTTTTGTTTGTATCTGTGCATTTGTCTGTCTTTGGCTTTCCTTGTTCACAGTGGGAGACATGACTACACACTCATGGCATCCAGTTCCATCCCTTAATGGCAAATAGAGGGGGAAAAGGTGGAAGCAGAGACAGATTTTATTTTCTTGGGCTCTGAAATGACTGTGGATGGTGACTGCAGCCATGAAATTAAAAGACGCTTGCTTCTTGGAAGAAAAGCTGTGACAAACCTAGACAGCATATTAAAAAGCAGAAATATCACTTTGTTGACCAAGGTCCATTGACAAAAGAGCTATGGTTTTTCCAATAGTTATTTATGCATAAAAGTATGGAAGTTCTTTAAATTAAAGTTACCATATGATCCAACAATTCCCACTCCTGGACATATATCTGGAGAAAACTAATTCAAAAAGAAAATGCACTCCAGTGTTCAGGTGTGTGCATGCTCAGTCATGTCTGACTCTTTGCAACCCTGTGGACTATAGCCCACCAGGCTCCTCTGTCCATGGAATTCTTCAGGCAAGAATGCTGAAGTGGGTTGCCATTTTCTTCTCCAGGGACTCTTCTGGATCCAGGGATCAAACAAGGGTCTCCTGCAACTCCTGCCTTGGTAGGTGGATTCTTTTACCACTGAGCCATATGGGACAGCATTATTCACAATAGCCAGGACAAAGAAGCAAGCTAAATGTTCACTGACAGATGAGTGGATAAAGAAAATGTGTCATTTATATACAATGGAATATTACTTAGCCATAAAAATTGAAATAATGTTCTTTTCAGCAACTTAGACCTAGAGATTATCATTACTAAGTGAAGTAAGTCAGAGAAAGACAAACGTCATATAATATCACTTACTTGTGACACGTAATACAAATGATATAAATGAACCTATTTGCAAGACATAAACAGACTCAAAGACAAAACAAGCTTATGGCTACCACAGGGGACAAGGTAGAGGGAGGGATAAATTAGGAGTTTGAGACTAACAGATGCAAAATATTTTATATGAAATAGATAAAAAACAAGGTCATACTGTACAGCAACAGGGAGCTATATTCAATATCTTGTGGTAAACTATAATGGAAAAATATGACAGAGCACACACACATATATATATATAACTGAATCACTTTGATGTATATCAGAAACTGACTCAATATTGTAAATTAATTATACTTCAGTAAAAATAAAAATTATTTTAAAAAGTTGTCAGAAAAAATCTACATGTGTGTCCCTTCATCTGCATATTTGCAAATAGTATATTTGTATATATGTCCACGTTTGTCACTCAAAAACATTTTGAAAATCTCTTTTTGTGTTTATCACTGTGCTAAAAATGAGTCATATAGATTTCATTGAAAAAAATCTTAATTACTCTGAAGCCTCCTTGGTCTCTAAGATGCAACTGAGAAATCTTGTTAATGATTGGAGAAGGGGATCTACATGTAAACAAATTGACAAATGTGAAACTGATTTGTCAGACTTTACAACCAGGAAGTTCAAATTTTTGTCTTTTTGCTGGACTCGCAGGAAACAGCTTAAAAAAGCATATCCTTGAGATATACTCTGACCCACATGTCATTGATCAATGGAGAAAGAGAGAAAATTGAAACCCACTTGGGAGAGTCACCCCAATTTTTAGATTGGCTACTAAGGGGCAACTAACTGTAGTATCAGGGTCTAGAATGTCTCATATTATAGCTAAAATTAAATAAATTATACTTTTAATGGGCCTGGAACAGGCCTGTCTTATGTCTATGAATTGATTTTTATAACAATTATTAATTGAAATAATTTTGCTAATTATAATTATTAATAAGACTTTCTTTTAATCTCACAAGTGACTTAGCTGAGGCCACAAATATTTCCTCTAATCAAAGAAAGAACATGGGGTTTGGGGCTAGCTAGACCTTGGTTTTAATGTCAGCTTTTATGTCAACCAAGTAGGTAGTGCAAGTTACAAAATCTCTTCTAGCTGCAGTCTTTTTTATAAATAAAAATAGAGGTAATAACTCTTTCAAGAGTTGTTGAAAGGCTCATGTAAATGTAAAATATCCAACTGAGTACCTGGCATATGGTAGACAATTAGTCACAGCTACTTTTGCTATTCTGATTGGTATTTTCATCTAAGAAGGTTCAATTCCAAGAGAACAAGTTAACAGAAATCCAGAAAAGAGGTGATACTTGAAGTTAGATTCTACTTATTCTACCTCTAGGGAGCATCTGTGGCCAGTCACCAAGGACATGGAGGAGAATGCCCAGTTCTCCTGGAGAGGGCCTGCCAGAGTCTGAGACAGGTGGTAAGAGATTCATAGCAATGAGCTTGTTCAAAGGCAGGGCATAGATCCTACTGAAGAAATGTGTTAGAAATCCAGTTACATGGACCAGGCAAGTATAAAGGAGTTGTGGAAATGAGTAGCCATTGCAGTGTTCAGGATGCAACGACTGATATATCAGATACCACATCTATAGCAGCATTATGAATTCTAGTGTCTATTTCATAATAGATTAAGCCTGTTAATGGTTTCCATAATTGCTTCCAGACTAACACAGGGTCGAGATATTTTGAGTATATAGCTTTAGAACCTGTGGTTGACCTACAGTGTGGAGACAGAGGCTAACTTGACTAAAATTGATTTCTTTTGTCTTGATTGACTAATTTGCTTTACATTTGAGAGAGAACAAACATATTTTCATAGCAGGACTACATCAGAGCTTCACCAAACTATCTGATATCCAAAGGTTTATGGTAATGAATTATAATATTTTATACTGCTTGTATATGTAAATAAATTCTACTGAAATAACCATAGTATTTCAAAAAGCAAAACATCTAACTTTTCAAAATATATAGTAGCATTTTATGGTAGTGCTATTCTTTTAAGCATCTGTGGTAACAAAAGTCATTGGTCGCTCAGCAATAAAGAATCCTCTTGCAATGTAGGAGATGAGAGTTAGATCTCTGAGTCAAGAAGATCCCCTGGAGAAGGAAATGGCAACTCACTCCAGTATTCTTGCCTGGAAATCCCATGGACAGAGGAGCCTGGTGGCCTACAAGAGTCTGACATGAATTAGTAACTAAACCGCCACCACTAGGGTAACAGAATTCTAGTGTTCCCACCCTTGTGTAGACATTCTGAAAAATGTGGATATGATGGCATATCACCTCCATGATTATAAGGCAGAAGGGGTTTTGCTGATATAATTAAGGTCTCTAACCAGTTGACTTTGAGTTGACCAAAAGGATTATTATTGGGATGGACCTGAGCTAACCAGGTGAATGTTTAAAATAAATAAAGAGATTCAAAGTGAGGGAGACTCTTGCCCTGGTCTTGATGGAGCAAAATGCCATAATCTAGAGAAGGCCATGTGGTAGGGAATAGTGAGTAGCCTTCAGGGGCTGAGAGTAGTCCCAAGATGACAGCCAGCAAGGCAGCAGGAACCTTGGTCCTACAACTACACCAAACCAAATGCTTGCCAAAACTTCAAAAAGTTTTCAAGAGGACCCTGAGCTCTAGATAAGCCCACAGCCCCACTCATGACCTGGCTTCAGTCTGGCAAGACTCTGAGCAGAGCACCTAGTAATAACCATTCCCAGTCTTCTCACGCTGTGAGTTAATAGGCAGATTATTATAAGGTACTGAATTTGTGGTAATTTGTCACACAGCAAGAGAAGACCAATACATTTACTACACAAACATTACTATGAATTTTAAATCTAACAGTATTGGAAACCAACTAAAACTGAATGTAAGTTCTTGGTTTTAAGTTTTAGTAGGTTTGGCCAACTTTAATCAGAATTGAAAAGTTTAATGAGAGATTATTCCATGTCTGATGAAGCTCCTTAATTTAAAATTAATTCTGAGATCTGAAACCAGCTAGAATTGGGTTATTTCCCCCAGATTTCTGAATTACTTAAAATGTGATTTTAGAAAATGTCTTTAAGCCACTTTCTTTAAAAGCTTTTGTTCCAAAATATGTAGAAGAAACTTCACAGACCATATGTTTTATGTTTGCTAAATATGGGAGCAGATTTCTAAGCCTTCTAGCTTGCTAGGTATCAGTGATTTCAGAACATTTTATGTATAAGAAAAAAAGTCTTTTGCAATACCTTTTATTCATTTTCCAGGCCAGAATACTGGAGTGGGTAGCTGTTCCCTTCTTTAGGAAATCTTCCCAAACCAGGGATCGAACCCAGGTCTCCCACATTGCAAGCAGATTTTTTACCATCTGAGCCACCAGGAAAGCCCAAGAATATTGGAGTGGGTAGCCCATCCCTTCTCCAGAGGATCTTCCCGACCCAGGAATCGAACCAGGGTCTCTTGCATTGCAGGTGTATTCTTTACCAGCTGAGTTACCAGGGAGGCCCCCAAATCAGAATCATTGGAAACCTAAAAAGAATAAGATGTACGTCTCTTCTTGATTGGAGAATAGGACAGATCTACTTCAGCCTAGACAATGGGTATTTTCAGAGTGGCATGGAAAGCAGAAAAACGAATTAATGTCTGAAAATGTGAGAAGATGAATTCTTACCTTCTGTTGACTTTTTGACTTTAAAGCTTTTTGTTTTGCCATATCCTTCCTGGTTTTCATTCTCATTTATATTTCATGATATTGAGATAGTCATATGTTTCAAATGAATTGCAATGCTTTATTTTTGTCTTTTCCAGAAGACCATAGCATAAGATGAATAGATATCAGATTAAATCTTTTTGGATGATTCAGAAGGGGAATGAACTTGAATGTAATGTAATTTGAACAACATCACTATAACTTTGAAACTTTTCTTCTAAAAACTCTAACTTGGTAAGAGATTGTGAGTCAGTTATTTCACCTTCATCATGCCACAAGCTTTTTTCTTCTTTTGCAAATATCCTTCTAGTTCAAAGACCCATATGTTCAGCACCCTTCAAAATGATATTATCCCTTTTTTTTAAATTTCAAAATAAATGGTTGAAATAAAAAGAGAAGAAGAAAAATGCTAAAGTAGTGAAGACAAGATTGTTTATGATTGAGCTTGACAATATGATTGTTGATTAGCGCTGATGTTTTTATGCATTTGGAAAAAAAATGCAGTGATTCAGATTGCTTTTACGAGCTGTTGTTTTAAGTTAACAATAGCAGTGTCTTTGAAAGAATGTTTTCTCCCATTTACTTCCATTGTCTTAGACTCCTCAGCAACACGCAAAAGACTGATTTATGATTTTTTAAGCAGCAAGGGTCTTCAAACGAAATTGATTAAGCTTTTCTCTTCCCCCTGTACCCTTAAGCTGATTTCACTCCAAAAGCTCTCAGAAATGGAGTATTTATTGAGGCTGCCAGGGTCATCCATTAGTTGGACTCTACCACATGGTTCACTAATGAGGCTAGGCTGTGTTTGCTGTCACTATTGCTGATTTGAAAGAATGCTTTAATTACTTCTTTGCATTGATCGTGGCTGCTTTTCTTATGGTTTTAGCAGTAACTATTTTGTATGATATCTTTCTTTTGGAGGTTTATTTATTTTTGTACTACTTGGAATTTTGTTGTTAGTGGCCATCTATTTTGGCAGAAAAATAGAGTAAATTAACCTTCCCACTTGCCATTTGGGGAAAGATGATTTAAAGAGTTTTACATTTAAACTCCAGGGCTTCCCTGTAGCTCAGCTGGTTAAGAATTTGCCTGCAATGCAGGAGACCTGGATTTGATCCCTGGGTTGGGAAGATCCCCTGTAGAAGGGCATGGCAACCCACTCCAGTATTCTTCCTCCCATGGATAGAGGAGCCTGGTAAGGTATAGTCCATTGAGTCACAAAGAGTTGGACATGATTGAAACCATTTAGCTTGTGTGCTTGTAAACTCCTATTTCCGCCAACATATTGAGAGTAAACACCCAGGAGACTGCAGAGGTTGCTAAACTTCTCTTTTGCAAGGAAAAGCATCATTTTGGATCGCATCTACATGTGTCTAATAATGGCAATGTTCCTCCTTTTATTTGGAGTTGAGGCTGATTCTTTTTGTAAATATCTTGTGTCATATAGCCTGATTTGTAGTTAGGTTAACCCATTCTTAGAGCTGTTAGATGTTATTTCAGTGCCTATACTTGAGGGTGTTTCTTTCTTTCATTCTTGTTGTTTCTAACTCAAATGCATTTGACAGAAAGCTAGTCTTTTGAATATCTCCTGGATCTGAATCACCTCAGGTTTTCCTGAAATGTCTTTAGTAGGGCAGATATTTAAATAATCTTCACTAGATAAATTTCACCAGGGATCATACCTTCTTCCATGATGTAATATAAAGCCTGTAGGCTTTGAAAGAGATAGATAGAATCTGAAAGCATGCTTCCACCACACCTTCTTGTGTGACCCGAGTAGGTTCCTTAAGCTTGAGCCTGAGCTTCCTAGTGGTAAATGTGCATATTACCTACATTTCAGGCTTCTTAGAAAGATTAGAGAAGATTGCATGCTTGCACGAGTGCTTATTCACATCCAACTCCTTGCAACTCCATGGTGTATATAGTCTGCCAGGCTCCTCTGCACATGGAATTTTCCAGGCAAGAATACTGGAGTGGGTTGTCATTTCCTTTTCCAGGGCTCTTCCCAGCCCAGGGATTGAACCTGTGTCTCTTATGTCTCCTACATGGGCAGGCAGGTTCTTTGCCACTAATGCCACCTGCAAACATATATAAAATACATATAAAACATTTTTCATGATACACAGAAGGCCCTCAAATTAATATTGTCTTCAGGTAAAGGTTCTTCTTTATCATTTTCCTATGCTTTCATAAGAACAGTAGCAATAAATATCTTGCATAACTTTATAGAAACTGTCTCATGCACAAGTGAACAGGGAGTTCTTACCTACTCCTGCTCTCTTTATAAAATAAATGTAAAATAACTGTGATGTTGTAGTTTCCATGAGTAGTTAGAGTTTGATTATCACTGTGGATTGATTTATAGCATCACACTTTTCTTTCAGATGAATATGTATTTCTTAATGCTGAATGTGTATGTGACCAAAACATTTCAGTTTTTTTTTTACCTCTTGTTTATTTTTAATTTATGTTTAAGCGTTTTAAACAACTGGAGAGAGCTGGCTTGATGAGTATTCCTCTGAAAGTTCTACTGATAATCATTTATAATCAGACAAAATGACCTCTGGAGAATGAATGTCTGTCCTGGCCAATTCAACAGTGGATTCCCAAACAAGTTACAAGTTAAATTTTTATTACACATGGTTACATCTAGTCTTGTAGAATTCTTAGAATTTCTCAGGTTTATAGTTTAATGATAAATATCCATAGACTGAAGCCGCTCAGTCGTGTCCGACTCTCTGAGATCCCATGGACTGTAACCTACCAGGCTCCTCAGTCCATGGAATTTTCCAGGCAAGAGTACTGGAGTGGATTGCCATTTCCTTCTCCAGGGGATCTTCCCAACACAGGGATCGAACTCAGCTCTCCTGCACTGCAGGCAGATGCTTTACTGTCTGAGCCACCAGGGAAGACCTTGATTAATATCCATGCATTATACTATATGGCATGTCCTTTAAAAAGGAATGAGAGTCAAGGAATGATTTGAAGGCATATTGTCACAAACACATAGATGTAAGGGAGAGAAGATATTGAAGAGGATGAAGGATGAATGGGTGAGAGATGTATAGACTTCTCAAGATGGAGAGCATAGGGTAAAGTGTGAGGAGAGAGGACATTGTGAAGTCTATTATTATAGCAGTGAGTGGAATTGATGTGCACACTTGTTAACCAGGCATGAGAGTTGAGGTGTTCGCTCTCCTTCCTGCCCCATTTGACAAATCATTTCAGTAATGTCTGCATTTGACAGAAGGCACTTTGAAGACATGTGAACTGTGTGGGAGGAATATTGGAATATAAAGAAGAATTTGTACCCTCTGACCAGGAAACTAGAAAGTGTCTGGAGGATAGCAACATGGGAAATCTAGGGAAACAGATGGTTTCAAGCTCTAATCAGCCAAGAATTGCTGGTTTCTGTCTTCTCAGTGATTTCAGAGTGCTGTATAGTGATTAATAAGCAACTTAAAGTGCTTATACCTTGAAGGGCACATTAATTCAATGCATTTGGGTCCAGATCTCTTAAAATTCAGAAATACTTTGGTTCTTTTTAAGTTTCTTTTCAAAAGAGGAGATGAAGTCGCAATAAATCAGAAAAGGGAATCTCTACATGCCAAACTTAGGAATAGTGCTTATTTGGACAAAGGTAGATGTGTATCAGGCTTCCCAGGTGGCACTAGTGGTAAAGAACCTGCCTGTCATACAGCAGACATAAGAGACACAGGTTCAATCCCTGGGTGGGGAAGATCCCCTGGAGAAGGGAATGGCTACCTACTCCAGTATTCTTGCCTGGAGAATCCCATGGACAGAGGAGCCTGGTGGGCTACGGTCCATAGGGTTGCAAAGAGTTGGACAGGACTGAAGTGGCTTAGCAGCAGCAGTGGCAGATGTAGAAGACCTCATCATATTTACACTCAAGGTTGATCTGAAGTTAACCTGGAGATACTCACCCTCTGTGGAAAGCTTTTTGACAGTAGGAACTTAAGACATTGTTTTTCATTATTTAAAGCTACTTGAAGGTAGACACCATGTACTCCCCACCTACCTCCACCTGCTGCCTCATCTATCAGACCAATCATGGTGCTCTGCAAAGACAGGCACTCAGTCACATACCATGAAGAACAATACAGTGCAAAAAGAGATGCCGCATCAGAGCAGTTATCCAGACACATGCATCCTAAATCAACAGCTTTGCTTTGGGAATTAAAAGAGAAGCTTATATTTTATAAAGTACAAGAGTATGAAAGAAGAGAAATCCATTTGGGCTACTGTGGTCAAGCAAGACATGTTGTATATCATCCTCCTCTCCAGCTCCATGCTTCAATATTTATTATTTTGGGTAGAGAGAGTCAGGGGGGACCTGGTCAAAGTTTTCATATCTGTTAACCTAAGAAATGGTGCTGACATTAGTCTCTTTATTTTACTTTAAAATTTTATTTATTTTAAAATTTTAGACAGCCTACTATTTTATTGACATTAATTGATTTGCAATAAAAATTAGTTTCTGGTGTACAACATAGTTATTTGATATTCTTGTGTGCGAGTACACTCAGTCACTTCAGTTGTGTCTGATTCTTTTGTGACCCTATGGACTACAACCCATGAGGTTCCTCTGCCCATGGGATTCTCCAGGCAAGAATACTGGTGTGGGTTGCCATGCCCTTCTCCAAGGGATCTTCCCAACTGAGGGATTGAACCCAGGTCTCCTGCATTGCACACGGATTCTTTACCTACTGAACCACCTGGGAAGCCCAACTTGATATTCATATACAATATGACATGATCACTATGATAAGTTTAATTACCAACTGTCACCATACAAAGTTATTGAAAAATTGTTAACTATATTCTCTGTGCTGTACATTTCATCCCTGTGACCTTTTTTATACCTAGAATTTTGTACAGTTTTTCTTACATCCTCTTGTCACCTGATGGTTTCTGGATCTTCTGAATGATTTGCCTCATCAATTCAGTTGCTCAGTCATGCCTTACTCTTTGTGACCCCATGGAGTGCAGCACACCAGACTTCCCTGTCCTTCAACAACTCCTGGAGCCTACTCAAGCTCGTGGCCATTGAATCAGTGATGCCATCCAGCTGTCTCATCCTCTGTTGTCCCCTTCTCCTGCCCTGAATCTTTCACAGCATCAGGGTCTTTTCCAATGAGTTAGCTCTTCACATTAGGTGGCCAAAATATTGGAGTTTCAGCTTCAGCATCAGTCCTTCCGATGAATATTCAGGACTGACTTCCTTTAGGATGGATTGGTTCAATCTCCTTACAGTCCAAGGGACCCTCAAGAGTCTTCTCCAGCACCACAGTCCAAAAGCATCAATTCTTCAGCACTCAGCTTTCTTTATAGCTCAACTCTCACATCCATACATGACTACTGGAAAAACCATAACTTTGACTAGTTGGACCTTTGTTGGCAAAGTAATGTTTCTGCTTTTTAATATGCTGTCTAGGTTGGTCATAACTTTTCTTCCAAGGAGCAAGCGTCTTTTAATTTCATGGCTGCAATCACCATCTGCAGTGATTTTGGAGCCCCCAAAATAAAGTCTGTCACTGTTTCCACTGTTTCCCTATCTATTTGCCATGAAGTGATGGGACCGGATGCCATGATCTTCATTGTTTGAATGTTGAGGTTTAAGCCAGTTTTTCACTCTCCTCTTTCACTTTCATCAAGAGGCTCTTCAGTTCTTCACTTTCTGCCATAAGGGTGGTGTCATCTGCGTATCCGAGGTTTTTTATATTTCTCCCAGCAATCTTGATTCTAGCTTATGCTTCATCCAGTCCAGCATTTCTCATGATATACTCTGCATTTAAGTTAAATTTGTCTCAGAAAATGGAAGAGATGTGATGGGTGTGACCCTAGTCTCCAGAAGTTGGTGAAATACCAGTGTCTGGCTCTGCCCACTTGATTTAGCACAGAGACTTTGTAGTCTTCTTCTTCTGCTCTGTTGATGCAAGCTGGACTAAAGATTTCCTTAACTTCTAGTTTAGGATTTGTGCTGAAACTGGGAAATGTCCCAGGTTTGACAGTATATCCATCAGTGTTAGTGTTTCTCAGACCTTTCACTTTTGGAATTTATTTGCTTTATAAAAATTTGTGTGACAAATCTTTTTTTTTCTTCCAGTTTTCTCAATGGGGAACTTTTGTACTTTTATGTATACCCTTCAAAATATACTTACCAGTTTCTCTTAACCCTCTTTCTGTTTGCCCTGATTGTGATCTTTGGCCTGATAGATGCAGTCGATGCACAAAAGAATATTCCAAAAGTGAATTTTCATTGGCTTATTTTTCATTTACCTCAGGTTAATGCCTGTTTATTTTTTAAAACATCACACAATTCCAATTAATATTAGACATCAGGAGATATGCAATTAGTATAAGCACTGATTCGTCTTTGATGTGTGAAAGAAGCTACTTAAAATTCATTATATCCCACTAAAAATAATTTGGAATAAATTAAGTATTTTCAAAGGCTGTTCCACCCCAAGAGTTCCCCCCAGAGTTTCAAAATAAATGTATATTTCATTAGTAATAAGGAATTCTTTTAGCCCCAACAAGGAGCTGATTCTTTACCAGGTGAACCACAAGGGAAACCTTACAAATAGCAGTGAAAAGAAGAGAAGCGAAAGGCAAATGAGAAAAGGAAAGATATACCCATTTGATGCAGAGTTCCAAAGAATAGCAAGGAGAGATAAGAAAGTCTTCCTCAGTGATCAATGCAAAAAAATAGAGGAAAACAATAGAATGGGAAAGACTAGAGATCTCTTCAAGAAAATTAGAGATACCAAGGGAATATTTCATGAAAAGATGGGCACAATAAAGAACAAAAATAGTATGGACCTAACAGAAGCAGAAGATATTAAGAAGTGCCAAGAATACATAGAAGAACAGTATAAAAAAGATCTTCATGACACAGATAACTGTGATGGTGTGATAATTCACCTAGAGCCAGACATCCTGGAATAAGTCAAGGGGGCCTCAGGAAGCATCCTTATGAACAAAGCTAGTGGAGGTGATGGAATTCCAGTTGAGCTATTTCAAATCCTAAAAGATGATGCTGTGCAAGTGCTGCACTCAATATGCCAGCAAATTTGGAAAATTCAACAGTGGCCACAGGACTGGAAAATGTCAGTTTTCAATCCAATCCCAAAGAAAGGCAATGCCAAAAAATGCTCAAACGACCACACAATTGCACTCATCTCACACACTAGCAAAGTAATGCTCAAAATTATCCAACCCAGGCTTCAATGGTATATAAACCATGAACTTCCAGATGTTCAAGTTGGATTTAGCAAAGGCAGAGGAACCAGAGATCAAATTGCCAACATCCATTGGATCATTGAAAAAGCAAGAGAGTTCCAGAAGAACATCTACTTCTGCTTTATTGACAATGCCAAAGCCTTTGACTGTATGGATCATACCAAACTGAAAATTCTTAAAGAGATGGGAATACCTGACCACCTGACCTGCCTCTTGAGAAATCTGTATGCAGGTCAGGAAGCAACGGTTAGAACTGGACATAGAACAACAGACTGGTTCCAAATCAGGGAAGAGGTGGTCAAGGCTATATATTGTCATCCTGCATATTTAACTTATATGCAGAGTACATCATGAGAAATGTTGGGCTTGATGAAGCACAAGCTGGAATCAAGATTTCCAGGAGAAATATCAATAACATCAGATATGCATATGACATCAACCTCAAGGCAGAAAGTGAAGAACTAAAGAGCCTCTTGATGAAAGTGAAAGAGGAGAGTGAAAAAGTTGGCTTAAAGCTCAACATTAAGAAAACTAAGATCATGCATGTGGTCCCATCACTTCATGGGAAATAGATGGGGAAACAGTGGAAACAGTGTCAGACTTTATTTTGGGGGCTCCAAAATCACTGCAGATAGTGATTGCAGCCATGAAATTAAAAGACGCTTACTCCTTAGAAGAAAAGTTATGACCAACGTAGACAGCATATTCAAAAGCAGAGACATTGCTTGTCCAGCAAAGGCCCATCTAGTCAAAGCTATGGTTTTTCCAGTAGTCATGTATGGATGTGAGAGCTGAGCTATAAAGAAAGCTAAGTGCTGAAGAATTGGTGCTTTTGGACTGTGGTGCTGGAGAAGACTCTTGAGAGTTCCTTGGACTTCAAGGAGATTCTAAAGGAAGTCAGTCCTGAATATTCATTGGAAGGACTGATGCTGAAGCTGAAAGTCCAATACTTTGGCCCCCTGATGCAAAGAACTGACTCACTGGAAATGACCCTGATGCTAGAAAAGACTGAGGGCAGGAGGAGAAGGGATGACAAAGGATTAGATGGTTGGATGGCATCACTGACTCAATGGACACGAATTTGAGAAAGTTATGGGAGCTAGTGAAGGACAGGGAAGTCTGGCGTGCTGCAATCCGTGGGGTTGCAAAGAGCTAGATAGGACCGACCCACTGAACTGAACTGAAGGGGCTGATGCACTAATCCTAATGATTGAGCCTATCACTGATGGGATAGCTTTCCTCAAAGACATTTACATTCATCTTCCTTATCAGCACTCCAATCTTATTCAGATATTGGTGGATCCATATATTTTATGAAGTGAAATATATACCCTAAGTCAACACTATTAATATATATATCCATTGTCTTCGCTAGAGTTTCATGTCATGAAATTCTGACCAATCACAATTGAGGGAATTCTCCTAGGAAAGCTATCTTCACTCTTAAAAAAGTACTTAGAATAAATAGCATTTGCCCTTTCCCCCCTTGCATTTGAACTTTGTGGCATAGGCACACAATGCCTGGAGATACTGTGGTCATTCTGATGCAATGAAAAGTGAAGCCTATAATTGGCAATAGCAATCATGATACTAAAATGCTGATTTAGCTGATGCTCTGTTTGGGGGACTTCTTATTACATGAGGTAACAAATTTACTTTATTATGTTCAAAAGCATTAAATCAATTTTAATAAGGTATGTGTGTGCTCAGTTGCTCAGTAGTGTCTGATTCTTTGTAGCGCCATGGACTATAGCCAACCAGGCCGCTCTGCCCTTGGAATTTTCCAGGCAAGAATACTGGAGTGGGGTGTCATTTCGTACTCCAGGGGATCTTCCCAATCCAGGGACTGAACCCACTTCTCTTGCGTCTTCTGCATTGGCAGGTGGATGCTTTACCACTGCGCTGCCTGGGAAGCCCCAAGGTATAACTGACAATAAATTGTACTTTAAGATGTGCAGTTTGACAAGTTTTGACATCTGTACATACCTATGGTATCATGCAATCCATATAGTGGGCATACCTACTCCCTCAGAAGTTTTCTTATGTACTTATATTTATGGTGGCTCAGATAGTAAAGAATATGCTTACAGTGCGAGAGACCTGGGTTTGATCCCTGGGTTGGGAAGATCCTCTGAAGAAGGGAATGGCTGCCCACTCTGGTACCCTTGCCTGGAGAATTCCAAGGACAGAGGAGCCTGTCTGGCAATAGTCCATGGGGTCACAAAGAGCAGACATGATTGTGGAACTAACACTACTTAATAGAGACAGTTTTAATTATTTTTTAAAGTGTTATATTCCTTTATCTCATCTGATCACACTGACTAGCACAGTGATGAGCAGAGGAGTGAGAACTGACATCTCCCAGTTTTTAAGTATGATGTGAGATGTAATGTTTTTGAAGATAGTTTTGTTTGGGTAAGTTCTCTTCTCTTGCTAGTTTGCTGAGAGATTTTTATTAGGGATTGATGTTAGATTTATCAAATTTTGTTTTTAGTCTGTTGACACAGTATATTGTTTGACTTTTGAGTTTTTAAGAAACTGCATTTCTAAAGTAAACCTATATGCAGAGTACATCATGAGAAATGCTGGACTGGAAGAAACACAAGCTGGAATCAAGATTGCCGGGAGAAATATCAATAACCTCAGATATGCAGATAACACCACCCTTATGGAAGAAAGTGAAGAGGAACTCAAAAGCCTCTTGATGAAAGTGAAAGTAAAAGTTGGCTTAAAGCTCAACATTCAGAAAATGAAGATCATGGCATCCGGTCCCATCACTTCATGGGAAATAGATGGGGAAACAGTGGAAACAGTGTCAGACTTTATTTTTTGGGGCTCCAAAATCACTGCAGGTGGTGATTGCAGCCATGAAATTAAAAGATGTTTGCTCCTTGAAAGAAAGGTTATGACCAACCTAGATAGCATATTCAAAAGCAGAGACATTACTTTGCCGACTAAGGTCCGTCTAGTCAAGGCTATGGTCTTTCCTGTGGTCGTATATGGATGTGAGAGTTGGACTGTGAAGAAGGCTGAGTGCTGAGGAATTGATGCTTCTGAACTGTGGTGTTGGAGAAGACTCCTGAGAGTCCCTTGGGCTGCAAGGAGATCCAACCAGTCCATTCTGAAGGAGATCAGCCCTGGGATTTCTTTGGAAGGACTGATGCTAAAGCTGAAACTCCAGTACTTTGACCACCTCACATAAAGAGCTAACTCTTGGAAAAGACTCTGATGCTGGGAGGGATTGGGGGCAGGAGGAGAAGGGGACAACAGAGGATGAGATGGCTGGATGGCATCACTGATTCAATGGACATGAGTCTGAGTGAACTCCGGGAGTTGGTGACAGACAGGGAGGCCTGGTGTGCTGCGATTCATGGGGTTGCAAAGAGTTGGACACAACTGAGTGGCTGAACTGAACTGAACTGAGTTTGTTTGTGGTAGCTTTTTCTTTTTATATAATGATGGATTTAATTTGATGCCATTTTATTAAGGATTTACCATCTAAGCCCATGAGGGATTTGTGTCTATAGTTTTGTTTTGTTGTAAGGCATTTATCTGGTTTTGGCATAAAAGTAATGTTACTATAAACTGAGTTGGTAGCTATTATCTCTTCAATCTTTTGGGAAAAAATCATTTTATCATTTTCCTGTTCTCTATATATTTCTGCTACAACCTTTATTATTTCCTTCCTTCTGCTTACTTTGGTTTTCATTTGTCCCTATTGTCCCCTTGATTTTTATGATGAAAGCTAAAATAATTGATTTAAGACCTTTCTTTTCTAACATAGGTATTTTAGTTTTAGTTCCCTTTGTTGTGGTTGTTCAGTTGCTAAATCATGTCCTACTCTGTGACCACATGGACTGCAGCATACCAGGCTCCTCTGTCTTCTACTATCTCCCAGAGTTTGCTCAAATACATGTCTGTTGAGTGGGTGATGCTATCTAACCGTAGCATCCTCTGTCATCCCCCTTTTCCCCTGCCTTCAGTCTTTCTTAGCATCGGTGTCTTTTCCAATGATTCAGCTCTTTCTATCAGGTGGCCAAAGTATTGGAGCTTCAGCATTAGTTCTTCCAATGAATATTCAGGGTTTATTTCCTTTAGGATTGACTGGTTTGATCTCCTTGCAGTACTTATTTCAAGTACTGCTTTAGTTGCATCCCACAAATTTTGATAGGCTATGATTTTATTCTTATTCAATTAAAAATGTTTTCTAAGTGTAGATTTGGAAATGTGCAATTTTGTTTCAAATATTTGGGGCTTTTCCAGGTATGTTACTGTTACTGATTTAAAATTAAATGTTACTGTGTTTAGATACATGCTTGGTATGATTTGAATCCTTTCAAGTATGTTCAAACATGTTTGTGTCACAGTACATGAGTGGATGTTCTGTGTGCACTTGAATATGTATTCTGTTGTTGAGTGAATATTCTGCAAATGTTATATGGGATAAAGTTGGTCAAGTCTTCTATATATTGATATTCTGTCCACTCGTATCAGTTATTAAGAAAGAAATGTTAAAATCTCAGGCTATTATTTTGCATTTGTCTACTCAGAGGGCTTCCTTGGTGGCTTATAAAGTGGTAAAGAACTTGCCTGCTAGTGCAGGAGAAGTAGATTTGATCTCTGGGTCAGGAAGATCCCCTGGAGAAGGAAATAGCAAACCATTCCAGTACTCTGGCCTGCAAAACCCCAAGGACAGAGGAGCCTGGCTGGCTACAGTCCATGGGGTCACAAAGAGTCGGACACAACTGAGCCGCTAAGCAGAGCACAGCACATAAATGTGGCATATGTACCCTGTGAGCCAGACTGCATAAAGAAGCTGGCACTCAGCCATAGATTGCAGTAAAGATGGATGCCAATGAGCAAACATTACATTTTATAAGAATCAAAACTGACCTTGGTTAAACTGAAACAGACTGAAGCTGCTCAGTCGTGTCTGACTCTAGGCGATCCCATGGACTGTAGCCTACCGGGCTCCTCAGTCCATGGAATTTTCCAGGCAAGAGTACTGGAGTGGGTTGCCATTTCCTTCTCCAGGGGATCTTCCCAACCCAGGGATTGAACCTGGCTCTCCTGCACTGCAGGCAGACCCTTTACCGTCTGAGCCACCAGGGAAGACCTTGGTTAAGTATGACACATATAAGCCATGTTAGGCTATCGTTTTAGGCTGCTGTGGAATGTGAATTTACCTTTGCTTGGATGAAAGGAGCCCAAGCACTCTAATTTTGAGTTTTGGGGGGCTTTCTTAAATTTAATTTTATTTTTTTAACACCAACTGGATAAACACTAATTGGGATTAGGAGCCTGGTGGGCTGCCGTCTATGGGGACGCACAGAGTCGGACACAACTGAGCAGCTTCAGCAGCATGCCTCCAACAATGGGATAGAGACATGATCAAAATAGTTTGCAAAGAAAAATAAATTTAGTTTTGAATTCCAGATTTCATGTCTTTGAAATTTAATTTTTCTACATGAATGTATGAAAGACAGAAACAAGGAAAGGAAGCCAATAACATTTTCAAGAGAAAAGCATGTGATCTCCTGGCTTGCAGTCTTTCTCTACTTCAATCTATCATTTATACTAATGCTTGGAAAAGATTTTTAAAATACTTCTTTGCACACATTACCTAATCTTCCCAAATTTCCAAGTTTTCTTTATTTTAAGATAAAAATCTAGACTTTAGGCAATGGCACCCCAGTCCAGTACTCTTGCCTGGATAGTCCCACGGACGGAAGAGCCTGGTAGGGTGCAGTCCACGGGGTCACTAAGAGTCGGACATGGCTGAGCGACTTCACTTTCACTTTTCACTTTCATGCACTGGAGAAGGAAATGGCAACCCACTCCAGTGTTCTTGCCTGGAGAATCCCAGGCTGTCTATGGGGTTGCACAGAGTCGGATACGACTGAAGCGACTTAGCAGCAGCAGCAGCAGCAGCAACCTTCCACATATGAGTTCCTGTGTATAACTGTTTTTAACCCTAACTGCTGTTTCTCCCTCAGACCCCAAGCAGGATTCTTCCTTTTACTCAAATAGATTTATTAGATTTCTTACAGATACCAGGCTTCCCTGGTGGCTCAAACAGTAAGAATTGGCCTGCAATGCAAGAGACTGGGTTTCAGTCCCTGGGGTGGGAAGATCCCCTGAAGAAGAAAATGGTTACTCACTCCAATATTCTTGCCTGGAGAATCTCATGGACAGAGGAGCCTGTGGGCTACAGTCCATGGGGTCACAAAGAGTCAGACACTTTCACTTTCACTTTTACTGGACATGACTTACCTCTTTGTCTTGGGTTGTCTTTTCCCCTCTTTTCTGTATGTCTGATTACAAATTTCTTTTGAAATCTATACTCATATTACACATGATTTATGAAGCTTTCTCTAAATGCCCCAATCCTGACTCCCATGAACTGCTACAGAAAATGACAAATATATCTTCATTGGCATGTGGGCAATTTGGCTGTGCTTTTATCAAGACTTTTCTTTGAATTACAAAATGGTCTCAGTTTTTCTGTCTGTAAATGCTCATATTTTGAATGCTGAGCTTTCATCTACCATAATTCTTCATGCCACCTAATTTACTTCTTCACAGATTCATGCAAGACTCAGTTTAAAAGGTTCCTTCTCTTTCAATACATTATCTTTATTTATTTATTTATTTTTTTATAATTTTTATTTTTACTTTAGTTTACTTTACATTACTGTATTGGTTTTGCCAAACATTGACATTAATTCACCACGAGTGTACATGCGTTCCCAAACACGAATCCTCTCCCATCTCCCACCCCATACCATCCCTCTGGGTCCTCTCCTTGCACCAGTCCCAAGTATCCTGCATCCTGCATCAGACATTGACTGGCGATTCGTTTCTTACATGATAGTATACATGTTTCAATGCCATTCTCCCATCTCATCCCAATGCATTATCTTTAAAATAACTTTTACTCAGAAATCACTTTACTTTCCCTGCAATGTGCTCCCTGAATTGAAGTCAAGAAGTACAAATTGTAACAAAGATAATCATAGCTTTTAGAGTTAAGAGACAGCTACCAGATTGGGTGTTACCTGGAACAGTGTTCCTTTTTGTGTAGAAGTTACCTTTATCAAACAGTCCACCCCATCAGGGGTAGAGAAATATGTTTTGTATGTACTTTGTGTGGATCATAAATGGTTGAGATAATTAGTAAGCAACTGATATTAAAAGGTCAATTAGAATGGATTAATTTTAGCAAGAGTCCTCTTATTCAAAGAAATTGGATCATATATTTGGCCAATTAACACAGTCAAATGTGCAATTACAACACAATTTTGTGCAGTGAAGAATTAAGTTAACTCAAAAACAGGTCAGGCCTTCACCTTTGGCTACTGGGAGGTGATCTTTAGTATCCTGGGATGTTCTGCCTAATAAAAGAGTCTGTCTGGGGAAAGGGAATGAAGACTAAAGGTATTAGTTTGAGCCTCTAGGAGGGACTGGAGACTAAAGGACAGCCACTTGGGTAGTATGTAATAGAGTCCCAATAAAAGCTCTGGACACTAAAGGCTTGGATGAACTTCCCTGATTGGTAATACTCTATACCTGTAATGCAGGAGATGTGAGTTTGATCCTTGGGCCGGGAAGATCCCCTGGAGAAAGGCATGGCAACTCACTCCAGTATTCTTGCCTGGAGAATCCCATGGACAGAAGAACCTTGTGGGCTACAGTCCATAGGATCGCAAAGAGTCAGACACAATTTAAGTGACTGAGCACATACATGTTGATACACGTGAATATACCACATTCTTGATTCCTTGGGGACAGAAAAACTCCACACTTGCTACCTTTGTTGGACTCTTTCCTATGCTGCATCCTTGGCTCATTTTAATTTGTATCCTTTCCCTGATATGAACCATAACTGTGATTATAACAGCATCTAATAAGTTACATGAATCCTTCTAGTAAGTTATTTAACCAGAAAGTGGTTGGGGACTCTCTTTCCTACTGAAATTCAATTATTTTTAGAAGTGAGTGTACTCTTGTAATGTGCTGTAAATTTGCAGTTGGAAAAACTCAACACAGATGTTCATCAGAGATATCCATAAATATTTAGAGTCTACTTCTTCTAGGCATATTTTATATATAGAGTGTGTGAAGAACTGTTGTTTAAAATAACTGAAATTTGTAGATTGTAACTCCAGTGTAACCTAGACATCTAGTTGAGGAATACACAAGTAAAAGTGTACATTTGTTTGACTGTATTTTGAAAGGCATTTTCTATGAATATGGACTCAGAACAGGATCCTTCTAGCTTTATTCCCTGATTTTTGAACTCGTATTTCATGTGTATGTGCAATAATTCCTTGAGTAATATAATCATAATGCTAGTACACAGACAAAATGGTTTGGGACTGCATAAACTCTTAATATGCATACAATTCAACTGTAAGAGGAAGTATTCAAGCATACAAAAGGATAATTTAGTGTTGAAGAGTTTTTTTTGTGTTGTGAATATCTGTATACAGGCTTAACAGAAGAAACAAAGTGTTAGTTGATAAGACAAATTAAATGATTGGTCAGAGAGGTTCTGCTATAATCGATTAAAAAGATAAGGTCAATATGCACACTTTGATATATTTCACAAATTTTAAACATCAAGCAGCATTTTAAATTACAACACCT
>SJYQ01002400.1:205035-250273 GCA_006410935.1 Redunca redunca | reverse complement strand
AACACCTGATCTGTAATTGCTTTTTTAACCTTTAATTTCTGTTCTATTTTCCTTTGTTTCACTTAAATAATGGTTTGTCTTAGACTTATTAAGAGGAAGACTCAGCAGCACAATGAGAGAATTGAAAAGCTTTTACATTATTAACAGTATAACCTCTGAATAAAGGCAACATATAGTTATAAAATGATTTGCATATAGTATAAGTAAATACAGAATTCTTAGTGTATACCTGAATAGAGTAAAGAATTAAGCCAGTTAATGTCTGTGTCTAACAAGTGGTTTGGGAAGTGACTGATTTAATTTACCTATCTGGTCCAGTTCTCTCATCACTGTGCTTTCCTCTCAAATTAATTCAGTGCAGTTAAGTTCAGTCCCTCATCCATGTCCGACTCTTTGCGACCCCATGGATTGCAGCAAACCAGAACTCCCAGTCCATCACCAACTCCCAAAGTTTACTTAAACTCATGTCCATTGAGTTGGTGATGCCATCCAACTATCTCATCCTCTGTCATCCCCTTCTCCTCCTGCCTTCAGCATCAGGGTCTTTTCTAATGAGTCAGTTCTTTGCATCAGGTGGCCAAAGTATTGGAGTTTCAGTTTCAGCATCAGACCTACCAATGAGCACCCAGGACTGATCTCCTTTAGGATGGACTGGTTGGATCTCCTTGCAGTCCAAGGGACTCTCAAGAGTTTTCTCCAGCACCACAGTCCAAAAGCATCAATTCTTCGGCACTCAGCTTTCTTTATAGCTCAACTCTCACATCCATACATGACTACTGGAAAAACCATAGCTTTGACTAGTTGGACCTTTGTTGGTAAAGTAATGTCTTTCCATTTTAGTATGCTGTCTCGGTGGTCATAACTTTTCTTCCAAAGAGCAAGCGTCATTTAATTTCATGGCTGCAGTGACCATCTGCAGTGATTTTGGTGCCCCAAAATACAGTTTCTTACTGTTTCCACTGTTCCCCACCTATTTGCCCTGAAGTGATGGGACCAGATGCCATGATCTTAGTTTTCTGAATGTTCAGTTTTAAGCCAATTTTTCACTCTCCTCTTTCACTTTAATCAAGAGGCTCTTTAGTTCTTCTTTGCTTTCTGCCATAAGGGTGGTGTCATCTGCATATCTGAGGTTATTGATATTTCTCCCAGCAATCTTGATTCCAGCTTGTGCTTCATCCAGTCCAGCATTTCTCATGATGTACTCTGTATAAGTTAAATATGCAAGGTGACAATATACAGCCTTGACATACACCTTTTCCTATTTGGAACCAGTCTGTTGTTCCATGTCTAGTTCTAACTGTTGCTTCCTGATCTACATACAGATTTCTCAAGAGGCAGGTCAGGTGATCTGGTATTCCCATCTNTCCACAGTTTGTTGTGATCCACACAGTCAAAGGCTGTGGCATAGTCAATAAAGCAGAAATAGATGTTTTTCTGGAACTCTCTTGCTTTTTTGATGATCCAACGGATGCTGGGAATTTGATCTCTGGTTCTTCTGCCTTTGCTAAATCCAGCTTGAATATCTGAAAGTTCACAATTCACTTACTGTTGAAGCCTGGGTTGGATAATTTTGAGCATTACTTTGCTAGTGTGTGAGATGAGTGCAATTGTGCAGTCATTTGAGCTTTCTTTGGCATTGCCTTTCTTTGGGATTGGAATGAAAACTGACCTTTTTCAGTCCTGTGGCCACTGCTGAATTTTCCAAATTTGCTGGCATACTGAGTGCAGTACTTTCACAGCATCATCTTTTAGGATTTGAAGTAGCTCAACTGGAATCCCATCACCTCCACTAGCTTTGTTCATAGTGATGCTTCCTGAGGCCCACTTGACTTCTCATTCCAGGATGTATAGTTCTAGGTGAGTAATCATACCATCGAGATTATCTGGGTCATTAAGGTCTTTTCTGTATAGTTCTTCTGTGTATTCTTCTCACTTTTTCTTAATATCTTCTGCTTCTTTTAGGTCCATACTATTTTTGTCCTTTATTGTGCCCATCTTCTCATGAAATATTCCCTTGGTTTCTCTAATTTTCTTGAAGAGATCTCTAGTCTTTCCCATTGTATTGTTTCCCTCTATTTCTTTGCATTGATCACTGAGAAAGGCTTTCTTATTTCTCCTTGCTTTCTTTGGAACTCTGCATTCAGATGGGTACATCTTTCCTTTTCTCCTTTGCTTTTTGCCTCTCTTCTTTTCAGAGATATTTGTAAGGCCTACTCAGACAGCCATTTTGCTTTTCTGCATTTCTTTTTCTTGGGGACGGTCTTGATCCATCTCTCCTATACATCATCATGAACCTCCATCCATAGTTCTTCAGGCACTCTGTCTATCAGAATTAATCCCTTGAATCTATTTCTCATTTCCACTGTATAAATGTAAGGGATTTGATTTAGGTCATATTTGAATTGTCTAGTGGTTTTCCCTACTTTCTTCAATTTAGTCTGAATTTGGCAGTAAGGAGTTCATGATCTGAGGCACAGTCAGCTCCCGGTCTTGTTTTTGCTGACTGTATCAAGATTCTCCATCTTTGGCTGCAAAGAATATAATCAATCAGATTTCGGTGTTGGCCATCTGGTGATATCCACGTGTAGAGTCTTCAGTTGTGTTGTTGGAAGAGGGTGTTTGCTATGACCAGTGCATTCTCTTGGCAAAACTCTATTAGCCTTTGCCCTGCTTCATTCTGTACTCCAAGGCCAAATTTGCCCGTTACTCCAGGTATCTCTTGACTTCCTACTTTTGCATTCCAGTCCCCTATAATGATTGAGAAGGCAATGGCACCCCACTCCAGCACTCTTGCCTGGAAAATCCCATGGATGGAGGAGCCTGGTGGGCTGCAGTCTATGGGGTCGCAACTGAGTGATTTCACTTTCACTTTTCACTTTCATGCATTAGAGAAGGAAATGGCAACCCCAGTGTTCTTGCCTGGAGAATCCCAGGGACGGCGGATCCTGGTGGGCTGCCGTCTATGGGGTCGCACAGAGTTGGACAAAACTGAAGTGACTTAGCAGGAGCAGCAGCTCCTGTAATGAAAAGGACATCTTTTTTGGGTATTAGTTCCAAAAGGTCTTGTAGGTCTTCATAGAACCATTCAGCTTCAGCTTCTTCATCATTACTGGTTGGGGCATGGACTTGGATTACTGTGATATTGAATGGTTTGCCTTGGAAACGAACAGAGATCATTCTGTCGTTTTTGAGATTGTATCCAAGTACTGCACTTCCAACTCTGTGGTTGACTATTATGGCTACTCCATTTCCTCTAAGGGATTCTTGCCCGTATTAGTAGGTATAATAGTCATCGGAGTTAAATTCACCCATTCCAGTCCATTTTAGTTCGCTGATTCCTAGAATGTCGACGTTCACTCTTGCCATCTCCTGTTTGACTATTTCCAATTTGCCTTGATTCATGGACCTAACATTCCCAGTTCCTATGCAATATTGCTGTTTACAGCATCAGGCTTTGCTTCCATCACCAGTCACATCCACAACTGGGTGTTGTTTTTGCTTTGGCTCCGTCTCTTCAATCTTTCTGTAGTTATTTCTCCACTGATCTCTAGTAGCATATTGGGTACCTACGCGGGGAGTTCATCTTTCAGTGTCCTATCTTTTTGCCTTTTCATACTGTTCATGGAGTTCTCAAGGCAAGAATACTGAAGTAGTTTGCCATTCCCTTCTACAGTGGACCGCATTTTGTCATAACTCTCTACGATGACCTATCTGTCTTGGGTGGCCATACAGGGCATGGCTCATAGTTTCATTGATTTAGACAAAGCTGTGGTCCATGTGATCAGATTGGTTAGTTTTCTGTGATTGTGGTTTTCAGTCTGTCTGCCCTCTGATGGATAAGGACAAGAGGCTTATAGAAGCTTCCTGTTGGGAAAGACTGACTGAGGTGGAAACTGAGTCTTGTTCTGGTGGGAAAGGCCATGCTCAGTAAACCTTTAATCCAATTTTCTGTTGTTGGGTGAAGCTGTATTCCCTTCCTGTTATTTACCTGGGGCCAAACTATGCTTCCTTGGTGGCTCAGATGCTTTCCCTTTATTTTTTTGGGCTCCAAAATCACTGCAGCTATGAAATTAAAAGACGCTTACTCCTTGGAAGAAAAGTTATGACCAACCTAGATAGCATATTCAAAAGCAGAGACATTACTCTGCCGACTAAGGTCTGTCTAGTCAAGGCTATGGTTTTTCCTGTGGTCATGTATGGATGTGAGAGTTGGACTGTGAAGAAGGCTGAGCAATGAAGAATTGATGCTTGTGAACTGTGGTGTTGGAGAAGACTCTCGAGAGAGGGACTGCAAAGAGATCCAACCAGTCCATTCTAAAGGAGATCAGCCCTGGGATTTCTTTGGAAGGAATGATGCTAAAGCTGAAACTCCAGTACTTTGGCCACCTCATGTGAAGAGTTGACTCATTGGAAAAGACTTTGATGCTGGGAGGGATTAGGGGCAGGAGGAGAAGGGGACAACAAAGAGGATGAGATGGCTGGATGGCATCACTGACTCTATGGATGCGAGTCTGAGTGAACTCCGGGAGTTGGTGATGGACAGGGAGGCCTGGCGTGCTGGAATTCATGGGGTCGCAAAGAGTCAGACACTGTTATGCCCAGAGTCCGAGTCCCAAAAACTGAGAGAATAAGACATCCACAGCAATGCAAAAACATAAAGGGGTTTTATTACTATCCTGAGCTAGGGCTCCAGTCTCATCCAGCACAGTGGAGTCTTGGCGAGAGCCCCGAGCTCTGAATTACAGCTGCTTATATCCAGGTGGTCTTTTATCTGAGCAATAGTGTAGTTGGTGTGTGGTGACTGACTCAACCTTGGGTCATCATGGTGATTGACATAACCTTGATTGACTCAACCTTGGGTCATCATGGTGATTGACTTAACCTTGATTGACTCAACCTTGGGTCATTGGGGACCTTGGTGTCATCAGGGACCTTGGTGGGACTTCCTAGAATTATGACTCATGCATACAAGAACCTGAGGCTTAGGCCTAGTGTGGCCTGTTGAGCCTGTCATGGCTCAGGTCAGGTCCCAACAGACACGACTGAGCGACTGAACAGAACTGAACTGAACTGACCTGAACTGACAGCGTCTGCCTGCAATGCGGGAGATCTGGGTTCAATCCCTGGGTCGGGAAGATCTCCTGGAGAAGGAAATGGCAATCCACTCCAGTATTCTTGCCTGGAAAATCCCATGGATGGAGGAACTTGGTAGGCTATAGTCCATGGGGTCGCAAAGAGTCAGACATGACTGAGCGACTTCACTTTAACTTCAAACCATGGTGGAGGTAATGAAGATAATGGCAACCTTCTTCAAAAGGTCCAATGCATGTACTGCTACACTCATTGCCCCCAACCCTGAAGTTGGCCATCAGGGACCCATGCCTCAGTACTTAACCACTACTGTTTTCTTTCACCACTAAGCCTATGTGCTCCTTGATTTATCACTTTATCTAGCAAGTGTTGATTTTTCTTTTGCAAACTCTCCAATAATTTTTTCATAGGCTTTTCTGAAATCTGCTTTTTTTCTCAATGAAATTTTTGATCATTTTCTCCATCAAGAAATATAGGGCTAAATCACAGTTTTTAGATAATATATATCAATTTGATATACGTGTCTTTACCATAAAATATTTTTAAAAATCAACCAGATACTTTTCAGTAGAGTGGAATGAAGATAATTGCCTGACTTTGCTCTGCCCTCTGGCCTCTGGCTTAGTTGATTGCTCCAAGGGTGGAAATATTTATGTCCTGAAATTTCACAGATATATAAATTTCAAATCTGCTTTCAGTTAACTTGCTTAGCAATCACCGAACACTTTCAATTTAACGATTATTGTTTTCTTTGAAAACTGGGGGAATTCTATTGTATTAATGTCTTTATTTTAAAAATAAGTACATTTCCAGTTATCTCTACTCTTTCTATGAAATTCCTATTACTAGGTCCAAGGATACTCTTTTTTTAAGTTGCTATGATTAGGTAACAAATTACTCCAGAACTTATTTCTTCACAACAACTTTTTAATATTGCTTATGACTTTGTAAGTCGGAACTTTTGGAAACATTTTTGGTTAGATGGGTCTCACTTGGGGATTCTAATGGAGTTGCAGCATACTTCAGCTGGGATTGTAGTCATCTGAAGACTCTGCTTTGCTGGACATTCAAAATAACTCATTCATAAGGTGGTAATTGATGCTAGGAGCTTAGGGACTGCTGTCATTTGGAGTAGCTGCACGTGACTTCTTCAGGTGCCTTGGACCCCAGCTTGATTTCTTTCTGCAGAAATTTGTTGAATTCTCCAAGCTTCTGATGACTCACTTCATCATGTGGTGGTTTTGTATTGTGCTTTTTGGATATCCTTTTGCTACCATGTTTTTTAAACTGTTTTAGTGAAACATGACATAGTTACAAAGTGTGCACAGAATTTTTTTTAACTCAGTTAATTTTCATTAAGTGAACACATCCATAGAATTGGAACAAGATCAATATGTAGAACATTACCAGCATCACTAAAGTCTCCAATTTCAGTATCTCCTTCTGAGCCTTTCTCCGGTGTCCTAACTTCGAACACCATTGATTGGTTTTGCCTGCCTTGGGGTTAATTTTAAGGAAGTCATGGAGTAACACTATGAGTTTGTGTTAGTTGCTCAGTTGTGTCCAATTCTTTGTGACTTCATAGACTGTAGCCTGCTAGGCTCCTCTGCCCATGAAATTCTCCAGGCAAGAATACTGGAGTGGATAGCAATTCCCTTCTCCATGGGGTCTTCCTGACCCAGGGATCAAACTTGGGTCTCCTGCACTGCAGGCAGATTCTTTACCATCTGAACTACAAAGGAATCCACGAACTCTGATTGTGAGTCTTATTACCTGATGTTATGTTTGTGGGAGGAAATCACACTGTAACATATACCGATTTATTCACCCTATTATTATATTGTATGAAAGGTCATAGTTTGGCTATTTTATTATTAATGTATTTTTGCAGGTTTTAGTTTTTATGAATAGTGACCCTATAATCTAGTAATTCAAGTAGCTTATTTGCACATTCTTTTGAACTTTCTCCCTACACAATTCATTTGTGAATAATGACTTTACAATGCCTTGATAACGCTGTTGGGTGGGAGAAAAGAGAGATGCACTTACTTAGACTGACTTCTTGACCAGAAGCCTGGCAAGCACATTTTATGTATAGACGATTTACTAAACCTTCTTTCATAAATGTTGAATCAGTGTGTCTTCCTGGGTATATGAATAGCTGCTTTTTCATAAATTTTGTGATACTGTGTACATTTTGGTATTAACTCTTGCCAATCTTTTATCCAAAAAAGACTTTAAAATTGCAATGATTACTAGAAATTTGCATTGAAATTATTTTGTAAATTTCCTTATTATATCTTTTGATCATTTTTCTTTTGACATGCCTTGTGAATTAAGATAGTATTTGACATATGAGAAATCTGCCAAAGAGGGACTTAAATAGATAGGGATGAATATCACAGACTCCATGTTTTTTCCTTCACACTCTTAACAAGTGGCTTTCATCTTATAATTGTCACCTTTTGGTATAAGATGGATATTCTCTCTGTTTCTCCAGCAGCAAGAAGGAGATGGGGGTAAAGATTTATACCATTTACATTTCTCCAACTTTAAAAGTTTTCCCAGAAGCTTTGTCTTGTAATTTTTGCTTCTATCTTATTGTGTGCGTGTGTGTGCCCAGTTGCTTGAGTCATGTCTGACTGTGACCCTGTGAACTGTAGCTACCAGGCTCTTTTGCCCGTGGGATTCTCCAGGCAACGATACTGAAGTGAGTTACCATGCCCTCCTCCAGGGGATCTTTCCCAACCCACTTCTCTGGGACACCTGCATTGCATGCAGATTCTTTACTGCTAGGCCACCAGGGGAGCCCTCTATCTTACTATCCAGAATTAAGTCATGTAGTGACCCCTAGTTACTCTGGAGCAGGAAAAGTAGCCAAGTATAGACAGAGGAATCACCATTTCAAACAAAATCAAGGTCTGTTTGTAAGAAAATATGGAAGAGTAGATTGGGTAGGCAATAGCAAAATTTTTCTCTGTTTATCAGTCTAGCTCCCCAACACCAATACACAACTTCTCATACATAGGATCTTTTTACCATCATCTCAAGAAGTATTCCCTGAAAGGCTCCTCATGGTCTGGTGGCTTATGAACTAAAAGACTGGTCACCTGTCTATGATATAGTCTGTATACACCATAGAGTAAGAATTTTATGCTTCTTTCATAGCTACAATTAAAATTACAAAGCAGAAAGGGGCCAGTGGGAACTACACAGTGGCTACTTTTCTCTGAAAATACCAAACCCTCCAAGGCAGCCATAGTAAGGTCTCCCTGGCTACAACCATGATGTAAACCCATTGGCAATGCATCAGGTATGTTTCATTAGAATCAGAAACTGAGATGTTGATTCTTATACAAGTCATTTATTGATAGAGTATCCTCAAGAGAATCTTATGAGGAAATGAGGACAGCATGAAAGGAAGGGGAAGAAGCTAGGAGCAAGTTTAACTCAAGTCTCAAGTTCATCGTTGGGGACTTTGGGAGTAGGCATGGCATCACAGAGTTGTCCCTTTTTGAAGCAATGGTGTTGGGCTTTTATATTTGTATCAGTGGGTCCTTAGCTGCCTGGTACCACTCAGCTGCAGGATTTTGGGTGGCCACCATCCTGAGTCAGGGGGCTCTGATTGGTGGAGAGCGCGTCTCTGGAGGAAGATACAGCTATCAGCCATTAGCAGCCAAGCACAACAGCTGGGCCTGGAGATCTGGGCAGGTTCCAAACAGCATCAGAGAGCTGATCTGGCAACTCCTATGTATCTAGGGAATTTCTGCATTTTGTTTTCTTTGGCTTCTTCTACCCAATGCATATTGGGAGAAAGTTGGAGGAGAGGATTTCTGTTTGCTCCCTTTTTCCATTGATTCTTCTGAGGTGGGCTTAAGGGAAGGAGGATGTCTTGGTTAGTCAGCTTTCTAAGCCCTCTCCCATGGGTATAATTTTGGGGACCTAGAGATGAGTTTAGGGGTTCAAAGATCGCAAGCTGTTGCAGACAGGCCTGAGATTTTGTTTGTAAAGTAAGATCCTCAAACACTTTCTAATTTTTTTTCCAGTTACATGCAGTTAGAATGTTTACTTCTGCATGATGTTTAAATATAAAGATTGTCTGGTTTTATTTAATGGCCTCATCACTCAGGTTACCACCTTAGGGATACTTGTGGATGTTTTAGCTTCGTGGTGATGGGATTTTTCTGAACTCTTTACTAACTAAGAAACTGAGGAACAGAGAAATTAAATGCCTGGTAGCAGGCTACACACTTGAGTAGATAAGTTCAGTTTTCCTTCCTCCAGGTCCAGTGTTTTGACTAAATTGTATTCTCGTTGGTATGTGATTGAGAGATAACTGTAATATTAATGGAAGTCTATTTTTATTGAATGTCTACTATATTATTCCAAATGCTTTAGAAACATAATTTCATCCTTCCAAGAAATCTAAAAATAAATTTCAAGAGGTGACATGGCTAAAAGGGACTGAGCTATTTGAGACTATGCCTAATATTTAGCAGAAAATATTATCCTTCTCAAATTAGACTCCCTAATTCCAAGTGTCATTTTCTTGGTTTTCAAAACCATTCTCTCTCTCTCTCTTTTTTCCCTCCAAATATACTTCCCTTTGACCCTTGTCTGGTTCATGTCATGATAATTTCACATCAGGGCTATTGAAATTGCCACTTTCTGTATTTTCTATAACTGATCTCATCTGATTTTTAAGGCTTCTTTGCTTCCCAAAGCAGGAAGATTTCAACCTTGCCATTTAAAAAGAAATGAGTCTCATTTAAAAGTTTCTCTTTATGATAAGTATTTAGTCAATTTAAACTCCCTTTCAAGACCTACCCCCCCCCCTTTTTTTTCTTCCAGGATTTCTTTGTTTCCTTTTCCCACGATTGCAACCAGGCTTGAATGAAAGCTCAGCTATTCCTACAGTGGTGGAGAAGGAGCCTCTTGCCCTCTTGCTTTTTTTTTGGGGGGGGGGGTGTCTGCATTAACCTCAGGGGAAGAGAATACCTCCATATCTCCTATTCCCAGGCATCTTCTGCGGTAGTCTCTGCTGAGATGTGGTCCCATTGTCTTTCTTTCTAGATAGTATGCTGACATCCATTGCTGAAACTTGTGTTCCTATTAGGGAAAGCACACTGACTGAAACTTCCCACCCTGGCCAGGCACCATAGTAACCATTTCAGTGAGTTGTTTTATGATAGGAGGTCGTGGTAAGGAACATGGAACTGATAAGCCACCATCAACCGGAAGAGTTCGGGGAAGGTCAAAAGGTGACATCATGTGTCCAACCACCTCCCAGAATCCTCACCTGACATGCATCTTGGGTAAGCAATGCCTGCACCACCAGGAAGTTCTCTGAGTTAGAATGATTGGCCAGACACAACCTGGAAACTTCTCCCATCACTATAAAACCTGAGACTGTGAGCCATGTTGCAGAGAAGTTCCCCTGGGTTCCCTTACCCTACTGCTCTCCACCTGGGTCCTCCCTCCCAATAACATCTCTTGCTTTGTCAGCACGTGTGTCTCCTCAGACAACTCATTTCTGAGTATTAGACAAGAGCCCCATTTGGGCCCTGGAAAGGGTCCCCCTTCCACAACAGTCTCAGCCACTTCCTGGCCTCCTGCCTTTTATAGCCCTCACACCCCTGCGCTCTACTTGGCGTCACTGGGGCTCAAGTATGACACCTGCACACAAGCAATGGGCCAGGGTGCGCTGATGCAGGCAGATTCCCCAGGAGACCATCTTCTTGTGCCCTATTAGAAGAGGTGGGGAAGCAAAGAGTCTGCCAGAATGTTCTTGGGTTCTTTCTAAGCTTTCTTGGAGCCTCTATCAGAGTTTCTATTATGCTTTTTCCTCCCTTTTGCAGGGATTCAAGCAACATCTTTACATGTATAAAGAAAGCGAATATGAAAGTAAAGTTGCTCAGTTCTGACCAACTCTTTGGGACCCCGTGGACTGTAGCCTTCCAGACTCCTCTGTCCACGAGATTTTCCAGGCAAGAATACTGGAGTGGGTGGCCATTCCCTTCAAAGTCTCTCTCAAGCTCTTGCCACACTGGAACCAAGCAGGACCCAGTGGGGCTCCTGGGCACAAAAGTCTTTCTGTGTCTGCCTCCCTCTGCTCTCTTCCCTTTCTTGATTACAGGAAATAGGCTTCATTCAGCCTCCCTAATTGTCTCTGAGTTCCAAAGGGCATGTTCAAATAGTTGCTAATCAAGGAAGGGAGAAGATGAGGAGACAAGGGAGGAACAGCCTTGGGGTAATGTCCTGGTTCCTCCTCAATGGATGTCATCAGTTCAGTTCAGGTTGGTTGTGTCCAACTCTTTGTGACGCCATGGGCTGTAGCACATCAGAACTCCCTGTCCATCATCAACTCCCGGAGTTTACTCAAAATGGACTATTATCTGTTGAGTCAGTGATGCCATCCAACCATCTCATCCTCTGTCGTCCCCTTCTCCTCTCACCTTCAGTCTTTCCCAGCATCAGGGTCTTTTCCATTGGGTCAGTTCTTCATATCAGGTGGCCAAAGTATTGGAGTTTCAGCTTCAGCATCAGTCCTTCCAATGAATATTCAGGACCGATTTTCTTTAGGATGGACTAGTTGGATCTCCTTGCAGTCCAAGGGATTCTCAAGAGTGTTCTCCAACACCACAGTTCAAAAGCATCAATTCTTTGGTGCTCAGCTTTCTTATAGTCCAACTATCACATCCATACATGACTACTGGAAAATCCATAGCCTTGACTAGATGGACAAAAGTGAAAGAGGAAAGTGAAAGCGAAACACGAGAGTGAAAAAGTTGGCTTAAAACTCAATGTTTGGAAAATGAAGATCATGGCATCTGGTCCCATCACTTCATGGCAAACAGATGAGAAAACAGTGGAAACAGTGACAGACTTTATTTTGGGGGGCTCTAAAATCACTGCAGATGGTGACTACAGCCATGAAATTAAAAGACGCTTGCTCCTTGGAAGAAAAGTTATGACCAACCTAGACAGCATATTAAAAATCAGAGACATTACTTTGCCAGCAAAGGTCCGTCTACTCAAGGGATATACATAACAATATCTGTGAGCTGCTTTACAGGTACTGAAACCCCCTGCAGGTGAGAGAACTTAGCCCTGTGCTACCCACTAGCAGGTAGAGCCCAAACCAGTTGGAACCAGAAAATTGTTGTTGCTGACTCCCACTTACCTTAGCACCAATCAATCAGAAGAATGTTCATGAGCTGATCACACCCTCTTTGAACTATTACTATAAAGCTCCTCACCACCTACTGGAGGTTAGGACACACAGTTTTGAGGCATTAGCCTACTGTGGCCCCCTTTGCCTGTAGAGCAATAAAGCTATTTTTTCTACTTCATCCAAAACTCTGTATCCAAGATTTAATATGGTGTTGGTGTATAGGGACCTTTTCATACTGTTCATGGGGTTCTCAAGGCAAGAATACTGAAGTGGTTTGCCATTCCCTTCTCCAGTGGACCACGTTTTGTCAAAAGTCTCCATCATGACCTGTCTGTCTTGGGCGGCCCTACACGGCATGGCTCATAGTTTCATTGAGTTAGACAAGGCTGTGATCCATGTGATCAATTTGGTTAGTTTTCTGAGATTGTGGTTTTTGTTCTGTCTGCCCTCTGATGAATGAGGATAAGAGGCTTATGGAAGCTTCCTGATGGGAGGGACTGGCTGGGGGAAAACTGGGTCTTGCTCTGGTGGGTGAGGTCTTGTTCACTAAGTCTTTAATCCAACATTCTGTTGATGCTGTGGGGCTGTGTTCCTGCCCTGTAGTTTGGCCTAAGGCCAAACTATGGTAGGGATAATGTCCTCCTTTAAAAGGACTTATGCCAGCGTGCTGTGGCTCCCAGGACTGTTGTAGTCAGGGCCTCTGACCTTGCAGCAGGCCACTGTCAACCCATGCTTCCACCAGAGACTCTGGGACACTTACAGGCAAGTCTGGGTCAGTTTCTTGTACAAGGCTGGATTCAACATCAAAAGTAGAAGGGCATTTCTCAACATCTCCGTAAAGTATTACTTATATTAACTGTATTTTTAGACCTCTAAGCTTTATTCTTTATTTTAAAAAAATTTATTGATTTATGACTGCACTGGGTCTTTGTTGCTGTGCATGGGCTTTCTCTAGGTGCAGTGGGAGGGCTTCTTATTGTGCTGGTTTCTCTGGTTTTGCAGCCTGAGCTCTAGGGTATGTGGGTTTCAGTAGTTGCGGTGCACAGGCTTAGTCATCCCATGACAGGTATGATCTTCCTGGGGCAGGAATTGAACCCCTGTTCCCTGAATTGCCAGGCAGATTTTTAACCACTGAACCACCAGGAAAGTTCCATCTAAGCTTTATTCTTAATACATACAAGGGGGTTGTGGGATTTAGGAAACTTTCTTTTCTCATCAAACCCAGGCTTTCAAGACTCACTAAAACTAAACATTCCAGCTCTTACAGCCTGGAGAATGAAGTCTCATCTTTCTAACTTGGAATTTAACATCTTTCACAGTTTGATTGTCGACCTATCTTTCTGTTTTCAAAGTCTCTGTCTCCAAAAGGATTCATATCTCTATTCCTGTTTAGACCACTTACCCAAACTGAAATACCCATCTCATCACCTTTCTCCCCTGTTTTGCCTCCTAGTTGATCAATTGCACAATCTCTTCCATCATTTTATTTTTATTCTCAGTCCCACCTCTGAGTTTTGGCAGTTCTCAGGGTTTTATTCTTTACTTTCTCTTGTTTTGTGGGCTTTTTTTCCACCTGATTGTACCTGCCCCTAGTTCTTGACTACTGCCTCTAGTTGATGGCTCCCACACCATTTCTCTTGGAGCAGGTTGTTTCTTTACTGGAGCCATTTATGTCTCCTGCAGGCTCTGCAGACAGCATGCATTCAAAGCTAGTGTTAAAGAAATGGGGGACAGAGAGCTGTAGTTCTTATATTCTCAACAATTTAAGCCAAATCTGTTGTCTCAAGATGAAGAAAGCTTCAAAAATGATGGAGAATTTAGAATGTAGGAAATTCAGCTTTTTGAGTGTTATATGTTAATTTACCATAGGGAAAAGTCAATAGATGCATGTAGGTATAAAATTTGTGCCATCTGCCCAAGTTTTGGAAGGAATAATACTATGACTCTCTCACTTATGTTCTGTTTCATGTTTATTCCTTAAAAACTTTTCTGTCCTGATTATAAATATAATGGGCTTCCCAGGTGGCACTGCTCCTGCTAAGTCACTTCAGTCGTGTCCGACTCTGTGCGACCCCATAGACTCTGTGTAGTCCACCAGGCTCCCCCGTCCCTGGGATTCTCCAGGCAAGAACACTGGAGTGGGTTGCCATTTCCTTCTCCAATGCATGAAAGTGAAAAGTGAAAGTGAGGTCGCTCAGTCGTGTCCGATCCTCAGCGACCCCATGGACTGCAGCCTACCAGGCTTCTCCATCCATGGGATTTTCCAGGCAAGAGAACTGGAGTGAGGTGCTATTGCCTTCTCACTAGTGGTAAAGAACCCATCTGCCAATGCAGGAGACTTAAGAGATGCAGTTTTGATATCTGGATAGACGAGATCCCTTGGAGGAGGGCATGGCAACACACTCCAGTATTCTTGCCTGGAGAATCCCCATGGACGGGAGCCTGGAGTCCATAGGGTCGTAAAGAGTCAGACACTACCGAAGTGACTTAGTACATAAATGTAATAAAAGCTTATTAACAAATAATTGGAATACTAAAAAAAACTACAAGGAGAAAAATAAAAATGGGTCTTAGGTCACCATCCAGAAATTAGAACAAGTAAAATTTAAAATTATACTTCATTCTGAACTTTTTTCTGTGCATAGTTAATATATTGAATTGGATAGTTTGTTTATCCATTTACATTTAGGTAAAATTTGGTGGCTTAGATAGTAAAGAATCTGCCTGCAATGTGGGAGACCTGGGTTTGGTCCCTGGGTTGGGAAGATCTCCTGGAGAAGAAAATGGTAACACACTGCAGTACTCTTGCCTGAGAATTCCATGGACAGAGGACCCTGGCAGGCTACAGTTTCTGGGATCTCAAAGAATCAGATATGACTGAATGATTAAACATTCACCATAGGACTAACTATCGTTCTGTATTTGTAGTTTCCACTAATATTATATAGGGAATATTTTTATAATTTCTTGTAATTACCATTTTAGTGATTGTAGTATATCCCATTGTCTGAATATTATACTATAATTTATTTCATTATTCTCCTTTTATTGATGCTTCAGATATTTCAATATTTTTTTCTGTTTTTAAAGGGTGTGAATGAAGAAGAGAAGGAAAAAACACAACTCTGAGAACTGAGAAAACTCAGAATGAAGCTGAAAGACAGGAAATATAATGGAGGAGATTGCTTGTCAGTGANTGAACATCCCTTTATCTCATGTCTTTGATCTCATGTCTGCTTATTTTCTTCAAATTAAGTCCTAGAAATTACTAGGACTAAAGTTGGGAATTTTTTTCTTTGCCTCAACTAACTAATCAAGGTCCAATCTTTCTTATTCAATCTGATCTGGAATTCATCAAAAGCATAGTGTGAATGTTCCTGATTATTTTCTTTTTTAAACTATAGCTTTTCTTTCTCTAAAAGAAAAAAAAATCAATAACTTGTTTTTCAAACTTGTAAAAAACTTGCCTTTTTAAACTGATGATTGCTCCAAGAGCATGTATATCTATCTCCACATACCCTTTCTTCAGATTCTCCCAGCAGAAACACAGTAACTCCCCCAACCTTACGTGTTTGAGAGATAGTTAGCGTTCTGAAGCAGATGAGGCCAGAGAACATAGCCAATATTTAAGGAAGGAACATCTTAAGTATTTTCTTTGATCCTTTAAAGAGAATAACACTGTATAAAAGACACAACGACTTATTGACTGTTTTAGGCATTGTACAATGTTCTGGATTACCTGTGCATTTTAGACAAAAGATGTAAACACAGTTCCTTTTGTCTAAGTTTTTTTTTTCCTCCATCATAAGTGATATTCTTCAACACATCTTGAAACCAAGTTTGTTTCTTCTGAGTGAAGTAATTGGTTATTGTTATGGCCTGAATATTTGTGGCCACAAGTTCATATACTTTGGCCACCTGATGTGAAGAGCTGACATATTGGAAAAGACCCTGATGCTGGGAAAGATTGAGGGCAGGAGGAGAAGGGGGATGACAGAGGTTGATATGGCTAGATGGCATCATCGACTCAATGAACACGAGTTTGAGCAAACTGCGGGAGATAGTGAAGAACAGGGAAGCCTGTTGTGCTGCAGTCCATGGGACTGCAAAGAGTTGGACATGGCTAAGGAACTGAACAACAGCAATAGATTCATATATTGAAGTATTAACTCCCCATGTGATTGTAGTATGGGGAATAGAGATGTGGTAGAGTAGTATGTAGAGATGGGGTCCCTAGGGAAGTATTTAAGCCTTTATGAAATCAGAAGAATGAGAATGGGATCCCATAGAATTAGTGTTCTTAGAGGAAAAAAGATCCCAAAGAACATAGGCGCTCTCTCTCACTCCCCATTGGCATAGAAAAAAGACCATGTGAGAACATAGTGAAAACTGGTTGTCTACAAGACAGGAAGAGATCTCTCCCCAGAAATCAACCATGCTGCCACTCTGATCTGATTTCCTGTCTCAAGAGCTGTGGGAAAATAATTTCTGTTTAAGCCACTTTCTCTGTTGTATTATGTTATGGCAGTGTAGAAGATGAATAGTCACTAGTCTAATGTCAGACAGAACCTGGGAGCATAGAGAAGACATAAAGAGTCACTTGTTGAATGCTAAAAGGTGACTAGGGGTAAGAATTTGGGAGGAAAAAAAAAACAAAAAACAAAATAAAACCTTGGCCTCTCCTGTGTGAAAATACAAACAATTTAAATAAATAAAAAAGAACAATAGTCTTAACTGAGTATTTTTAAACATAAGTGAGAAAAATGAATTGTGAAGCTTCTTAAACAACAAAATTCTTGAACCTCAAGCCCAGATTTTCATTTTGTCAGTTGGGTGGGGTCTCTGTGTTTTATTTTCTATATTAAGAAGCATCTCAAATAAGTCTGATGATTAATTTGGTTTTGGAACCTCTAATCTAAACACTACAGTGTTTACTTTTCACTGCTTTTAAAAGAAAGATACTATTTGCTTTATACTCATCAAATGAGTATAACAACACACAGTGGCCAACTGACTTACTGCTAAACAGTCTTCTCTTATAATTAACAAAGAATTTGATAAAAACTTGTAGTCATTCTATATTTTTATCAATTCATTCTTATTAAATTCTCATTTTAGGAAACTTGCCTGGAAGGATGACTCACATTTTATCCAGCTTCAAAAGAAAACATTTTAGTGTTTGTGTTTAATTTCCAGGGTAAGATTGATTGCTTTAGAGAATTAAAACAAACAAACAAAAACAACAATAGATTCATTTTTCCCCCATAGAGATATTTCAGAATAACAGCTGATGAATTCATTTTTAATCTCTTTGTGATATTCTTTGTTCTATTTCTGAAGAAGAATTTCTTTTCTTTTATTTTCTCTCCCTCTTCTCACCGTCTCCAACCATTTTAGTAACTCTAATTTTTATGTGATCTTATTTTTAAAAATTTGGTCAAAGCTATTAAAAAGGAGCAGATGCTTCCTGAAAAGTGCTGTTGCACATTTGCTTCAGAGATTGTTCTGTTTTAATAACATGAATTTTTGTATTTCTCTGATCATTTACCATTGTATATCTTGGTTTGATTTGAAATCAACTAATATCTACTCTTGCTTGGAGAATCCCATGGGCTGAGGAGCCTGGTAGGCTGCAGTCCATGGGGTCGCAAAGAGTCAGGCACGACTGAGTGACTTCACTTTCACTTTTCACTTTCTTACATTGGAGAAGGAAATGGCAACCCATTCCAGTGTTCTTGCTTGGAGAATCCCAGGGACGGAGGAGCCTGGTGGGCTTTTGTCTATGGGGTCGCACAGAGTCGGAAACGACTGAAGCAACTTAGCAGCAGCAGCAACACTCCAAAAACCATTGTGGGGCTGATTATTATTTGTTGTATTGAATCACATAAATTGCTGCATTTAAAGGTTAAAAAAATCAACTCAGTATTAACAATTTCACATGACCCAGCCTAATATAAGCAAGAGAGTTCCAGAAAAACATCTATTTCTGCTTTATTGACTATGCCAAAGCCTTTGACTGTGTGGATCACAATAAACTGTGGAGAATTCTGAAAGAGATAGGAATACCAGACCANAACATTCAGAAAACGAAGATCATAGCATCTGGTCCCATCACTTCATGGCAAATAGATGGGGAAACAGTGTCAGACTTTGCTCTTTTGGGCTCCAAAATCACAGCAGATGTTGATTGCAGCCATGAAATTAAAAGACGCTTACTCCTTGGATGGAAAGTTATGACCAACCTAGATAGCATAATAAAAAGCAGAGATATTACTTTGCCAACAAAGGTCCATCTAGTCAAGGCTATAGTTTTTCCTGTGGTCATGTATGGATGTGAGAGTTATAGACTGTGAAAAAAACTGAGCACCGAAGAATTGATACTTTTGAACTGTGGTGTTGGAGAAGACTCTTGAGAGTCCCTTGGACTGCAAGGAGATTCAACCAGTACATTCTAATGGAGATCAGTCCTGGGTGTTCTTTGGAAGGACTGATGTTGAAACTGAAACTCCAATACTTTGGCCACCTCATGTGAAGAGTTGACTCATTGGAAAAGACTCTGATGCTGGGAGGGATTGGGGACAGGAGGAGAAGGGGATGACTGAGGTTGAGATGGCTGGATGGCATCACCGACTCAATGGACATGAATTTGAGTGAACTCTGGGAGTTGGTGATGGACAGGGAGGCCTGGTGTGCTGCGATTCATGGGGTCACAAAGAGTCAGACATGACTGAGTGACTGAACTAACTGAACTGAACTGAATATACTTGTTGGGTGAATAAACTGAATTTCAGGCAGATTAAATGACTTTGCTCAAGGTTATCTAAATGTAAAAGAAGTAGTTTCCACATCTTCTTTTCCCCTAAATCCTAGCTGTTTGTCTTAGAATAAAAAACGTATTTACCAATGCCCACAATGTATTCTTGCCTGGAAAATCCCATGGACGGAGGAGCCTGGTAGGCTATAGTCCATGGGTCGCAGAGAGTTGGACACGACTGAGTGACTTCACTTTCTTCTTTCTTACAACACGTTTTTCATTTTTTCTTTTCATAAATTGAAAACAATTAGAGCATAAGTTGTGTTACTTAGTGTATACCACACATGCATACAACTCTGATTCATAGAACATTCATGTTGCATTTGTATTACTTCAACATCAAGTAGGCTCTTCTATGTTGCTCTCTAGATGTACATGGTTAAATGTGAATTTACCTTTTTATGTTATAGAACTTACTACTGCAATATAAACAAATTTTAAGTTGATCAAATCTACACTAAAGGGCTTCCCTGATGGCTCAGTGGTAAAGAATCTGCCTGCCAACACAGGAGACACAGGTTCGATCCCTGATCCAGGAAGACCCCAGATGTTACAGAGCACTAAGCCCATGCGCCACAATCACTGAGCCTGTGCTCTAGAGCCTGGAAGCTGCAACTATTGAACCTATGTGCCACAACTACTGAAGCCCTTGAGCCCTAAAGCTTGTGCTCTGCAGCAAGAGAAGCCACCGCAATGAGAAGCCCTTGCACTGCAACTAGGAAGTAGCCCCTGCTTGCCACAAATACAACAAGGAAGACCCAGGAAACATCCAAAATGGAGTCTGGCTATTTAATAGCATTTTTTTTTGGTGTGTAATCTGTTTCCCCTTGGGTGTGCGTGGGACATGTGACTTGTTTTGAACAAATATAGAAACTGGGATGAGCTGTCACTTTTGTGATTATGTTCTATTATACTGTACAGGTAAGGACAATACTCCCATGATTATAGCACATTATCTGTGTACAAAGAGTCTAAGCCTACTCAGTCTCCTCTCCTGCTGGCCTTGAGGAAGCATACTGCTATGCTGTCAACCTCAAATGGAGAGGACCACATGGCAAGGGACTGTGGGCAACCACCAGGAGCCAGGGGTTTCAGGTCTTTAGCTCAAATGACTGAATTCTGCCAGCAGCTACAACCATAAAGGCTTGGAAGAGAACTCTGAGATTCAGATGAGATTCTAGCCCACTTGACACCTTGAGTGTAACCTGTGAGACCCTGAAGCAGAAAACTGTGTCCAGACTCTCCATGAAAAGTGCGAGATACTTAAATGTGTGTTAGATGCAAGTTTATGGCAGTATATTTCTCAGAAGAGATAACTAATGTACCAAAGGGATGGCAATTTTTTCCCCTAACTCTCTCCCTATGTCTTTTGATACGAAGAAAGCTTCTCAGATTTGAAAAAAAGGTATTTAATAAATATGTATGTATTTTAATTTTTTAGTAGATGGACCATAGATTAAAGTCAGAAGTGGATGGTTTTAAACATAGCAGAGGGTTTCAGAAGGAAATGGAAGGGAAAGAACTGTAATATGTAGTATAGCAACAATGGGAAACTAATACATCTTTTTATACATTCCAGAGAAAAGAAAAATAGAAGGCATTAACTCAATGTAATCCTTTACCTGGACCCTTAAGAATATTTTGGATTTTTTTTTTCCGTTTCCCTTTGACATGCTGTTATGATCCTGGGATGTGTTCCCTTTATTGATTGTTTGCAAAATGCACATTTTTATTTATGACTTCAAAAAAAACTCTGTGAAAGCTGGAAACTAACACTCTCAAGACAAGGCAAGTTATTCCAATCAGTAGTAAGCATAAGAGAATAAAGAGAGCCAAGAGTTTACATTTCCAAGGTTAGAACATATTTTAAACAATGTTTTCACATCTTTTAAAAAGAGCATTTTCTCTGATTTAAATTTTATAGCTTGGGAGTGCTAAAATATTATAGATTCATTTATATAACCCTAACATGCTAGTCTGTACTAATAACATGTAGCTTAACATTAAAGGGCAGTGTGTTTCAGGAGAGAGATTGCTGCCCAGTTCCTTCAGATGTGATTTGAGGGATGTCATGCAAAATTCTCATTCCTAAATATATCTCCAGACCCACAGAGCCTAACCTTGAAGATGCGCAATAGATATTTACTTAAAATATATGTTGCCAAGAGACCTATTTAAAACAAAAATAACTTTTACATAAGCACATTTACTTATCTGCTCATTCACAAAAGCTTGGTTGTGTAGCAAAAATATAGTACAAAATGCACAGATATTATAACTTACAAGTTTTTAGTAACTAGATTAATCATGGTTATCATTTTGAAATGTGTAGCAATATTGAATCACTACACTGAGTACCAGAACTAACACAGTGTTGTAGGTCAACTATCCTTCAAACCAGGCAAACAAGCAAACTCATAGAAAAAGAGATCAGATTAGTGGCTACCAGAGGCAGGAGTAGGGTAGGAGGAGGTAGAATTGGGTGAAGGCAGCCAAAGGGTACAAACTTCCAGTGATAAGATACATAGATACCAGAGATGTAAACTACCACATAAGAAATATAATGAACACTTGTATGTTATACATGAAATGTGTTAAGAGAGTTATTCCCGAGTTCTCATCAAAAGGAAAATATTTTTTAAAATTCCTTTAATGTCATATCTATGTGGTATGATGGATGATGTTCACCAAACTTATTAGGGCAATTATTTCATGATAGTCAAACCATTATGCTGTACATCTTAAACTTATATTCTAAGTTATATATTAATATCTCAAAAAACAAAAAATCAAGTTTAATTTCTTATAAACTTCTTATGAACTAATTACAAACATCATATCACTCTCTCTGGCCTCCAATTTATTCATTTATAAAATAAGATAAAATGTACCTTCATATAAGAAGTGGTATTGTCCAGAGATTATAGCATAGGTACACAGATTCCGTGTGGGTTGAAGTCTTGGCTCACCCACTCACTCCACGACTACGGGCCAGTTATTCCATGCCCTTGAGGAATAACTCTGCCTCTGTTTTCTCATCTGTAATATACGTCCTACTTGGTAGAGTCGTGGTAAGATTAAGTGTAAGAGCATGTTGTCTGTGCTCAGTCTGTGTTCCCTACTGTAGTTTAGTTGTGAGGGATAGATGAGGTCACATCTGAAAAGCATTTAGCACTCAGTGTCATCCAGTTTCATTTATTTGAATATTATATAGCATAAATATGTTATAGATAGATACAACACATTTAGTATATTGTGTAACATTTCCTCAACCATGCATGCTAAGTTGCTTCAGTTGTGTCTTACTCTTTGAGACTCTGTGGACTGTACCCACTAGACTTCTCTATTCATGGGATTCTCTAGCAAAAATACTGGAGTGGGTTGCTATTCCCTCCTCCAGGGGATCTTTCTGACCCAGAGATGGAACCCGCATCTCCTGCATTGCAAGTAGATCCTTTATTGCTGCACCACTGGTGAAACCTCTCCTCAACCTTAGATAGAGCACCCTATTTTTTCCATATTATTATATTTCAAATATGGGAATGTATCTTACAATTGACTTTTACATTTAGCATAGTGCTTTTCTCCTTCCAAAGTTAATATTAAATTTGTGATGGTGTCTTACAAATGAGGAAATAATTCACATGTGTATATCATACTTATGTATGCATATATTGGTCAAGAAATTTCTTTATTCACCTCTCTTTCCCAAGGGCCCTCATATTTGCTCAAGAAATTTAAGTTGCACTATAAATAAATAACTTATCCACATCTCTGGATTTAATCCAACCTCCACTTTTCCCATGCCATCTTCCCTATATTTCAGTCTAGCTAAAAATACTTTTGGTTAGTCAATTGCTTTTAGATATAATGTGGGGCTGCCTTTGCCTTTGAAATAAAGACAAATCTCATCACATTAGAAATCATGTATATTCCAAAATCTATGTTCCTTCTTGTCTGACTACCTTGGTCCTCCAAAAGTGATCACCTTTGAGTTTCCACTCAGCAGCAAGATCCTGCTCCAACATTCCTGTCTGGTTCCCCTTCTTTCTCTCCACCTCCTTCCCTAACCCCTCCTCCTCCCTTCCAGCAGAGCACAGCTGCTGGGAGGCTGCGCAGTACAGAGAAAGGGCTTGTGAGTCAATGTGGATGGAGGTCTGCAGGGAACATATCTGTGTATGTTTCTCTAGTTTTTCCCTCATGACCAAGAGCCACTTTTTACTTATTTGTATACTTTCAAGGCACAGTACAATGCCTGACCCACAGTATGTAATGCTTTTGAATTATTAAACTGGAATAAGTCACAGATTATTCATTCATGCTTGATTTATTAGTTGACCATCTATTGAGAACTATGAGCTAATTAGCTGGAAGGAAAAAAAGATGAACAAAATTTCTTTCCTTCCACAGAAAGTCAACATATTTATGTAGGAAATGTTATAAGAGCAGATAAGATAGAAAGATTTACTCACTGTTTTTAGGAGAGTGGAAAAGTGAAAATGCAATTGAATTTTGAAGAATGGCCATTTAAGAAGCACAAAATTTAAGTCAAGGAAATTGCAGTATGATTCAGCTCCTCCTGGACATCCTACTGTTCATCCAAGAAAGGGTTACCCCTGATGGCTCAGTAGGTAAAGAATCCAGTTGAAATTCAAGAGACACAGTAGACACAGGTTCCAGCCCCTAGATCAGGACGATCCCGTGGAGGAGGAAATGGCAACCCAGTCCAATACTCTTGCCTGAAAAATTTCACGGACCNGGACATGGAACAACAGACTGGTTCCAAATAGGAAAAGGAGTACATCAAGGCTGTATATTGTCACCCTGCTTATTTAACTTCTATGCAGAGTACATCCTGAGAAACGCTGGGCTGGAAGAAGCACAAGCTGGAATCAAGATTGCCGGGAGAAATATCAATAACCTCAGATATGCAGATGACACCACCCTTATGGCAGAAAGTGAAAAGGAACTAAAAAGCCTCTTGATAAACATGAAATAGGAGAGTGAAAAAGTTTGCTTAAAGCTCAACATTCAGATGGGGAAACAGTGTCAGACTTTATTTTTTTGGGCTCCAAAATCACTGCAGATGGTGACAGCAACCATGAAATTAAAAGACGCTTACTCCTTGGAAGAAAAGTTTTGACCAACCTAGATAGCATATTCAAAAGCAGAGACATTACTTTGCTGACTAAGATCCGTCTAGTCAAGGCTATAATTTTTCCTGCGGTCATGTATGGATGTGAGAGTTGGACTGTGAAGAAGGCTGAGCGCCAAAGAATTGATGTTTTTGAACTGTGGTGTTGGAGAAGACTCTTGAGAGTCCCTTGGACTGCAACGAGATCCAACCAATACATTCTAAAGGAGATCAGTCCTCGGTGTTCATTGGAAGGACTGATGTTGAAGCTGAAACTCCAACACTTTGGCCACCTCATGCAAACAGTTGACTCTTTGGAAAAGACTCTGATGCTGGAACGGATTGGGGGCAGGAGGAGAAGGGGATGACAGAGGATGAGATGTCTGGATGGCATCACTGACTCAATGGACATGAATTTGAGTGAATTCTGGGATTTGGTGATGGACAGGGAGGCGTGGTGTGCTGCAATTCATATGGTTACAAAGAGTCAGACATGACTGAGCAACTGAACTGAACTGAACTGAATTGATAAATGAAATAAATAAAATGTGGAAACTGCATGTCATGGAATATTCAGTAGTAAAAAGTACTGATATGTGCTACAATGTGGGTGAACCTATACAATACTATGTTAAATGAAACAGACTGTATTAGAAATGTTTAAATAACTTTTATAATAGTCTTTACTATATAAAATTTTAAAAACAGGCAAAACTGTAGGGACTGAAATCTTAATGGTTGCTTAGAGTTGGGGAACCATTAAGGAAATATAGAGAGTGATTTTTAATGGAACAGGGTTTCTTTTGGGTGTGACCAGAATTCTCTAAAATTGATTGTGGAGATTATTTCACAGCTCTGTGAATATACTAAAAGGCACAGATGTGTACTTCAAACAGCTGGTGAATAAATTATATTAATATCACAATAAAATCATTTTACAAATAAAGAAATGAAATGAACAGGCAATCCGAAGATTTGCTATAAATTTTTATGTGGAATTGTTAGAACTAAGATGTTTAGTTGTTATACTGCATATCAAATATTCTTAAAATAACAAAATCTGTAGAGAGGAAGAAACTGACAGTACATGAGAGAGATGCAGGGGAGAAAGCAGATGGAGGAGAAAAATCTATAGACTGAGGTCCTTGAAAAACTTGTGGGCAGATGGCATCTGGAACATGGAAGGATTACCTCTTCCACCAGGAGGGGGAGGGAGGTAGCTGAAGATGCATAGGAAAGCAGGTATACTAATAGGCGGAGTTAGGAAGGGTTGAGTGTTTATACCATGTGGGCTCTGTTGACTCTGGGAAGCATACCATCTTCTTTCTGAGTGTTGAAAGAAAGAGGAGAGTTGATAGACTGAGCAGCAGAGACAGCTACCAGACTGACAAAGCAAATACTCGCCAAGACTTTTATTCACCCATTGTGCCATAACAGTGTTGCTAAAATGAAATACATGAAATAAGTGGACAATCTTAGCATGAGGCTTAATATGAATAAAATTCCAGGAAATAGAATATCAGTTTTCATGACAATCTCAATGGAAAAAAATTATGAACAACTCAAGACATTTTTCTTGACTATGATTCCATTTGTATGGTTCCATGTTCCATGTAAATGTAACTTTTGCAAAAAAAAAAAAGTAAATTCCTTTTATTAAAGGAAGTCCAAGCTAAGAAGATAATCCTTTACAATAAAGTAAATGAGAAGGAAAACAATAGTTATAAAAAATAAGTGCAAATGTATGGAAACACAAATAAAAATATTAAGATATTAATAACACACATATTGCATTATATGTCAGGCTCTGTTCTAAGCAACACACACACTTATTTAATACCTATAAAATCCTATCTGTTGAATAAGTTACACATAAATCCCACTATTTTTTATTTTTATTTTATTTTATTGTTATTATTATTATTTTTACTTTACAATATTGTGTTGGTTTTGCCATACATCAACATGAATCCTCCACGATTCACTTGCTGTGCATCAGAAACTAACACAACATTGTAAATCAAGTATAATCCAGTAAAAATTTTTTTAAGAAAAAAAAGTCCTATCTGTTGGATATATACTCACAGTTTAAAGAAAGATGAGGCATAGAGCAGTTAGGTAGTTTGGAAAAATTCACATAGGTGGTAGGTATGAAAGGAAAGGTTCACTCTCAGGCAGCCATGCTCCACAACCACCTTGCAACCCTAGATACGCTGTAAGAAATGTCCAGGAGGTATAAACTATCCCTTGTGTCTGGAATGAATATAGGGTTTCTAGTGAGCAGTGTCATAAGAGGAAGCTAGAATGGTAGGCTGGGATGTTTGTTATTATCCTCAGATATGGAGCCCAAATTAGTACCATACCAGCTGAGTAGCTGTTCCAAGCATTTTATTTATACAGAACTGCACAACATCACCGAGTGCCAGCAAATTATGAGAAAGTTAATAACATAGAGGAAAGTATATTTACTGGGATTCTTCTCAGCAAAAAAACTCTGAATCCGTTGTCAAAGAAAACTGATTGGCTCCTTGGGACAAAGGATGATGTCCCAGAGGAATACCTTCAAGCAACAACAGATGAGACAGCTTGTAACTGCTTTAGGTACTGAAATAAAATTAGTATAAATAAAGTGCAAGCATCTCATGCATTCAGTTGGATAGATCTTGACACTGTATATGCCTTTGAAATCATCTCCCAGAACAAAATAAGATATAGACTATCTTCATCTTCCAGAAAGTTCCATAGTTCTCTCTCCCACACACTATCTGTTCTCTCACCAGAGATTAGCTCTGCTTATATTTGGATTTCGTATAAGAGAAGTATAAAGTACAGAATTTTTTTTCTAGTTTCTTTCACTTAGCATACTGTTTTTGAAGTTCATTCATGTTGCTGTGTGGACCAGTTATTTGTTCTTTTTTTATTATTGAGTAGTATTTCATTGTGTGAATGTAGAACAGTTTGTTTACTCATTTTCCTACTGAAAGTCATTAGTACTTTCTTTTCAAGCAATTATACATTTTCTTTTGAATTATTTTTGTGTACATGTGCTTTAATTTTTTTTTGGCAAACATGTAGGAATAGAATTCTACATCATAGGATGTGAGTAACTTGATTCCCTCCCCTGAAAGATCAGCCTGGATGTTAATAGAACTTTATTTGGCAGAATAAGGTAAGCAAGTTTGGGACCAGAGCTGAATTATGTATTAAAGTTGGAGGGAGGATGGGTGCTTTCTTCTGCCCCTTATCACATGGATGCTCAGCCTCATCCATAAATAATAAATGAACAAATATTGAAGGGCTATTTGTTTGAAGGAATGATAAATTAATAATCTACTAGAGGGAGCAAAATGTCTTAATCTGGCTTAAATATACCATAGATATGAATGTAGATTTGTTTTGAAGAATTAAGTGACATGATTGAATCTATGTCTAATGACAATAACTTTTATATATTGGAAGGTGAACATAGAACGGGAAAAAATTTAAGGCTATTTCAAAACTCTAGATGAAAATTAATGAGATCAGCATCTTCAGGAATCCTTAGGAGGGAACTGAATTCAGAAGATATATAGACTCCACTTTTAAACGTGTGTGTGTACACATATGAATCCATGCCCATGCATGCATGTTGCAGCAGAAACTGATTTTGTAATAGTACTTTTTCCTCATTCAGTACAGTTACTGCATCCATAATAGATTCGGTATTACAGATCCAGCTTAGTCAAAATGCTCAGAGCAGCTGGGTATCCCCATCCTGGAAGGCTTATGTTGTGCACGCATCCAATGCCTACCTGGTGAGACCCATAACACTCGATATATCATGACTTTTTAGTTTGTGTCAGAATGTTTCTAAAACTCCTGGCCTTTTGGACATGGTAGTTGAGAAAGTTCTCCAGTGCTCAAGTAACAGTTCTGAAAACCACAGAAAACAAAACACCCAGCCGATGTGAATATCAAACTCTGACCCAGGCCTTAACAGTACTTCTTTTATTGTGTTTCTCGGCCATTTTCACATATAAAATAGGCAAAGACTGGTTAGAGATGAACTTTTTTAATATCAGATTCAGAGAAAGATCTACAAAATATTTTATTTTTCAGCCCAAAAAGTCCTGAAAGAGCTTATCTTTTTCCTCTCCTTGCTGTGTCAAGCTTTGCCTCTCTGCTAGCTGTCATGTCCAACCATGATCTCTACCTCTAACTAAAATAAAGCTGGATGGTCATGGTTTAGGTCATTTTAATGCACTGTACAGTCTCATTGTTTATTCAAGGTATTGACCCACAACTCTAGAAGATATGAAAAAACTTAAAGAAAAATTGAATTAGAAAGAGCCATTTCTTATATGTTTTCTTCAACTTGTGATCAGTATGTTCATAGAAACTCCACTATCCAAGTTTACCACACTATCTACCTCATAAATTCACTGTGGATGGTTAGCCTATTATTTATATTATCTCCATTCTCTTCTTTAGTCAATCTTTTACTTGAGTATTTTTCAAAATTGAAACTAGATCTGGAATCAACCTCTATTATTAAAAATCAAGGATGTTACTTTAAATATTTGGTACTTGCTGAGCAGAAATGCAACCCCTGATTGCTTAACTAGTAGGAGCTCTTATTCAAGGCTACAGGTTGGTAGCTTTCATAAACAGGGTGGTACATTATTTTTGTGCGTCACTAGCTAGTCAGGGTCATTGTACTCTGGGAGGTCAGGAACCAGAGTGGCAGTGCGAATGTTGGGAATATGACTTTATTTGGAAGGTAACATGCCTCCAGAGTCGCCAGGAGAAGTGCATGCTAACTCTGGCCCTGGAATGCTTTCACTCATTTTGCAAACAATTTATGTAGCAGCTGTGAAGACCAATTGCACTACATCAGCGTCAAGAGGAAAAACAGGCTTTCCTGCAAGTTAGAGAAATTTTGCTTAACCTTGGATGGCTAGCTTAGCAAGCTCTGATGTATTTACTTCCATACACAGTGAAAACCAAGCCATGAACGTTCTAGTTTTTTTTAAAAAAGAGATGCTCTGGTGTATAAAACTTGACGCAGGATTCTTCACCTTGGCTCATCTTTCAATAAATTGAAATTCCAGGCTTGAAACAAAAACTGCTGATGAGACTGTTAGGATGCTTCAAGTTCCACTCTCTATGCAGAGAAGACTGCAAACTGTAGTCAGAATGACAAATCAGAATGACTCATCTAATTAGGTAGAAAAGGAATACAATCTTTATTGGAAAAAAATAAAAGCTTATATTGGCCTATAATTTCTAGATCAGTTGACTTGAATTTGAGTATCTAGAACTTAAGTATCACCTTCAGAACCACAATACCTCCTCCATAATAAATGGAAATTGTTCCATAAGACACAGTTCAGTTCAATTCACTCAATCGTGTCTGATACTTTGCGACCCAATGGACTGCAGCACGCCAGGCTTTCCTGTCCATCACCAACTCCCGGAATTCACTCAAACTCATGTCCATCGAGTCGGTGATGCCATCCAGCCATCTCATCCTCTGTTGTCCCCTTCTCCTCCTGCCTTGAATCTTTCATAAACAGGGTGGTACATCATTTTTGTGCATCACTAGCTAGTCATGGTCAGGGTCTTTTCCAATGAGTCAGTTCTTCGCATCAGGTGGCCAAAGTATTGGAGCTTTACCTTCAGCATCAGTCCCTCCAATGAATATTCAGGACTGATTTCCTTTAGGATTGACTGGTTTGATCTTCTTGCTGTCCAAGGGGCTCTCAAGTGTTGGAGCAAAGCTTCAGCATCAGTCCCTCCAATGAATAATCAGGACTGATTTCCTTTAGAATGGACTGGTTGGATCTTGCTGTCCAAGGGACTCCTCTCCATCACCACAGTTGAAAAACATCAACTCTTCGCAACTCAGCTTTTTTTATGGTCCAACTCTCACATTCATACATGACTACTTGAAAAACCATAGCTTTGGCTAGATGGACCTTTGTTGCCAAAGTAATGTCTCTGCTTTTCAATATACTCTCCAGGTTGGTCATAACTTTTCTTCTAAGGAGCAAGCGTCTTTTAATTTCATGGCTGCAGTCACCGTCTGCAGTGATTTTAGAGCCCAAGAAAATAGTCTCTCACTGTTTCCATTGTTTCTCTATTTGTCATGAAGTGATGGGACTAGATGCCATGATCTTCATTTTTTAAATGCTGAGTTTTAAGCCAGCTGTTTCAGCCTCCTCTTTCACTTTCATCAGGAGGCTCTTTAGTTCCTCTTTACTTTCTGCCATAAGGATGGTGTCATGTGCATATCTGATGTTATTGATATTATTCCCTGCAATCTTAATTCCAGCTTCTGCTTCATCCAGATTGGCATTTCACATAATGTACTCTGAATATAAGTTAAATAAGCAAGGTGACAATAAACAGCCTTGATGTACTCCTTTCCCCATTTGGAATCAGTCTGTTTTTCCATGTCTGGTTCTAACTGTTGCTTCTTGACCTGCATACAGATTTCTCAGGAGGCAGGTCAGGTGGTCTGGCATACCCATCTCTTGAAGAATTTTCCACGGTTTGTTGTGATGCACACAGTCAAAGGATTTTGCATCGTCAATGAAGAAGAAGTAGATTTTTTCCTGGAATTCTCTTGCTTTTTGTATGATCCAGTGGATGTTGGCAATTTGATCTCTGGTTCCTCTGCCTTTTCTAAATCCAGCTTGAATGTCTGGAAGTTCTTGGTTCAAATTCTGTTCAGCCTAGCTTGGAGAATTTTGAGCATTACTTTGCTAGCATGTGAGATGAGTTCAAGCGTGTGGCAGTTTGAGCATTCTTTGTCACTGCCTTTCCAGGACTGGAAAAGGTCAGTTTTCATTCTAATCCCAAAGAAAGGCAATGCAAGAGAATGCTCAAACTACTGCACAATTGCACTCATCTCACATGCTAGGAAGTAATGCTCAAAATTCTCCAAGCCACGCTTCAGCAATACGTGAACCGTGAACTTCCTGATGTTCAAGCTGGTTTTAGAAAAGGCAGAGAAACCAGAGATCAAATTGCCAACATTCGCTGGATCATGGAAAAAGCAAGAGAGTTCCAGAAAAACATCTATTTCTGCTTTATTGACTATGCTAAAGCCTTTGACTGTGTGGATCACAATAACCTGTGGAAAATTGTTCAAGAGATGGGAATACCAGACCACCTGACCTACCTCTTGAGAAACCTGTATGCAGGTCAGGAAGCAACAGTTAGAACTGGACATGGAACAACAGACTGGTTTCAAATAGGAAAAGGAGTACATCAAGGCTGTATATTGTCACCCTGCTTATTTAATTTCTATGTAGAGTACATCATGAGAAATGNCTCCAAAATCACTGCAGATGGTGACTGCAGCCATGAAATTAAAAGACACTTACTCCTTGGAAGAAAATTTATGACCAACCTAGGTAGCATATTCAAAAGCAGAGACGTTACTTTGCCGACTAAGGTCCGTCTAGTCAAGGCTATGGTTTTTCCCGTGGTCATGTATGGATGTGAGAGTTGGACTGTGAAGAAGGCTGAGTGCTGAAGAATTGATGTGTTTGAACTGTGGTGTTGGAGAAGACTTTTGAGAGTCCCTTGGACTGCAAGGAGATCCAACCAGTCCATTCTGAAGGAGATCAGCCCTGGAATTTCTTTGGAAGGACTGATGCTAAAGCTGAAATTCCAGTACTTTGGCCACCTCATGTGAAGAGTTGACTCACTGGAAAAGACTCTGATGCTAGGAGGGATTGGGGGAAGGAGGAGAAGGGGACGACCGAGGACGAGATGGCTGGATGGCATCATTGACTTGATGGACGTGAGTCTGAGTGACCTCCGGGAGTTGGTGATGGACAGGGAGGCCTGGCGTGCTGCAATTCATGGGGTCACAAAGAGTCAGACACGACTGAATGACTGAACTGAACTTCCTTGGGATTGGAATGAAAACTGACCTTTTCCAGCCCCGTGGCCACTGCTGAATTTTTCAAATTTGCTGGCATACTGACTGCAGCACTTTAACAGAGTTATCTTTTAGGGTTTTAAATAGCTCAGCAGGAATTCTATCACCTCTCCTAGCTTTGTTTTTAGTGATGCTTCCTAAGGTCCACTTGACTTTTCACTCCAGGATGTCTGGCTCTAAGTGAGTGATCACACCATCATGGTTATCTGGGTCATTAACATCTTTTTTGTATAGTTCTTCTGTGTATTCTTGCTACCTCTTCTTAATATCTTCTGTTAGGTCCATACCATTTCTGTCCTTTACTGTGCCCATCTTTACATACCAAGGGAAATTTTTCCTTGGTATTACCCACAAACTATCTCAGTAAGGGCTGAATAAAGCCAAATTCTGTGAAACAAACTGCAATGAAATGTTGAAAGTTTATTCACAATGATGGTAATCTGTCAGCTAATTTCTAATAGAGATCACACATTATATTTCCATTAAATTGTCTTCACAAAAAACAATGGATAGTAGCTTGCTTTGGAGGTATTTTACTCTTCAGACATCTATACATAGGAAACAGTTTTAAAATTATTTATATATAATATTTTATAAAATAATGTTTTTGAAGGAAAACATTAATTATCAGAAATCAGAATAATTTGGAGTAAGGTATCCTCCGAAGAACTGATGCTTTTGAACTGTGGTATTGGAGAAGACTCTTGAGAGTCCCTTGGACTGCAAGGAGATCCAACCAGTCCATCCTAAAAGAGACTAATCCTGGGTGTTCATTGGAAGGACTGATGCTGAAGCTGAAACTCTAATACTTTGCCCACCTCATGCAAAGAGTTGACTCACTGGAAAAGACCCTGATGCTGGGATAGATTGGGGGCAGGAGGAGAAAGGGACGACAGAGGATGAGATGCCTGAATGGCATCATCGACTTTGTGGACATGAGTTTGAGTGAACTCCGGGAGTTGGTGATGGACAGGGAGGCCTGGGGTGCTGCAATTCATGGGGTCACAGAGTCAGACATGACTGAGCTACTGAACTGTACTGATCCTCCTTACCAAGTTATCCTCAAAAAACTTTTTGATAGTGTTCATCAATTTAGGCATTGCTCAACTATTCTATCTGCCTCTGTCTGCCAAAAATCTTATCTCAAGTATCCTAAGACCCCTGGTGGCTAAGACGATAAAATGTCTATCTGCAATGCCAGAAACCTGGGTTCAATCCCAAGGTTGGGAAGATCCCCTGGAGCAGGAAATAGCATCCCACTTCAGTCTCTTGCCTGGAAAATCCCATGGGCGGAGGAGCCTGGTAGGCTACAGTCCACGGGGTTGCAGAGTCGGACATGACTAAGAGACTTCACTTTCACTTTTCACCCTGAGACCCACCAGAATGCTACCAAACACCAGGTGGAGTGGATTCTGAGAGGCAATTTTTACAGATATGACCTATTCATCCTATGTATGTATGTGTTAGTTGCTTAGTGGTGTCCGACTTTTTGCAACCCCATTGACTGTAGCCCTCCAAGCCCCTCTGTCCATGGGATTCTCCAGGCAAGAACACTGGAGTGGGTTGCCATTTCCTCTCCAATGCATGAAAGTGAAAAGTGGAAGTGAAGTCGCTCAGTCCTGTCTGACTCTTCACGACCCCATGGACTGCAGCCCACCAGGCTCCTCCATCCATGGGGTTTTCCAGGCAAGAGTACTGGAGTGGGGTGCCATCGCCTTCTCCGATTCATTCTACAGAAAATAACAAAAGTTAAAAAAACCCAAAAGTTTTTTTGTCTGCACAGTTAGGGCTAAATCATATAACAATTTTATACTTTTGTAGAAAAAATAAAAACATTGCTATAAAGAATTCATAAACACCATTTATCATCATATTATATTTTAGTGGAGAATCATGACTTAGACTTTTCTATTCCACTCTACTGTGAAATAGAATCTACTGTGGTGATGAATGTCTTTGAGTATAAGATACATCATGGCATGGCAGAAAATGCATGGTACTCAGGAATCAGACAAATACAATTTCAAATTTCATCCACTTATATGAAAGAGTATGTGACTTAAGACATATTATTTTAGACTTTCCCAATATTAGATCTCTCGCACTTCAAATGGATGTTACATCTACCTGGTCAGGCTATTGCAATAGTTAATTAAGAAAATATTTTCAGAATATCCAGGAAAAGGCTTGATATCTATTACTGTGATTAAATTATTTTATCTATTGCTATTATCGTCTTTGTTGTGCTAAAGACCTAAGACAGATGCTATATAATTAACAGCGCTGAAGGACAGTTTAATAATTGATCATGCATACCGGCTATTCCTTAGAACCATTTTTATTAATTTTATTTTTTTGTTAGCTGAAATGTTAATGTCCTCTTATATTTCTGTCTGTTGTTGCTTTATATATTTTAATACCCTAATGTAACATTTAATATGTTGCTTGATACATTTAAGTTAATTTTTGTTAAAACTTCAAAATGGATTATTATTCCAGTGAATATCCCATTTAATGTTTGGATCTTGGAAATATATTTGGGACACCGTTTATATTTGCCTAATATTTTCTTTGCCCAGCCCTTTATTTGCAATGATATCATACCATGCATCTTAATTTTTGTAGCATACAGCCAAGTTTTGTTCTTTAATTCATTTGAGAGTTATTTTCTAATGAGTTTTTTTTTTTAATATTCAGTTTAACAAATTCCCCCAAATATTTTGTTTACTTCCCAGGAGTAAGAACACTGTTTTGGGGACCAGCACATGGGTTAGAGGTCTCTAAGAGTCAGGCCACATATTATTGAGACAATGTTTCTCTTATTGTAATTGACGTTTCCAAGATCCAAGACTTATGCCTGAAAGACAGCTAAATGAAGCAGAAAAGAAGCACATCAAGTAGAGATGGACAGAGAAAATGAAAAACAGGACAGAGGATATGTATGGAGAGAAAAGTTTACATTTTATTTTAAGAATGAGTCTGAAAATACATAATTATTAGAATTCCCCCTTTATACTTTTCATTGTACAAAATTTGGAAAACAATAATGTTTAACAGGTTATTTTAGCTTGGATTCTATTATCTTCATGTGGTATGCTTCTTGTTTAAAGAACTTTTTGTTTTCATCTTCCGTTCTGCTTTTTGGAGGAACTATACAAACTAAATATATTTTGTCCATAATTTCTGCAATAATTTAAATGGCATGCATTCAATTTTTAATTGCATTAAGGATTATCCTGTGTTTTTAAGCACTTTTAAATTATATTTATGTAAAATTTTTAAAATTATCTAATTTTTTAAATAATAAGGAGATTTTTAAAGTTTATCATNAGAAAATCTACTTTTATTTCCACAAACATTTAAACCACTTTGCTATACATTTCACCCATGAAAATAAATTTGGCTACACAAAGATATCATGAGTAGTAAATTTTATTTTACTGTTTTCCAGAAGCTCAGACTGTGCAAAGAAATATAAAGTCAATGTAAGTTGTACTCATTTTTAATTTACTCCTAAATGTGAAGGTAATTTTAAATATGCCCTGAATAAGGGTAGATAATCAAGCTTTTCATAAATTTCTTGAACCAGGCCATTTTCAGTTCAGAAACCATTTCTACTATTTTTTTTGTTTTGCTCAGGATTCTATTCATGAGTTCTATTATTTCCTTAAAAGAGGGATATTGCCTTTGCTTCATTTTCTCATATTTATCCTCATCATTTTTCTCTCTTTATACTCTTGTCTGTGATCCAGAAATGTATCTCCAGTTTTATGTACTAAACCTGAACAAGCTGTTCATTCACAAACAAACTTTGCTCCCATTGCCCTGTTCTGATGATCTGCAACATATCAGACAGTAGATATTTATTCATATTGTGTTGCTTTGAATCCAAAATATTTTTATTATGCTTTCCGGAAACAGCTTAAAACAATACCAATTTATTATCTCACAGACCTGGATGTCAGAGTTTGAAATGGGCTTCAGTTCAAGTCTGAGATGGGCTAACAAGTTGTTGGCAGGGCCGTGTTCCTTCTGGAGCTTCTTGGGGAGAATCCATTCCTTTGCCTGCTCCAGCTTCTAGAGGTCACTTGCGTTTCTTATCTGGTGCTCCTTCATCCACTTTCAAAAACAGAAACATAGCATCTTCAAATCTCTGACTCTACTGCTTCTCCTTTTTACTTTATAAAAATCTTTGCTTATAATTATACTGATTACAGTGGACCCACCCAGATACTCAGGAAAATCTCCCCATTTCAAGATCCTTGAGCACTTCTGCAGAGTCCTTTTGTCATGTAAGGCAACATAGTCACAGATTCTGCGATTTAGGGCATGGGCATCATTGCTATTTAGTCGATAAGTCATATCTGACTCTTTGCAATCCCATGGATTGTAGCCCAACAGGCCCCTCTGTCTATGGGATTTCCCAGTAATACTAGAGTGGGTAGCCATTTCCTTCTCCAGGGGATTATCCCAACACAGGAATCAAACCTACATCTCCTGCTCAGCAGGCGGATTCTTTACCACTGAGTCACCTGGGAAGCCCATAGATGGGCATCATTAGTGGTCTTATTCCAGCAGAATAGAAGCATATATTTGCAATTTCTACCTTCTTATGATATGAAATTGGCCATCAGATGGACAGAAAGAATCTGATTAAATACTATGATTATTGGATGTACTGTTACAAGATATGTCAGAATATTAACTTTTGGTCAAATTCATTTCTGAGCTTATTCTTTTGGGACTGGAAACTTCAGAAATGAGTAACAGAAAGCTTTTTCTCACACATGAAGCCAGAACTATCATTTGTCAAAATTTCTTATTAACCAGATGTTTTTAGGGCACTTGAGTTGAGGCTATTAGATAGTTGAGCAACTTCCTTTTTGTCTCTTGATATTCCTATTTCAGGTATATTTATTAAAGTGCTTATAAACAGTTGGTGTACATGAAACAGCTCTTTCTTAAGTTTCAAATCTGTTTTGATTAACATCTGTGTATATATTTTAATATTAGAAATAAACAAGAAGAAAGCGAGCAAAGAAGGAAGAGTTATCTGACATCCTTACAACACAGGAAAATGTAAGTTATCTAAGAAGCTGGAGAAATTGAAAAACATTTCAATCCCTAGTATATCATTTAATTCAAGAATAACTTCAAGCATGTAAGAATATTAAAGAAGTATTACAAAGCATATTAAAATAATAAGGACCTTTGTAAAAAGATATTTTAGTCTCATGGCAAATTTCAGTCTTGAAAAGCATTATAAACCTTTTATGTGCTTAGTGGGAAAGAAGGCAGTAACAATGGATGAAGTCTGCAGTGGGTGTGGACCACAAATTAGCTCTTCCTCTTTTTGGTGTTTTATTTGGATTCTTCTGAATTAGCATGCTAGAAAATATCAGGCTTTACCAGAAACATGTGGAAAATGTGTTCTTAATATTATTTCTATTTTCTTAGTATCACTGGAAAATAAAGAAAGAGTCCTTCTGTTCATCCAAGGAAACTGATAGATATTTGCCAAATAAAATCCTATTACATGCATTCATAAAGACCATGGGTTAAGTATATCGCTTGTCTTATTTTCATTCCTAAATATTATTTTATGGTGACTGCAGAAAATAAAAGAACTGACATTCTCTTTATCTGGTTCTGAAAGCAAATGTCAAGATGTTTTATGCTTAAAATGTAAAAACATAACCAGAAAGACAAAGAAGGAAGAAAAACAAGCAAAACGTTTCTAGAGTGGAGTTCCCTTTTATCAGCTGATCAAAGGACAGGATTTATATATATTTTAATTATAGGGAGGAAAAATAAAGAAAAATGGGAGAGAAGTTTTGTATAGTTATACATATATACGTGGGGCTTCCCAGGTGGCACTAGTGGTAAAGAACTTGCCTGCCAATGTGGAAGACATGAGACACGGGTTCGATCCCTGGATTGGGCAGATCCCCTGGAAGAGGGAATGGGGCCCTACTCCAGTATTTCTGCCTGAAGAATCTGGTGGACAGAGTAGCCTGGTGAGTTCCAGTCCTTGGGGGTTGCACAGAGTAGGAAATGACTGAAGAGACTTAGCACGCACATATGTACATAGTGGCTAGTCGCTAGTGAAAGCCACTCAGTTGTGTCCGGCTCTTTGCAACCTCATGGACTCTACAGTCCATTGAATTCTCCTGGCCAGAATACTGAAGTGGGTAGCCTTTCCCTTCTCCAGGGGATCTTCACAACCCAGGGGTGGAACCCAGGTCTCCTGTATTGTAGGCAAATTCTTTACCAGCTGAGTCACAAGGGAAGCCCAAGAATATTGGAGTGGGTAGCCTATCCCCTCTCCAGGGGATTTTTCCAACCCAGGAATTGAATTGGGGTCTGCTGCATTGCAGGTGGACTCTTTACCAACTGAGCTATCAGGGAAGCCCATGATGAACATACACACATATATATTCTGTCTCTTCAGATATAAAAAGACACATTTGAAGGAGTATTTCATATTCAAATAAAAAGTCTATTTCAGTGTTAACGTGGAAAGGGACCACTTCCTGGTCCTTTTTGTGCTTTCTGTTCCTATCCCCCATCCATCTGTGATGTCCAGGTATTTAGTAATAATATTGGGAAGCAGGAAGCCTAGCTTTTATCTGGATTCAGCAGTGTAGCCCAGCAACTCAGGACCAGACTCAACACAGGATTTTCTGTTCAGTAGAAGAAGAAATGTTATTGTAACTGGGTTATTGGCATTTTCCTCTTCATGAGTTTGTTCACTCATTCGTTAGCTCAAGCAATAGTCATTATATGATTATATGGATTGGGAGAAACCATTATAGGAAGCTAGAGGATCATAAAAGGAATAATGATTTTTTTTAAGCTGGTAAAATTTTTATGAACACATAGTAAGATACTTTGGAATTAGAGTGGTTACAAGTAAGAAAAATGACCAGGGTGAGGCCATGGGGGTGAGTGGCTATAGTGGAAGAGAGGTATACATCAGGGAGTATATGGGGCCACTGAAAAATTGAGAGGCCAGGGAGCTGGATGGTTGCCACCTGAGTACTGACTTCTTGAAGAATTATGGGAGGACTTGGAGTAAATGTAAGGTCACATTCATGTGGAGTGAGTGAAATCTCTCTTAGATGTGGGAGCCTGCTGTGAATGAGGAATGTTCAGTGAGAGGTCTGTATATGAGAGCAACAAGGATGGGCAAGGATGGTGTTTCTAGATGGCCTGTCTTTCAAGGCGATCACTTTAGAACAGGGGTCCAGAACCTCTGGGTTCTAATGCCTGATGATCTAAGGTGGAACTGATGTACTAACAATAGAAATAAAGTTCAAAATAAATGTAATGCACTTGGATAATCTGGAAATCAGCCCCTGCCCCATTCATGGAAAAGTTGTCTTCCAGGAAACCGGTCCCTAGTCCCAAGAATGTTGGGGATGGCTGCTTCAGAGAATCATGGAGTAATGACTATGATCAAGACTCAGGAGGACCTTGATCACACTTCCTACCCTGAGGATTAAGACTGAGCAGCTGGCATGTGAGAGGACTGGAAGGAAGCACCAGGTGTCATAGTAAGACTAGCAGACAGTGTACATGAGATAGATCCCCTCCATGGTCAGTTGGAGTCCCAAAGAGAGTTAGTCAATGAAAATAGGGGATAAATGTAATTCTAATTTATCTTGTTCTTATGCACAGGCCATATTTCCTCCAGCCCTCGCTGAAGCCTGACATTTGAAAATGGTCAGGATCCATTAGAGATGGTGGCTGCAGTTACATCCAAGTGCAGAACTCATTTTGCCTTCCTCCTTATTTGTGGACACTGGGGTAAAAACTCAGAGTAGGTCAAATAGAAATAGGACAGCAGCCATAATAGGAACAATAATAAACTCATTTCTTCTTTCTCTTATGGCTTTACGGGTCTCAGATCTATATTTGGTTTTGAGAGAAGAATATGAAATTTACACAAAGATGGTTAGGATTATCCCATTCTGTGAAACAATTGTTCTCCTCACTGATAATGCAAGGGGATTTTTGAAAACGCTTTGCAAAGTTGTTTTGGAAGTTAAAATGAGTGTTCCTTCTGTCATTCACTAGTACTGGTTGGCTAAAAAGTTCGTTCCAGTTTTTCCCTAAGTGTTAGTTACTTAAGTAAAGTCACTCAGTCGTGTCCAACTCTTTGTGACCCCATGGACTGTAGCCCTCCAGGCTCCTCCATCCATGGGATTCTCTAGGCAAGGGTACTGGAGTGGGTTGCCATTTTTGTGTCCAAATCTTAGCAACCCCATGGACTGTAACTGGCCAGGCTGCTCTGTCTATGGAATTCTCCAGGTAAGAATACTGGAGTAGGTTGTAATTTCCTGCTCCAGTGTACCTTCCTGACCCAGGGATTGAACTCAAGTCTTCTGCATCTCCTGCATTGCAGGCAAACACTTTATTATCTAAGCCAGCTGGGAATCCCAGTTTTTCCATAAAATCTTACCAAAAAAACACAAATGAAGTTTTTGGCCAACCCAATACGTAGAAAACTATGGCAGTTTTCAGGCTAAGTTTGAGAAAAAAGTATAAAATAGACCTTTTCCCCTGAACAGTCTTCTTTTTACACTATTCCTGTTTTCAGAGGCTACTGCCTTTGCCACTCAATGAAGCTATGAGCCATGCTGTTCAAGGCCATCCAACATGGACAGGTCGTAGTGGAGAGTTCTGACAAAATGTAGTCCATATCTTATGGGGCTTCCCTGGTGACTCATGGTAAAGAATCCGCCTGCAATGCAGAAGACCCGGTTTGATCCTTGGGTTGGGAAGATCCCCTGGAGAAGGGAATGACTACCCACTCCAGTTTTCTTGCCTGGAGAATTCTATGGACAGAGGAGCTTGGCAGGCTACCATCCATGGGGTTGCAGAGAGTCAGATATGACTGTGTGACTAACACTTGGATCACTGATGCCAATGTGATGACCCAGCCAATGCTTCCCAAGACAGTTATGTCCTCCTCCTCTCCATCTAATCAGAATCTTTCCTACACAATGTCCCACTTTCTGATTGTGCACTTGCATTCTTCCCAGAGCTCTTTTAGCTGGAATACTTAAATTCACATGAAGGGATTTTCCAGCAATCATGGTGTTGGAGAAAAGGGACAGTAACCTTTAAATTAGAATATGCAGACAATTGCTTACTATGTCTATAATAATTTATTATAGTCTTTCTATCAGATTTCCCCTTTCTAAAGGGAGTAAAGCCAAAGCCCTCAGACCTCACAATTACAGAATTATTGACAGAGGCCAGAAATCAAGGAACCAAATAAAATATTTGCAGAAATCTGCTAAACAAAATATGCTGCTCTGGATTCATACTAATTGTCTAAAGCATCACTCACCAGAGAAACCCTAGATGTAAGATCCAGGCACTAACACATCTCATGCAAGCACAAGATGCAGAGTTCCTGTCACCATGGAGACAGCAGTAAAAGGACACAGTCTCACTATCCTTGAACACTTCCGCTATCACAGCAGTAAGTGAGAATATTAAACCTTATTCACACTGTCAGCACCAAGTCCACTAGAATGGAGTGAAACATGAAGGCAGAACTGTCTAGGAAGTGACTTCTCAAGACACGTGACTGGGGATTCACCTGATGTGTCTGTATTAATCTTTCTCTAAATTCTCATTCTTTGACTAGATATGGTGACATATCTTTCCCCTGAAGTAATTTGAGTATAGAATATAAAGTTATAATAAATATAGTCCAATGAGTGCATTGATACTGAAATCAAGAACAGAGAATTGAATTAATTCAATTGAATTGAATTAATAATTGAATAATAAGTAAGTGAATTACTTATTCATCCTTTGTGAATTAATGTCTCCACTAATTTTCATTTAAGACTTAAGTGTTAGACTTTGATATTAGTAACAATGGTAAGTAATATGTAGGCCCTACCCCTAAACTATTCTAAAATCTAATTTACCAGTGAGTAAAGGCCCTCACTGCATTATAAGGTAGAGGTTATGGAATTTTGTATGTGGCTAGTATGGACTTGAGCAGTTAAGTTTAGTTAGGTGCTTTGTAATTAAGCTTATTTTAAGTGGCATTGGCATTTCTAAGGAAAAAAAAAAACCAGTATATGAGTGTTTATACACATAAATATATATAACCAGGCTGAATAAAACTGGGTTGAATTCCAAATACAAATGGAGATTTATAGCAAAGGGGTAGAGTGAATGGAACATTACTAAAAAGAGACTTCAGAGATAAGGGGGTATTCTGGCTAAATGACTTGATAAGATTTGTGCTGAAGGCTGAGCAAGGTGATTAGACGTCATCTGGAGGATGATAGAGGATGAAGAATCTGATCAAATATCAAGGGTGATCAGATGGAGTGTGAGGAAGTGTGGTTAAGTGACTTAACAAAATCCAAGCTAAGAATGGGCAATGCAAAGATGAATAGGGAAACCCAAAGTTTGGATATAAAACAAGGCTCAGAATTTTAAATTTGGTCAAGGGGAGTCTTTATGACCTAGCCCTCAATGGTACCCATAACGGTGACTGGTTGAAACTCTACCTGGTGGAAAGAGTGAGGAAAAATTCAGGACACTTGATGGTATGAAGCAACTGACTGAATTTTGGGAAGGTTCAATATTAGTACTAACCTTAATGCTGATAGTAAGGAAATCAATCCGTTTAAACCTCTCTGGCTCTTTGCTTCTTTATTTATAAAATGCAAAAATAGTATTTAAATAGATGACGACAGCATAGCTCCCAAGCAATTCATCTTGGTAGGGTGAAATCAAAAGACTATAGTAGACTTCACTCTATGTATATATTCTATGCTGGGAAAGATTGAGGGCAGGAGGAGAAGGGGACGACAGAGGACGAGATGGTTGGATGGCATCACCGACTCAATGGACATGAATTTGAGCAAGTTCTGGGAGATGGTAAAGGGCAGGGAAGCCTGGTGTGCTGCAGTCCATAGGGTCACAAAGAGTTAGGCATGACTGAGCTACTGAACAACAGAAAATATATTCCAGTCTTGGTGAAACAACCTCCGTCATTTCTCCTTCATGAGACTGCATTTCATGTGTGCTTGGCCTTCACACTCCATCATTCAATCGACTTGATCATCCAGTAAGCTTTGAATACCTACTGTGTCCCAGAGCTTGTTCTGGGAATGTCTCTCCTAGGTTGCATATTACCTGACAAGCTCATTTTCCTGAGAACCACCTTCCCTCTAGCTAGGGTAACAGGTCTCACTGATCACAAGAAGACCTTTGAGAAAGTGAGGTAGGAAATAGATGAGCCCCTGGGATGGACACCTGGTGTTTATCAAGTGAGTAAAATTCAAGCTTTGTTCTCACCCAGGACTTCAAGGACAAGGCTAGTGGTAAAAGTTGAGCTCTGCTAAAGCAGAGATAAGGTGCTCACTCCTGAGATCAAGGAAGACTTCCCTGTTTGCACATGCACAGGCAGAATACTTGGGTGTCAAGAAGGGAGGGGGGCACCATCCCAAAATAAGTGTGGACATGTACCCATAGGCCTCTTCAGTGGGTGAGATCTATCTTAGAAAAAAGTTGTACATGCATCTTGGGGAAGCTCCCAGGACCAGTCAGGTGTGGAGACAGCAAGTTATTTGGCCATATGCAAACAAAGGCCCTGAAGGGCTGTCCTTAAAAGTGGTGTAAATCAGCTCTTTACAGCACTCTTCACGCTGAATGCCTGCACTCCTCTCCCGATGCTAGCTCTGTCTTGCCTCTGACAGAATAAACTGTTTCTCTGTGTGCTTTCCCATACATTGTGCTGTGTCTCTAATAACAAGCTTTGTACATGGTTTGCAATTTTTGCCTCCTTGAAACATTCTTAGTCTTTGAGATCCCATGAACTCTAGCCCATCAGGCTCTTCTGTCCATGGGATTCTCCAGGCAAGAATACTGGATTGGGTAGCCATTCCCTTCTCCAGGGGATCTTCCTGACCCAGGGATCAAACTCAGGTTTCCTGCATTGCAGCTAAAGTTTTTCCCATCTGAGCCACCATCGTGTTCACTCAAATCACATGTTGAGGTCCCAGTCCCCAAACCTCACAATGGGATCTTATTTGGAAATAGAGTCGTTGCCAAAGTAATCCCTTAAGATGATGTCTCTCATTAGGGTGAGCCTTAATCCAATATAATTGGTATCCTCATTATGAGGGGGACATTTAGCCAAAGAGAAATGGACACAGGGAGAACACCACATGAAGATGAAGGCAGAGATATAAAAGCCAACAAAGGTTGCCAGCCAATAATCAGAAACTAAGAGAAAGGCAAGGGGACAGATTCCCCCTCACAGTTTCCAGAAGGAACAAACTCTGGCAACAACTTGATCTTAAACTTATAGCCTCCAGAACTGTGAGACAATAAATTTCTCTTGTTTAAGCCACCCAGCCTACAGTGCTTTGCTATTATAGTCCTAGAAATCTAATTCACCCAAATGAGAAAGGTCTGTACTCGCTGATTCATGCTATATTGTAATAGCCATGGGGCTGAAAATGTTTCACTGATGTTTCTACAATAATAGTTATGTGCAAGGGGCTTAAGACAGTTTGGAACACAATTTGAATATTTATTACCTTACTCCCAGAGGTCAAAGCTCAGTATAAGGTAAATAACCAATCAAAATCAGACTAAATGTACATTTAGAAAATAAAACAATATCAACACAGTTTTTGTCCTTAAAACATATGTTGATAACAGCTTTAGTAATAAAAAAAATATCGGAAAAGATGTTCATATGACTTTCTGAAAGCAATAGACACAAAAAATACAAAGAAAATAAAAGACAATAAAGAAAAATTCAGCAGTACTCTAAAATGCCACACTCACCATTCATTCATGGGAAGTATCAGTTCAGTTCAGTTCAGTTGCTCAGTAGAGTCTGACTCTTTGCAACCTCATGAATCGCAGCACGCCAGGCCTCTCTGTCCATCACCAGCTCCCGGAGTTCACTCAGACTCACATCCATCGAGTCAGTGATGCCATCCAGCCATCTCATCCTCTGTCGTCCCCTTCTCCTCCTGCCCCTAATCCCTCCCAGCATCAGAGTCTTTTCCAATGAGTCAGCTCTTCGCATGAGGTGGC